>OY804596.1:3576167-3989341 GCA_963680895.1 Fragum sueziense
CAGAAATCCTTTCTTCATCATTGTCTATTTTATTGTCTTCAGTAGCTTTCATATTGGAATAATCCAAATTATTGTAATTAGGGAAATGGTTATTGGCAAAACATCCAACAAATTAAAGCTGTATTCTTTGTGTTATTATTAAACAACGAAGGTTGATGAAAGATTCTAATTTATTTAATCGTTTTGATGCATGTTTTGACTATGATCATGTACAGAATAGCAGGTTTACTATTACCAAGTCGGTGTTAAAAGCTCTTTAGAGCTTATGTTATCTGTTGTTAATATGTGCCGACTTTGTAAATAAAATTTACTTGACTTGACTTGACTCTTATTTGCGCTGGCGATGCGTTTGTGTCACAATGGGCATTTTCAAACCTTCTGTCATGAAACCAACCTCGTTACACATACAGACCACCAGATTTTTTGGTAGCCTGGGAACATGCGTACTCGCGGTACTTATCGCAAAAATATATAAACCGGAAAGCCATCAACAAAATCACAAAAAATCTTTTTATATTTTTCTAACTCTAAATGCCACGCATCATCCTGTAAAACAACTAAGATGCTCCGTTTATTTCTGATTTGACAGCAACGTATTCATTCATGCAATGCGCATCGCCGCCATCTTGGATAAGTGTTATGGGATCTTGCGTTATTTGTTTATTTTTTCATGGTGGGAAGCGCGAGCTCATGTCACGTGATCAAAATATTGACAACTTTTTTGTCAATGCCAGACGAGCCTAGATCTGTCAAAATTGCACGGATTTTTATTGATTATGCCATGGAAAATGTGTTTAAATTGACCAGGGTACAATAGCCTATTGAATAGGCAGGTGCAGCTTCTATTGATTTGCATATGGACACTTTTTTCACCGATAACTCACTTTCAGACGGATTTTTTTTTAAATAGTCGCGAGCAGTGAAGCGTGGACATGTATGTCAGAGGTTATCCCGGGAAAACACCCGATAGTAGGCGTGGCCGTTTGTTTTCTTGCAAAATATCGTTTACCGCGAGATCTCATGTACCGCGAGTACACATGAAGCTAGTATAAATGATAATACAATAAGCTAATTAAAGAAGATCTTGTGTAATCATCTTCAAAATTGGCTAGGTAACAGGCGGTCTCCCTAAAAAGCGTCGAGAAACGCCGGGAACTGTCGAGAAGCGCCGAGAGATCTAAATCGGCGTCGAGAAGCGTCTAGAGATCAAATTTAGCGTCGAGAAAGATAAATTTCCACATTAGAGGCCATTATTAGAGTTTAGAATACAAAAATTACATGATTATCGTTTTAGAATTCATTTTATATTTTCATATAGATTCTTAATTTATGAGACTGTGTAGAAGCGCTGAGATATCTGACACAGCGTCGGGTCTAGACATCAAGCTTAGCGTCGAGAAACATAAATCTTCATTTTGGAGACTAGATCTATAGGCCTAACTTGCATTTAAATTACAAAATTACATGAATGTAGTTTTAAACTAGTTTTATTTATCTAATTTTATGAGACTGTGAAGAATCGCCGAGAGATTTGACTCGGCGACGAGAGGCGTCTAGAGATCAAACTTAGCGTCGAGAAACATAGAATTCTATTTTGGATGCCATTTAGATTATGAAATTACGTGGAAATTGATAACTGAATTATCAAATTGAAATATTCGTATGTTAATATGTAATTTTTAATGATCAATGTTCACGCGACGAAAGCATTGAGAAGCGTTGACAGTCCTGATTAGCGCTGAGAAACATTTTGTTTATTAGCGACTATTATATTACACAAATGATGGGTTTAAAATGAAATGTGTTGATCTATTTTTATGAGACTTTGTATAAGTAACGAAAAAACTGACTTAACACTAAGAAGAGTCGACAGATATGATTAAGCGTCTAGAAAAGTTTTAATAGCAATTTTAACTGGAATTCATATTATGTATACATGTAATAACTGAATATGATTTTAAAATCGAATTATTTGTCCATTGTAATTTTTCAATGAGACTGTTTGGTATTTCAGCGTTGGGGTGCTATTGTTGAACATAATTTTTAATATCTTTAGTTCTCTGAACCAATCCGTGTACTGATTCAGATGGCTACTGAAAACAAAAATTCCCATCACGTGACGTCCATATATTTCTATCAGTTCTGGTAATCTTTGGGGTGTCCAATTTTTATTTAATTTCAAGATGTCATTCAGAAATTTGTAGTTATTTATCTTCCAATTCAAAGATACTTTTTCGTCGTCTTTCCTAGCAGTGCAATTAAATGATTCGCGTGGACAATTAGTTACGTGTGATAATTGCTGATTGTCGGAACACTGAAGTTTGATATCTTGTCAAAATAGGTGTGAAAACCTCTGATTGGCAGCACACTCCATTAAGCGATCTCGTTAAAGAAGGTGTGAATATTATCGGACATTGACAGCAACATAAGTCCTTCGTATTTTAATGAATAAACTACGAAGATAACGAGACAAATATCAAATTTGTTATTCTTTGACCCAAGTTCCTAAATGTTAAACCCACAGAAGTTGGCTTCTAGCATTATTTGGACCGTTTACAGATTTTATAACAAATAGAATAAGATTCATATTGAAAATAGAATCAATCGATAAAGATTACAATTGCTTGAGCAAATACATGTATTTACAAACCGATTTGGTATGGGTAATCGTAATCTAGGAAGAACTTTACAAGTCAAACGAAACCAAACTTTGGCAAACGGAAAAATCAAAAGGCATTTTTTTCATTATGTTTGGTTATTTTTCTCTGCCCAAAACTGGATGATAGTGCGTCTTTAAATAGACTTGAGTGAATATTTTGAAACACACACCCATATGTGGGACCCCCTACCCATATGTACCACCTTCACCAAAGAAAATTCGTGAAACGAACACATATGGAAATAAAAAGTCATATTTATATAATTCTAAGGGCAGACTTAGCATAGATTCTCGAATCTGTTTAATGATTCTCATTGCTTATCCAGGTCTCTCGGCGCTACTTTTAATCTCTCGACGCTTCTGCACAGTTTCATAGATATAAATTATGGTCTCTAATATGAAGCTTTATACTTCTAGACGCTAAGTTTGATCGCTCGACGCCTCTCGGCTCTATGTCAGATCTCTCGGCGCCCCTGCACAGTTTCATAAATTTACATTATTGTCTCTAATATGAAGCTTCATATACTTCTAGTCGCTAAGTTTGATCTCTCGACGCCTCTCAGCTCTATGTCAGATCTCTCGGTGCTCCTGCACAGTTTCATAAATTTACATTATGGTCTTTAATATGAAGCTTTGTACTTCTAGTCGCTAAGTTTGATCTGTCAGCTCTGAGTCAGATTTCTCGGCGCTTCTTCACAGCTTCATAAATATAAATTATGGTTTCTAATATGAAGCTTTGTAGGCTACTTCTAGAGACTAAGTTTGATCTCTCGATGCCTCTCAGCTCTGAGTCAGATCTCTCGGCGCTTCTACCCAGCCTCATAAAAACCCAAATAGAACCAATTTTTAAACCATATACCTTTAAATTTTGTTATTAAAATTATGAGCTATAATATGAAAATTTATGTTTCTAGACGCTTAGCTTGATCTCTCGACACCCCTCGGCTCTGAGTCAGATCTCTCGGCGCTTCTACACAGCCACATAAAAGACAAATAAAATCAATTTTTAAACCATAATATACCTTTGAATTTCGTAATTCAAATGCCAATTATGGTCTCTAAATACAGAATTTGTGTTTCTCGGCGCTAAATTTGATCTCTAGACGCTTCTCGACGCCGATTTAGATATCTCGACGCTTCTCGACAGTTCCCGACGTTTCTCGACGCTTTTTAGGGAGACCCGTAACAGGTGTTTTGCAAGGATGGGTATGATTTTCTGGATAAAAAAAACTTGGAACAACATCAAATTCAACATCGCTTTAATTCCCTGTGCTACAGAGGGGGGTTCGTTTGAACACACCAGTAATTCTACAGAAAACGTACATCTATGGCCAGGTTTTGATAAAAAAGACACATTTTGGTATTGGACCCCGAATAACTTAAATTAAAGGGAAAATATGGGACAAAATCAAAACAAAACATGTTCTGAATTAAGTACCGATATTTTTTGTAAATTTTCATTCCTATGATAAAGCACCTGACAGAAATAAGCCTTACCGTTACGGAGAGAAATGTTGAGTTTAACTTCTGAAAATTGTTTCATTTTTTAAAAAAAACACACAAACAATTTTCACTCGTTAAAAGCTTTCGCCAGAATGCATGAACATATTGCTACAGTTGTTCATCTCTTCGGAGAAATCATTTCAACACCTGAAAATCTAAAACGATTCTAAAATATGTATCAAAACTTCTCATATAATCTGTGATTTTAGTCCAAATTTAAATGCACAAATGTCAACTTTTGTATTTTCTTACAATACTTTTATCTTCACTTGAATCATTCATAAAATATTTGATCTTGTCTTCAAAAGCAGTGTAACGGTGTGGTTTTTAAACATTACCGTTACGGAAAATGGACCTTACCGTTACGGAAAAAGGACAATACCGTTACAAAATGGACAATACCGTTACAAATTTTTGGTTTGCGTAACGGTATTGTTTGTAACGGTAATGTAAAATTTACACATCTTTTCAATAATGGTGATAACGTGGAAGGGATAGGCATAGTTTCTCTTGACATAAACCAGAAGGGTTATACAGAAAATAGCATGGCAAAGTAAACATTTCATTATAGCGACCGACATTTGTTTAATCATATGAACGGTATTGTACGTGGAAAACATAACTATTTAATACGAACAACTTACTTCGTATTTTGTCTTCAAGCGAATCAGACATCACGGCCATATATTGTCACATTTACAAAATGTCGCGGAGATGCTTTAATATGACGTCATTTGATGACGAAGTCAGTGGTAGATAGTTAGCAAAAGTTGAAGAAATGATCCCGTAACGGTACTGTTTTATTTTACAGGGACAGTGGTTTAGGATTAAAAATTTTGTTAATGGTATGAGTTTTTAGCTCTTTTTGTTTTTTATCCACGAGGACAACATTATGTCTATCAACAACAACAAAAAAGTATGTATTTTCTATTTGATAACCCTTTCTTTTTTGTAAAAAATATGTCAGGTTGGGCATCGGGACACAATAAAATCGCTGATTTTCGTAGGGTCATCAAATTTTGTTCCGAAATATTGTTACAGTTGCGTTTTTCTGTTAAATAAAAAGTATTTGGTTTTGATTAACATAAGATAAACATACTGAATACTGTACATAAGTGCACTTTTAGCACAGAATTACTCCGTAATTACACCGGGACAGGCGATGTACGTTTTCTATAGAATGACTGACACACACCCTCCCCCGAACCCACTCTGGATCCGCCACTGTGAGGATCTGATGAAAACTTAGCGACCGAATTTCTCTTATATCTTTCAAAGTACATAAATCTAACACGTATATATTTGAGTTGCGTATTAAATGTTCATGACTTACATGTTTGGAAGAGGCCGAGTTGACATTTTGGACAAGGAGGGCGAATGGTCTGGACGTCACTGGAATCTGTGATTTGTTGGGCGTTCCGACCAAACCTGAGAGTAAACCATCGCTTAGGAAACGAGAAAATGGCTTCAAAGGACTCTCACTCATGTTTGAAAATATTTAAACAACGAATTTTAAGGTTGAAAAAGTTTCATTTTCTGCTTTCGGTTTGTTTTGGTTTTGTCGGTGTCACGTGTGAAACACTTTATCGTGACAAAACTCAACAATCAAAGTACTCAGATATTCACATAATCCATAAACAGTGACAGCCCTCCCAATGACAAATTTCAACAATGTTTAACCCATTTCCAAATCACTCATTTAAAAACGATCCACAACAGATGGTTTTAATAAATAATGGGAGAAGAAACAAAATGCTGACGGCAAATATCTTCTTATTTTCCCTCAATATTCTTTTTTTTCTTTTCCAAAGTATTGACTTACCACTTACATCTGTGTAGAAACCATCGCCAGGCTGTTGCCTTTTCTGATCTGATTGTGTATGGACCGGTGGCCTGATTATGCAATAAAATGTTTGTAGTTGTATTGTTTTAGGTTATTTATTTTATCCTCGGTTGCCGGTTGCCCATATGACCGAGTAGTAGACTGGGCGTGCCCAGGAAGGAACTCCCTTCTTTTGACCTGTTTCCAGCTTTGAATGGTGGAGGAAGACCCCAAGTGAGCACCTGGGTAGAACCACCGACGTTCCGCAAGCCAGCTGGATAGCTTCCTCACATGAAAGTTCATACGTCCCTGGCGGGATTCGAACCAACAGAGGTGAGGGGCAGGTGATCCTGAGTCTGCGACTCTAACCACTCGGCCACGGACGCCCCCTAAATCTAGTTGTAGTTGTAGATCCCTTTTATAGGGAAGGCCGGTGCACCATATGCTAATTGCTAAATGGGAGAAGGACAAATCATGTCTTATGACATTGTTTATGTTTTGTACGAGGGATGATCCAAAAGTAATATCACATTGCCTACAGCTTGGTTATTCGACGTATTCTTGTACAAATAAAGACTTTTAATTCAAGCTTATCCTATTGGAAACAGACTTTTATGAAAAATTTGTATATTGTTTATATTTCAGAGAAAATAAGATGCTAAAAAGATCCAAGGGCAATTGTAGGGAGATTGGTACAAGACCAATAATAAGCTAATAAAATATCCAAAACTACAGTCGAAACTGTCGTATGCAGCCAGCCAAGGGACACACCAAAATTGGCTGCATGCGACAGTTGGCTGCTTAACACAAAAAAGATTATTCTGAAGGTTGGATGTAAATGTCTACTTGCATGATTGGCAATGAAGTATGAAGAAAAGGCAAGTGTTGTAAAGTAAAAAGGGTACACTTTTACAATGACATTTAACGGTATATCACACCTTTTCATGGGTTATGCACATGATTTGGCAAATTGCCAGATGTATTATCAATATTTCACACATTATCTGCCACCAATTAGTTGTGCATGGCTGCTTAAGGGGATATAGGTAAAGAGCAATTGGGACATTTAAAGCTGGCCACTGACCACATTAGACAGTTTAGTGTTATTCACAGTTACTTTAAAGAGTAAAATTGCTTGGGAGGACCTGGACTGGCTGCATACGACAGTTTGGCTGCTATACACAGGTGGCCGCTAACACAGTTTTGACTGTATTGCATTCTGCAGATGTTTGAGTTTCCTTTCATTTTCCAAAAGTATAAGAAAGGATGTTTCGGATGTCGGTAGTCGTTACATATCCATCCCATCATGCACAATCTCCACCGTGACACTGTGGCCGAATTAGCCCCGCTTCATACAGTTCATACAGCTTTCGAAACCGGATGCGATACACTATCGCATAAGCATTTATATGCTTCTTAGGTCCTTTCGAAGTTCGTTTTCCCCGTTGAATAATGGTAGTCCATATTGTTTTGTAAATATGTCAGAAATTATGCAATAACTTTATTTCTGCGTCAATTTGTAAGAGAGTTGGTACATTGTATATCACCTTTATTAATCTCTTTCCTCTAATGTATGACTAATTTGAAAACTTATGGTACTTTTCCCAGAATTTTGTCGCTTTTCTAGTTGGTTGGGATCTTTTTCTTTTTTTTTTTTTTTCTTTTTTTTTTTTTTTTTTTTATTATTATTATTTATTTATTTTCAACGTAGTCATACATGATTCATACATCAGAGGAACGAGCTATGTAAAGCGGGTTACCTGTAACAATACGCTTGAAAATTGACACAGAAATAAAGAAAGTTATTGCATAATATCTTACCTTGAACAGGTCCAATTTTGTCGCAGTTCTTATCCATTCCATTCCCCACCGTGCTGTGCAAAGGTCTGTGAATAAGTGACTAAATCAGTAACAATGCGACCAACCCAAAACCCAGCACTTACAGCGTATAGACTTCCCACTTCAGGGTAGTGTGGAATTCGTAGTGTGTGTACGTTTCCCGTTTTGAACCAGGTGTGTACACTTCCCATTTCCTTATTTCAATGATCACATGATAACTAAGACCTTTCTGCCCAATTCCCTGGCATTTTTAAACAATATAATATTAACTATATGGTACATGCTTATATAATTTTTTCTTGTAAATGGGCAGGTAAAGTTACAACTTGCTATTTAGAACTATAAATGTGAACTCTTCCCACTTTCGCTTTGCACTTAAAATACTTTGGCTCGAGTGTTTGAAGAAACCACTGAATTTTGAGCAAAGTGAGTTAGAGTCGGGCATGGCCCTTTCAAAGGCGCGTTCCGTGCGCTTTGTCTCATCAAAATCGGTAGAGTATTAGCTGAGAAATTGAACAAACCCTACCTTGAAGCGGTCGATTTTTCCGCGTGGACGCGTCCAAAAACCTTAAAAGTCACGTGGGTTACCCACCGTGGGTAGACCTCACGGTACGGTAACTACAGAGACAGAGCCAATGGCTCTGCCGTTCAAATCCTCTGGGGCGCTTCCGGCCATGTGTGGCTCTGTCTCTGGGAGCAGGACTTTTGGACAAAAACAGGTGAATGTTCAACTTTGGTGCTCAATTATTTTCTTTTGGTGCTTAAAAGCGAAAAAACGAGAATGTCATGCTCCCCTAAGACCATTTATCTGTCGGTTCTGCTTATGTGGGCTCCAAAGTCGGCAGGGTTTTCACAGGATCATTGTCGTCGTGAGTCGACCCTATGTGATTTTTTCTTGTTTACATCATGTATTTATGTACATTCCAATTGTAAATAGCCAATTGCCGCAGCCAAAACATGTTATATACTAATCGAGGAATACTCTCGATTAGACATCCCTTTCCTATGTCACAAAACCTTAGAAATGATTGGCATAAATAAGATTTGAGCAATTTCTATCAGTGGCTCTGTCTCTGGCGACTGGCTCTGTCTCTTGCGGCTGGCTCTGTCTCTGCGTGCTAGGTTAAACATTTTAACCCATCACAAAATTCGTGTCGAAGTAATGTACCTAATTGACTCACACACTGAATGTATCATACTGTGTATGGCGAATGGTTCAGTCACTAAGTAAATGCTTTCTAAAACATCGAAACTTCAGCGTTGTTCAATTTCAAAGCTACGACATGCGACAAACTGATTTGTACGATTTGTCACATAAAAAGCTGCAGCAAAGGAAGAAACTACTGGTTATCATGTCTTTTTTATATTTTGCATCAATGTAATCCGATATCTTTCTTTCCATTTAACCTTTCCCAAACAAGATATTGTTTTGATGCATTGCGAGAATGGAAAATTGCGGATAATCAGTATTTTTACATTTTTGTCGCAGATTTCAATTATAAATATTGCATATTTGATACTTCGGAACTATGTATACCCTGACGTGAATAACATAACGGATTAGCTTATTAGTAAACATGTATCGTAATGGACATTCCCAATAGTGATCTTTTTCTAAAAATCTTAAACGTAATCTTTAACTTCTAATCTTTGTTATTTGTGAATTTGATTAGTTACTATTTACTGCTTCTTCCATATACTGATCACAATCAAAAGGCTGATTATTTTGCCAGGGGGTTGCACAAAAGATATAAGTTAAAAAGTTAGAAGGCGAAAGAGATATATATAGTGAAAGTTAAAATATATAAATTAGAAAAAGAGGTAGGCTAGTTGGGCCTTAACTGAGCCTGCTGACCGCACATCTGCTGGGAGATGGTTCCAGTCTCGGGTGGCTCGTGGGAAGAGGGAATGTTGTCTGGGCATTGTTTTATTGTATGTGATCGCTTTACTGTCTTCTTGCATGTTCCTTGAATGTCTGGTTGGTTTGCTAAGGTATTGATTTATGTCTATTGCTAGCCTGTGTGTTGTTATTTTGTAAAAGGTTGTTAATCTGGCCAGTCTCCGTCTGTCTTTTAGGGACTATGTATACCCTGACGTGAATAACATAACGGATTAGCTTATTAGTAAACATGTATCGTAATGGACATTCCCAATAGTGATCTTTTTCTAAAAATCTTAAACGTAATCTTTAACTTCTAATCTTTGTTATTTGTGAATTTGATTAGTTACTATTTACTGCTTCTTCCATATACTGATCACAATCAAAAGGCTGATTATTTTGCCAGGGGGTTGCACAAAAGATATAAGTTAAAAAGTTAGAAGGCGAAAGAGATATATATAGTGAAAGTTAAAATATATAAATTAGAAAAAGAGGTAGGCTAGTTGGGCCTTAACTGAGCCTGCTGACCGCACATCTGCTGGGAGATGGTTCCAGTCTCGGGTGGCTCGTGGGAAGAGGGAATGTTGTCTGGGCATTGTTTTATTGTATGTGATCGCTTTACTGTCTTCTTGCATGTTCCTTGAATGTCTGGTTGGTTTGCTAAGGTATTGATTTATGTCTATTGCTAGCCTGTGTGTTGTTATTTTGTAAAAGGTTGTTAATCTGGCCAGTCTCCGTCTGTCTTTTAGGGACTATCATTTGAGATCTTCAAGCATGTTGTTTACGCTTGATCGGTTATAACTAGTGTCTTTTGTTTACAAATCTAGCGGCTCTTCTTTGTACCTTTTCAAGCTATTGGATGCAATTTTTCTCATGTCGGTCCCATATGCTGCTACCATATTCGAGTGTTGGTCTTACAAAGACTTTGTCTGCTGTTTCTTTGGTGCGTTTGGACGATATTTTCAGGTTTTTCCTAGGAACCTCAGGGTTGGCTTTATTGGTTATGTTTGATATGTGCTGGTCCCAGTCAAAGTTGTTGTTTTTTGTGCATCCTAGGTATTTGGCTGATTGTACATTTTCCAGGGTGTACCCATGGAGTGTTTAGTTATATTTGATCAGTTTCTTCTTGTTAATTATTGTAAGCATCTGGTATTAATTTTGTCTGGAACTCCATTTTCCACTTTTGCTCCCACGAGGCAAGTCTGTTCAGGTCTGTTTGGAGGGTGTTGCACTTATTATCAGATGAAACGGTGATGTCGGCTATGGTATCATCAACAAAGAGTCTAACTTTTGCATTCAAGCCTTCATGGATATCGTTCATGTAGTACAGGAATAGATTAGGATCTAGCACTAACCCTTGGGGGACACCAGACTAGACTTTCACCGGGGCAGAAAAATTATCTGCAACTGCAACTGTTTCGCTTCTGTTTGTCAGGAAAACTTCTTTATGTTTTGCCTCTAACTCCATAGTGTTCTAGTTTCTGAAGTAGTTGAATCTCTCGTTTTCTTGTTCAATGTTGATTAAAAGGTTGTATCTTATTGTCCATATTATACCTGTCAAGCACAATAGATCAAACTATATGTAACTTAACATGTGAAATGAAGCATGTGAATGATTTATCGAAGGTAAAATGCACGAGATTCTAATACATGTACAAACAAACATTGCTGGAACATCCTAAGCGACATCTTAGTTTCTATCACAAATAAATATTTCTTGTGCTATAACCAGTTCTTATTTATAGACTGAATAGGATAATCATTTTTAAGGTTATGCTGAAAAGTTCATGTGCATTTTCATAAAATCTTGTGGTCGTTAGCGTACATCAGCGTACTTCAACGTACCTGAAATATACCCGGAATTCCGTCGTACCCCAAGCATATATCGGTATATGTCCAAATCATTGATACGTTGATGCAGAATACAAATACCTGATAACCAACATTTTCTCCGTTTGCTGCAGCTTTTTATGTGACAAAACGCACACTAATTGTTTCTTTGTCAACACCCAGTTTGTCGCCTGAAGTAGGTTTGAAATTGAACAACACTGAAATTTCGATATTTTGGAAAGCCTTTACTCAGTGACAGAACCATTTGCCATACGCAATATGATCTATTCAATGTGAGTTAATTAGGTTCATTACTTCGACACGAATTTTCTGGTGGATTAAAATTTCAATCTATCACACAGAGACAGAGCCAGCCACCAGAGACAGAGCCAGCCGCCATAGACAGAGCCACTGATAGAAATTGTTCAAATCTTATTTTTGCCAATCATTTCTAAGGTTTTGTGACATGGGAAAGGGATGTCTTATCGAGAGTATTCCTCGATTAGTATATAATATGTTTTGGTTGCGGCAATTGGTTATTTACCGTAGGAATGTACATAAATACATGATGTAAACAAGAAAAAATCACATAGGGTCGACTCACGACGACAATGATCCTGTGAAAACCCTGCCAGCTTTGGAGCCCACACAAGTAGAACCGACATATAAATGGTCTTAGGGGAGCATGACATTCTCGTTTTTTCGCTTTTAAGCACCAAAAGAAAATAATTGAGCACCAAAGTTGAACATTCACCTGTTTTTGTCCAAAAATCCTGCTCCCAGAGACAGAGCCACATATGGCCGGAAGCGCCCCAGAGGATTTGAACGGCAGAGCCATTGGCTCTGTCTCTGTAGTTTCCGTACCGTGGACCTAAGGTTAAAAAAATTACTCTGACTAATTTCAAAACGGACACTTTTCTTAGTCATGGCACGGGTTCCAACAAAAAATGGGTTGAAAGTAAATAGGTCGAAGGTTATGGCTATTTTGACCCATTTGTGTTTTATTCAGAACATTTTGTTTCTTATCTGTAAAGGAGACCCTTTATGACATTTGAGATCATCATGGATCTAGATCAGCCCACGTATCATTATGCAGTCTGATCAAGATCAATGTTGTTCTTCGATGGTTTCTTCCTGACCTTTAGCCGATGTAAGAGAACACCGTAGGCCCTAATTAGCATACGTTTAGACACAGACTGATCCGGAGCAATGTTGGCATCTGATGCTAAAGGGACAATTTTTCTAGACCCCATTTCATTTTTTTTCAGGACAAGTTTGTTTGTTATCTTTGTAGATCTTATCTTGGACAATATTGTTTACAAGTAGGCCCTACTTCTATACTTTTCCTCATTCAATCATTCGTACATATTTTAAACAAACAGAAAATCCAATGCTTCAAAAAACTTGGACGAGATCAAGCATCTCATCGTTCTGCGTAAAAAACGTATTACACCATTACGTCATTGGACAAAGCTGGTGTACATATATACGGCCATAAAGGCCCCTTTTAGAGATCTCAGGTCAAATTATATTTTCTAGGATATAAATTTATGAAATAAATAATATAGGGCCTAACATGAAATAATATATATGGCAAAACACGTTGATTTGGTTCTCCGGTATATCGACAAAATAAAAGAAGGTACAAAATGATAACAAATGTATTTTTTTTTAATCTTTTTTAAAGCTACTATTTCCCAGATTTGGACCCAAAAATTGTCAAATACAAACGAAATGTACACTTTTTAAGCTTTATATGTCCTGATTAAATGATTACGACAAACTATTGAAGCAACGACTCATTTTTTCGCAATTTGATACCAAATTCATGAAGCGATGTCGAAAGTAGGTCAAAACAGTAGGACATGCGACTTTCTTAAATGACGTCACAACATACATGATGACGTCATATTTAAATTCAAGTATGAATCTCGTTTGAATCATGGTCCGCGCTGTATGCGCATGCGCAACAATTTAAAAATAATTCTAACCCCATCTGAGACGGGGTTGAATTTAGGTTTGGATTCTCCCTAAATTCAGCTATCTGTCTTGTAATTTCGGCTCATTCTCTGTCTGAATCGCACATTATTAACCATCCCGAGGTGGTCAACACAAAAGTTTTGCATATTTTTTCAAAAAATTTCATTTTTTGCAATTAGACCATCTGTTACCGTCGCCCTTTAAGGTTAGGTAGCCCACTGTTCATTTTTATCACACAAATCATTATCTAGAACAACAGACAATTTTGAACGATGAAAATGTAGGTTTTTGTAAAGGATTGGCAACGTAGGTCCAAGGTCACAATGTATATAACGGGAAAATTTAATATTCCGATCACACACATAGATCTAGTTAGATTACAAAATGTCAGCTACACTCGTCCGTGTATTTGTGTCTGTGTGTTTGTTTGTTGTCACACAGAGTCATCAAGTCGATGGGGATCCAGGAACAATATTACAACGACTTGAACACCTTGAACGACTTGTTGTGAAGCAGAATGGCCGTATTTCTACTCTTGAAAATGAAGTGTCCAACCAGAGAAAATTGTTGAAATCTGCGAACGAAGAACTGAACAACTATCGAGCTCGTTACTTGAACGATTCTGCTCAGAACATAAGAAACTTGCGAGGTATGATATATATTTTTGTCGTGATCAACTAAACATCAAATCATGCAATTTTAGCCTATTACCAAACGACAATATTTTTGACTGGTCTAAATTCAAAGATGTTGCAGACGACAATTTCAAAAGAATGAAATTTAAATTTTTGATGTTTTCTTTTTAGTAGAAAACATTGTGGTAAATGAAGAAATAGCTTGTCACAAGGAATTTATTCATTTTCCACAATGTTTTTCCAATCCATTATCTTGTGAGGAGTCAAAAAGACTCCGTGTGTGGTAATGGGTTAAGCTTCTCCGAAACGACAATAGCATATGGACTGTTCCATATAGCAAGCTGCTGCAGACATCGAAATCGTTATAAACCCACTTGTGCGATATTTGTGTATTATTACACGGAAAGTTGCGATTACCTAATCCGAAACCTTTATGAATCTTGATCTGGGTTTCACAATACCCGTCATCAATTTTGTACCTACGATATCGTAGTTACACACAAGTATTCCTGCTCGAACTTCTCCCGTATTGTTCTTATACCCGAAATGTCTATCTGAAACACTTTCCGATTATTTGCCAACTCCTGTTGGTTTCTTTTATCTTTCATTATTTATTCAACCCACACCGACTTACAAATGAGCAGAGATATTGCCGCCTTGCAGATGCTACAAGAAATGGGAAAACTACAAGAGCATGTATCTTAATAAAATTGCACAAAAGCCACAGGGCGCATACTCATTAGGGCCCGCGTTGATCTCAAATGATATAAGACCCCTTTCTCCAGCTCCCAGCTCATATTTAAGACAAATATAAGAATCACATGATACATTTCTTGCAGCACCAAGTTCCCCATCGCCCAAAGTAGCATTCTCTGCCTACCTGGATCATGTGATCAAGCACGTGGGTATAGGCAGTATTGTACCCTTCAACCAAGTAATCCTGAACGATGGTGGAGCTTACAACCCTGTCACAGGTAAGTTCTATCACCGGTATTTCGCTGGTGGGGAGTCAAACCCTCGTAACTACAGCTTGAATAAGCTGGAGTTACGAGGTTTTGACTTCCCACCGACGATTTATCCCGTATCCTTAAACAGATATCACATTCCCACTTCATTTTTTTCCAAAGTATGTATTGATTCCAAGATTTATATTTCAAATGCGATTAAATGCTATCATTTTTGCTGATAAGCCAAATAAAACAAAATGCCTTTAAAGTTGAGACGGAAATGACGTAGCTTGATTTTTAGAAAAAATATATTCCTCGTTAACGACACAATACCAAGTACTTTGGCTCGGAATTGATATTTCCAGAATTTTGATAAGAAAATATGCTCTTTCAGATAAAGATAGAAGTATAATTGATTAGAAAATTTATATCTATGGAATGTCTCTTTATCCCATTACAAGACGACAAAATTTTGAGGTAGTCCAATTTGAAAGAAGTCACAGACTACAATTTCAATATGATGAAGTTCTCAAATTGTATAACTTTTTGATAGAAAACATTGTGAGAAATGAAGAAATTGCTTGTCATAAGCGATTTCTTCATTTTCCACAATGTTTTCTAAAGGATTTATCTAATGGGGTGTCAAAAGGCGTCACTGTGTTGTAATGGGATATAAAGAACCTTTACCGGACCTGTTGGTGGTACCGGTATATGTATTTGATACCTGGTTCATTTGGATGTCATGGACAATGCAAATTGATATAAGACATGGGCGGATCTAGAGGGGGGGGGTCGGGGGGTGGGGTCCGGAACCCTCAGGCATTGGCCGAAAATTGAATTTTGACTATATAAATTTTGTGAAACGTTACATATTTACTACATTTTAAGCCATAATTTGGGCTTGGACCCCCCCCCCCCCCTGGAAAAAATTTTGGGCTTGGACCCCCATCATTGCCCCTGGAAAAAAATCCTGGATCCGCCCTTGTAAGAGGTGTCATAGATAATGTGTTGCTGCTTTTCAACGAAAACCACGTAACTGCAGCTTAAAATAAGCTGCAGTTACTAGGTTTTCACTGAAAAGCGTCAAACTATGTCTTCATTGTATCCTTGCAGGACTATTCACGGTACCCGTGACCGGGGTTTATTTGTTCACATATTCTGTGGATAGCCAGTTTGAGGCTAACCAATTGGTTGTAAAGCTTGTCTTGGATAATGTCAACGAGTCAGACGGTATATCTGATCCATCGAATCGACTTCAGGTAGTAGGCCTACATTGCCATTGACGTACACTAGTGAATTAGTAATGCGACTATATCGCTGCTTTTCAACGAAAACCTCGTAACTGCAGCTTAAAAGAAGCTGCAGTTACGAGGTTTTCGTTGAAAAGTGACGATATATTTGTCCTTAAAACAGTGGTCACCAGCCTGTATTTGTCTGCAGTCTGATTCAGATTGGGATCCATGTGGCTCTTTCATAGCTTTTCCGTGGTGTTTAGTAACTGTATGAGAACAACCATCTTCGCAAGCCAAGGGTTCTACCTGCACTTTGTCCCTTACGAACTTCGTAAGAAACAAAGTTGGGATAGAACCCTAGGCTTGCGAAAGATGGAGAACAGCAGGGAACGTGGTCCTTTGCAGACACAGGCTGATCTGGAAACATGGTAATATCAAAGGATGTCAATAAATGGCCCTGTTTCCAGATCAAAACTCATTTTTATAAAGAAATGATAACTGGCTACCGAAGCACATGTTGACATTATCCAGTATAGCTGTTACAACCAAGAGGTGCTTTAATTGGAACTGTGGAACAGAATATCAATGTCATGCAAAACATCAATGCGAAACGAAATGCTGCATTTACGCAGCGGCCGACAATAACCCACATGAGGTTTTTATCACGATAACACACGCTGTTTGGTATAAATTCTACAGACTGATGCAGGATAGCCTATTCCGAGTTAATATCTGATCGTGGTTTTCATCTAATAGATTCCTCAAATCGTCGTTTTTCTTCCAAACCCTCGTAACTGCAGCTTGTTTTAAAGCTACTATTTCCCAGATTTGGACCCAAAAATTGTCAAATACAAACGAAATGTACACTTTTTAAGCTTTATATGACCTGATTAAATGATTACGAGAAACTATTGAAGCAACAACTCATTTTTTCGCAATTTGATACCAAATTCATGAAGCGATGTCGAAAGTAGGTCAAAACAGTAGGACATGCGACTTTCTTAAATGACGTCACAACATACATGATGACGTCATATTGAAATTTAAGTATGAATCTCGTTTGAATCATGGTCCGCGCTGAATGCGCATGCGCAACAATTTGAAAATAATTCTAACCCCATCAGTGATGGGGTTGAATTTAGGCTTGGATTCTCCCTAAATTCAGCTATCTGTCTTGTAATTTCGGCTCATTCTCTGTCTGAATCGCATATTATTAACCATCCCGAGGTGGTCAACACAAAAGTTTTGCATATTTTTTCAAAAAATTTCATTTTTTGTAATTAGACCATCTGTTACCGTCGCCCTTTAAGCTGCAGTTACGAGATTTTGGGAGAAAAGCGACGAAAAGCTGTTTCTAATAAAAGCATCTCGAGCGCGAGATTTGTAAGAAAATCGACCACATGCTGTTTCTAACCAAAGCACCCCCGGTTTCCCTTCCAGGTATTTTCACTGTCCCCGTGACGGGCGTCTATCTGTTCACATATTCAGTCAATACCTACGTTGAGGCTTATCAGCTGGTTGTCAAACTCGTACTGGATAATGTCAACATGTCAGATGGTACATCAGATCCCTTCAATGAACGTCAGGTGCGTGGAGGTCCTTAAAATAGCATTGTTACTATATTTTCCCGCTGAATAATGTCCTAACAAATTAAGAATATTGCAGGCGACAAGACGGGTCCACGTGAATAAATCATAATGAACCCTTTATATAGATTCTACCACAGAAAATATTGAAGGAAAAGGAGAAAATACTGATGATCAGCATTTTCTTCTTTTCCTTCAATTCTTTCTTTCATTCTCTCGTTATTGGTTTAGCCGAAAGGAAAGGCCTATCAGCTGGTAGTCAAACTTGTACTAGATAATGTCAACATGTCGGATGGTACATCAGATCCATTCAATGAACGTCAGGTGGATGGAGGTCCCTAGAAGTATATCTTTCTATAGCGCAAGGTTGTCCAATACTAATGAGATTCGCGCGACGTCGGAATTATTCGGACGACGTCGTAAACATTCGGTGATGAAACGTTCCGCCGCCGAATGTTTACGACGTCGCTCGAATAGGTTCGGTTACGCACAACGAATGTTTACGACGTCTCACGAAAGATTCGAAGGCCACTTGAATCTCGTTAGGGATCCACTAC
This sequence comes from Fragum sueziense, assembly GCA_963680895.1. Classification (NCBI taxonomy): domain Eukaryota; kingdom Metazoa; phylum Mollusca; class Bivalvia; order Cardiida; family Cardiidae; genus Fragum; species Fragum sueziense. The sequence continues at coordinate 3,594,637 of OY804596.1, forward strand.
CTTAACCTATACCTAAACAACAAGTGGTTTTAGGCAAGATCAATGTAAACAAAACTGACAAAGAATAAATTTTGAAGGCTTTGCGGGAATAACTAGATCTACATGAAGTTTGGATGTAACTTTATGGGAAAAACATAATAAATTACAATCCTGTATTTTATTTCGTGTCCAATAGGACTTTAGAGCTTTCATTAAAATGATCTTGTATAGATCTATTTTGATTGACTTGTAGTCTATTTAACCTCAAGTGGCAACTATCGATGTCTTTCTGTACTTGGCACTTAGGGAACGGCGATGCCATGATTACAATAAAAAATGAGTGCATGGGCATGAAAAAGGGTTTAAGTTGGACACAATTCTCAATTGTGACATTTCTTTTAATGACAGGACAATGACATTAAAAAGAAAATGATTGAAATGGTTCCATGTGTAACGTCAAATAATTGAAGAATGCTGCTCAAATTGTTGTTGAAAACAAGGAATTTTAGACAGACAACAAAACTTAAGTAACGGATTTCCGACAAAAATGACACCATGCCAACTTGTACCTTTTACCATGGATATACATGTATGTACATTTTCGAAGAAAAGCGTTTTTATTTTATAGCAAATTATGTTATTCCCTTGTATTGCAGGAGATTCAGGGCGGTAATACGGTCATGTTTAAGGCTAAACAAGGACAGTCAGTGTGGCTGGCTGCCTACAACACAGGAGACACTATCGTGGATGGACGTGAAGATTATCGCTTCTCTACTCTGTCAGGGGTTTTACTGTATACTTCTTGATCCATGATATTAAAACATCTGTGGCATTTTGTGGTTGTCTTTTGTCATCGCATATATGCTGGAATGTCGTTGTCTTAAGACTTCCACAGAGAAAATGTCTTTATGCACGCAAGTGTGTGCAGTTTTCCAAGTATATCCTGGTGTATAAAAACCAAGGATTGTTTGCCATTGTAGTCAAATTTAGATCTCTAGTAACCAGACTGTTCGTATGCGCAGACTGATTTGGATACATATTAGTCTCAAATCGTCGGTGAAAATGCAAAATGTCGATTATTGCGATTTTCAAAGTAAAACCTTGTGTGCCCAGTTAAAGTGACATTTCACAATTATTTTAACATAAATTTTACTTATATTCTATCTGAAAGAGCATCTTTTCTTATGGAAATTCTGAAAATTTCAAGTCAAAATATTGAACTGTTTACGAGAAATATATATTTTTGTGCTAAAATTAAACAAATTGTTGTGGACAACAGTTCAGATTTATATAGAATTTGTCATTTCTGTCTCAACTTTAAAGGCATATTTTTTGCTTATGAAAAACAACTTAAAAAACTGATAGCATTTCTACACATTAGAATAAACAATCTTTGCATCAAGACATACTTTTAAAAAACGAAATAAATGTGAAATGTCACTTTAAAAGAACTCTTGCAGGTTTGGATATATTTTTACTGATCAGTATTAAGGACACATTATTTGTGAACAATATGTCCAAAGGACCTATATGGATAAGGCGAGAAATCTCCCTAAAAGGAAAAGTCAATTTTCAAAACGTGCAAATTATTTCGAGCTGTATTGTTAGATCATAAGATGTAGGCCTATACCTTAATCATATGAAAACTGATTTTGTACAATCAAAACGATTCCACATGTGCAGATAACTCTTGGTTTCTGTACCTACCCCATTGACTAAGTAGTCAGTATAAAATTTCCAGTCTTTAATTTTTTTATTTTCGGACTGACTGATTTGGGCATTCTGGGTATCCTATTTTGGCTTAATCACTACGCAGTGCGCTTAACTCCGAAATCCTGTCGCTAAAAAGTAGTAAGCATAAAAATGCAATAAAAAACTACATTTGCATAAAAATAAAGTTTGATGTTCGTCTCAAATTTATCGAATGAAATAATGAACTCGAATCAGATTATTCATTTTACTTTATGCAAGCATGTGAATCAAATGTGCCGCGTGACAGGAAGTAGGGCCTACCACGTGTATGCAATTTATGGGCGCTGACATCTTGAAAGTAGTTAACCCAGAATGCCCACCATAGATAGATGATAATCAACGTTGGCGACATCTATTGGCAGATATTGGTACCTACCCCCCAAAATACATTTTCTTATCCCATCGGTATTCATTTAATGAGAATTATGTTTTATATGGTTTTGTTAGCAAGAACTTTTCTGTAAATGTAAGGACAATTGGTGTTGAATTTATAAACCACTTTTCGTTTTGTCCTTAATGCGCATGCGCATCATCGAAACGAGTTTAAAGGTGAAATCTTCCCGCCAAAAATGTGGCTATTGGTGCAGGATTACTATTTTTAGTATAAAAGTATGTTCCACCCCGTGGTAGGTATTCCTCATTTTTGGCGGGAAATTGTGCTTTTGAAGTTGTTTCAATGATGCGCATGCGCAATACGGTCAAAACCGAAGCTGCCAGATGATGTCAACACCGTGTATCCTTGTGTCTGTAGAAAATAAATTGCAAATAAAACAAAAAGAAACTTTATTTTACCCCTATAAATACCAGTAGTGTGAGAAAATGGAACCATTTCGGTGGGTACAAAAAACAAGAGTTAGGCCCTATCTGCTCCTACATGACTTTTTAAATGACACAAAATCGGTATTTATTTCATTTATTTATCTACCTAACCATAAAGGTTAATTTCGATTCTCAATTTGTAAGTTTTGAAAATTGACTCATTGAACTGAGCCTTTTGGGGAGATTTCTCGCCTTATCCATAGAGGTCCTTTCAAGTAAATCCTTTCACTTTGGAAAAAGTTATTACCCCTTTTCCTTCCCTTTTAAGATCTTCCAAAAATAAGATACAAGGTTTCGCATTTACAACGACGAAATGTCATAGGACCTCTTTTTCGAAATCTCTACTCACATGTTAATTTGATGGTATCATGGTTTATCAATCGTTTTATTTACATCCAACTAGCCACTGGCACAAATGATGACACATCCACGAATAATCAACAAATATCTTTTCTTTCTTTATGGATTACTCAATTTGTTACATCTTCGACATCGAAAATATGCGGGACTTTTTCATGTTCTTTCGGATTTTGATGTTCTTCTGTTTGACTGTTTTTCACTCTGGTAGGTTGATTTAATCTGCATATTGTCGATGTTAGTGCAAAACCTCGTAAATCCAGCTTAATCAAGCTGGAGTTACGGGGTTTTACAATAACACCGACGTTATGTAAGCTTGAAATGATTAATGCTGTTTTGAATAATTACAATTCGTAAGAAATGTTTAGAAAACAGTCATAAAGCTAATTGCTTCTGAGTAGTCTTGTAAGCCATAAATGTTGATTACATGCGGTTCAACATCACTCGTAAACATGTACACGTAGGATCGTTTAATACAAGTCCTGATTTTGGCGTCCCAAATTGAAATGGAGACGCTTGATAAACTATTAGTGCAAAAGCAAAATATGCTGATCATCAGTGTGGCGCCAAACAATAATTTCATGGTGCATTTTGTTGCGTGTTGTAAAAGGTGCATTTATCTCCAGTCTTTTGAGAAGTGAAATGGTAATTATCTTATGTTAATTATGTATAAAGGGATGTAGTGACTAGGTTCGTTTACTAATATTCATTTCTTTGTTTCTCTGTAATACTTTATTCAAAACAAGTACAAATTTCTCTATATATTTGCTCTAAAAGCTTCAGTTTGTCCGGAAATATCTGGAGTCCGGTCATTCGGGAAGGACTGTCATTTACGGTGTAGATGTAAGAACAATGCACAGTGTGAGTTTAACACTGGGAGGTGCCCGGATGGCTGCGAGGCGGGAATGATGGGTCCCGGATGTCAGTATGGTACGTTCTCTGCCTTACATTTAAACGATATAAATGTGGAAAACAGAAATAAACCACAAGTACACATACGCGCACCGCTTTCTAAATCAAAGTACTGATAGTACTGAAGGTCGGGAAACAGAGGATTCGAAATACAGTAAATGGTCAATTTTCTTAAATTTACATTGAATTCGTAAAATATTCTCAATGTTGTTATCTGATTGCACATTAAAATTAATCCTTATACTCTTATTCCCGAGTTAACATAAGAAAAAATTTGATATTTCTAGAAAAGAAATCATAGGAGACGAAAGGGTAATTTTCAACAATATAGATCTACTCCATTACACGGTCCGCCGCGATATGACCCTAGTAGTTGAAAACTGCGTAAAAACCCCAATAAACCAAATCCATTACACGATGTCGTATTTTTTCGGGTGATGTCGTAAACATTCGGTGGTGGAAAGTGTCGATTTCTTTTAACCCGTAACGTGTCCGTGTTGAACGGGTAACCGTATGTTAAAAATATTTACGGCGTCGTCAGAAAAGATCCGACGTCGCATGAATTTCATTACGGATGGACTGCCTTAATGAATTGTCTGGGTTAACAGTTTGTAAAACATTATATCATTTTGATATCCATTATAAGAAGGTTTGAGGATACATTGTGGCAAAACGAAAACATTTTGATATTCAACATTTTTTCTTTGTCTCAATCTGTCTTTCAACAATTCTTCAGCTAAACATTAATATTTATCTAAATTATCAACACAAACTTGACATTACATGTAGCAACAGTATTCCGTTTTTTATGCAGGCCCGTAGGCACAGGTGGGGCTACGGGATGGGATAAGCCCAAAATGTTGGCCAAAAATATCGAATTTTCCTCATTTTACATAGAAAATTGAAGAAAAGGCCAATTAGCCCTTAAGATGTTCAGACACTAACCCGGACAGAGTTTTGAGCCCTTCCCCTTATCAAATTGCTTCCTACGGGCCTGAGAGCAGTTTTACATTCTACTGCTTAGGAAAGGTTAAACTTTGCACGATGAAAAATATTAATATTATGACGGGAAAATTTCTGAGCAAAATTCAGAATCAGGAATGAAGTTAAATTTAATATGGTTCACAAAAGTGGCATGAGAACTGACCAGATTTAGATAATTAAATTTGCAATATAGCACATTGTAAATAATGGTAAAGGTTAGACCAAAAACATTGATCAACAATTCTAATAATATGTGTGTTAAACTCAGAATTTGAAAAAAGTGAGCTCGTATTTTCTGCACACAAATCTAGATCTTGCTTTCTTTTTATTTTTGCTGTCCTCTTTGCTTTTCGCATTAGCTTTCACTTTGGATGGTTCTTTCTGTCGTTTGTGAAAGAGATAACTCTATCACCCCTATCATCTGCAGAGACAGAGGCCTACAATTAACTCATAAATAGCCTATATCTCAAGCCCAGGTCGAAGAAAGATGATTAAATTCCTGTTAAACCTAAGCCTGTATTAATAAGGATGAATAAATTACGAAAATTACGTTGTATGTACTCAAGACGGCTCAAAGTCCGTCAACGCCGTTACGGTAACACTTTAGTTGGTCAAAGCATAGGAGACTAGCTTTACACCGCGAAGTGTTAACACGTGAGCGTATAACCCGATAAAATGCATGTGTTGTAAAATGCGATTGTGCGCATAGCAATTGAACAAGGAGAAGGACTCGACTAGAGTCAGGATATAAATAGATTTTCCGTGAATCTACGAGTGCTTCACGGAAATGTCCGATTACACGAACTGTGTGGCGCAGTAATTTGGTGTTGAAATTCTCGTCTGCTCTAGTCTGCCACACCAGTTAGAATAGTTCGAATCAACCTTTCCGCCAAAAAGAGAAGTTGATAGTTTTCGCACTTATGAGCAAACTGCTGCATTGTTTTGATAAAACAATTAAGAAATGAAAGTCTTTACGATGATTATGTAATTTGAGTAATTTTGAATTGTTCATAGGTAGGTCTACTTTTTCGGCGGACTCAGACATTTTGAACGACTATGCGGTGACCAGATTATATCGAAAACCTCGTATCTGCAGATTAAAACAAGCGGCAGATACGAGATTTTCGTAGAAAAGCGTTAGAAGCGTTGGATCGCTATAGGACGTGAAAATCTCAAAGAGATTTCCCGACCTAAAAATGACGTGCATTGTAGGCTAAAGTATATTGTTTCTATTCTGTTGACAAAGGAGCCCTCAAATAAAAAAGATATTTCGTTCACTTAGAAAACATGGCTTTTAAGAAAACGAGTGCTCAAAAGTCCACTGACGAGATTGACGCGATGACGTTTGATGCCAACATGGCGGTCGACGGTGACGTAGAAACGTGTACGAGAACTCAACGTGACGTCAATAATTGGTGGAGAGTAGACCTGGGGACAATACATACTATTGTTGGGCTGACGATATATTTAGGAACAGGTATTAAACAATTGATGCTTGTTTTCTTACACGAACCTTTCCCTGTGATTTAATTGTATATCAGTCCAAATAGAAAATATTTGTAGACGCCGATTTTCTTGTTTCACATTGGAAGAAAATGTCAAAAGAAAACGAGCAGCAAAATGTCCCTTTCTTTTTCCTAGTTTGTTCTGTATGTACCCTTCTTAGTTTTAGTTTTAGATATGGTTAAACATTATATACGTTTATGTCTTTTTGACCAGATATAGAACTAATTATGCGGCAATATTCAGGTTAAGAGCTGTTGTAATTGTCGATTCGTCCTATTTTGAAATACTGTCATACATAGGCTAGACCAACATGACAATTGACCAAATTCGGTTTATACGGTGAATTCATATTTCTCTCATACCAAACGTCCCTTCACTGTTATTTTTCTCCCCATAGAAACGCCGAACAATCAGAGTTTTGTTGTGTATGTAACGAATGTGACAGATGAATCCGAAAAAAGTCATATCTGTCACCAAGATACGGTTGGCAATGACGTCATAGCAGAACCCATATGTTACACGCCTCTCATTGGTCAATTTGTTGAGATCCACGTAGCAGAACATGCACATCTACAGCTGTGTGAGGTTCAAATTTACGGAGGTAAAGAAAGTAATTATACGGTCAAGGGCTGATCTAGCGGGGGTCGGGAGGACCCCCGGGATTCACCGGATATTAATTGTGACCCCCCCCCCCCCCCACCTTGAAAAAAAATCCTGGATCCGGCCTACACATGGTGATTGTTTTCTAGAAAGGAAAATGGATGTTAATGCTTTTTTGTCTGTTATTACAGCTCTCTACACTAACTACCAGAATCGGCAGCATTTATTGAATTATGTAATAAAGGAATGAAATATCATTAATCCTAATTTAGAAATGTAAAATTCTGTTAGGGTACAAACGAAAAGGTATAACTTGCGAACATGCCAACAGTATTGTAATGACTATCTTATTCTATATACCGGTAGTTTGAACATTTTGCAATTATTCTATTTTCTCCACACCCAGGTCGTGAACTCGCCTATAAGAAGCCTACAAATCAGTCCTCCAGTTTCTCGGTATCCCAGGGTCCGGGAGCCGCTGTAGATGGATCTACAGTCGATAATGATGTGTTGAAGTGCAGCCAGACTAGACGATCACGTGACCCGGTGTGGAGCGTAGATCTGGGCCGTGTCTACAGTATAAACTCTGTACTGATACATAACAGGGAGGATACTAGTGTACAAGGTTTGTTGAGCGGATGGAAACATCATAAACGTACGAGAGTTTGTCGAAATGATCAAAAAGTCAATTGTTAGAAAAGATAAAAAAAACATAAATAAATGAATAAATAAACAAACATAATTGCAATTGTTTACTCGTATTTATAAGATAATGTTTTCAAATGCAGGATCACATTGATAACTGTGTTGGTCAATTCATAAAAAAATTGTTAGATGGAAATACACAACCCCGGAAATGTTGGCTAACTTGATAGTCCTGAGAACGGGGCTATCATAAGTTTTGTTTAAGTTCTCGAGTGTCTACCCGAAAAAATAAACAGGTTCAAGAGTGATTGCCTACAATTTATGGGGAGTCTTTTCCGTCTTTTGCAACTATCGAAAGTTGGACGAAAGAATTCCAGTGAGGTCGAGAGAGTTTGAGAGTTTGATAATGACAATATTTAAGTACTGCTGAGGATGGGTCCTGGTTATTGTACCAAGATGATGTCTTCCATAGATCAGGTATAAGTAATTGGCTAAATTGATGGAACATTTCCATGGCGTTGGAAGTAAACTATGTTGAAAAATATAGCAATTTAAATCCAAATATACGGTTCTTTCACATGTTTCAATGGTAGGCTCCAGTCCTTCTGAACCCCTCATATATAGCTATGGATTTACACCAAATGATGAATTTATAAAGCAGTCTTTATTGCAATATTGAGGAGTTTCTTAAAAACTATTTTCTTTCAGATTTGTTAGAGGGATTCCGTTTAGAAATTGACCATACACCAACATTCGACACGTCTACACTGTACACATATATTCACCAAGGAACGACCAGACAAAGACTGATCAGGATCACATTTCAGACACCAATCTTTGGTCAATATGTTCGATTTAAACTGCCAGGAGATAACAGGATACTGACGTTTTGCGAGGTCGAAATATTTGGTGGTATGTTTTTTATGAAAACAAATTTATTTATCAAGCTTTTGCATAGTGATCTTGATTCAACTGATATAGGCCCTACCATGCAAAATTCTTATGTGCGAGCGGAATATGCTTCAAATTAAACAAAATGCATGAAGCAGTATTTTAGTCATGATATTTGAAATAGTATGTGTGTATTAAGTTAAGTGATTATACTTTGTCGCTGCTTTTTCAAAAAAAAACAACACGCGAAACTGCAGCTTTAAGCAAGCCAAGCTTCAAAATTTACGAGGTGTTTGTTGAAAAGCGACGTTATTCTTTTTATTCCTATGATTGTTACAGACTGTCTGGATGACCTGTGCGGATTTGACTGTCAGTATACGTGTCTTTGTAACACTAGCATCACTGGTCAACGTAAAATAAATAACACATGTCCATATGGCTGCAGTGGTAGGACGACCGGAACATCAAACAAATGCGAACATGGTAAGGAACGGAGTAATGTCAAACGATAATCGATCAGGTATGCTTTGAAAGGACCAAATTAAGCATTTTTTCTCTCAGAGGTAGTTATTTCCTGGGGTGCGATCTATAGAATAAGTAAATCTCAAGCAAATTCGTGAATGAGCATTCGTTGGATACTTGAAAAAAAAGACAACGCATCAGATTATATAATGTTCTTGACAAGGTTATGGTGTATATGGGTAGAAACCCGCAACACAGACAACACTGTGATGTAAACACTGGGATACGTCCTAATGGATTATTCTACATAATAACAATTTTCTACCCTTTGTCTGTTCAGCGTGCGATACGGACCACTGGGGTGCCGGGTGTTTGGAGAGATGTGGTAGATGCCTGAACAACACACCTTGTGATGTAAACACTGGAGTATGCCCTGGTGGATGTCCTGTAGGGTATCAGCAGACACCAAGATGTAATAATGGTGAGACACAGCAACATAAGTGGCAGTTAGTTACTTTTTAGAGCTATCTGTCTTCAAAACTACGACAAAATGTCATTTGTCTTTTTAATCTATTGATAAAACAACTCTGTTAAAAATATATGTTAGACATTTCTTTTGTTCCTGTGAAACTCAAAATAGCCTCATTTGAATTAGTGATTTCTATGGAATCAGGGATTGGAATATCATTGGCTTTACTATTTTTCATGACTGCTTTATAGATCCATGTTTGTCTGAAAAACCACCAGGGCCAGTTCCCTCGCTCATCCACAAAACTATTTCATCCCACAGGATGTGAACCAGGGTTATTTGGTCAGGATTGTAACCAGACCTGTGGACACTGCGCTAATGGTGGAGCCTGTATAGGTATGTTTGGGACGTGCCAGCAATGTGAACCGGGATACCAGTTTCCACTATGCAAAACATGTAAGTGAAACAATAGTATTTCTTCATACAGATATCTTATGATTTATGATATAGATATATGTATTTAATGCATCAGCTTTTTAAAACTCACCAAATACTTTACATAGCTGTATACAAGCGACTCACTTGGATCTATGGTATATCATCATTCTTTCATTATATGTTGTAACAATGTTCCTAACCCACGATAATTATGTAAGCCTTATTGTGATATGATACTTTGACAAGTTCTCAATAAAACAAAAATGTCATATCGAAACTCAGCTACGGAAATATTGAAAGCGTAGATCTACAACCTACTTGTTGGATCAGCTGTAACATCACTTGTATCGTTATTTACTGCTAACAACTTACCACATACTTGAAACATATTTAGGTATTCCATCAATCATAAGATGCCAAACACTTCTTTCATCTTCTGGCGTCATCCGTAGCAACGGAAATTAATGATGGTATCCAGAATTTAAAGTCAGTACACCATATTTAGGATGACGCCCGAAGTTGCACTAAGTGTTTGTACTAAGTGTTTGTATCTAATGATGGATGGAACGCTTCAACACCTTATTGGTGTAAGCTTGTATGTCCTTACATTTCAGCGTGTAAGCCGTATACATGGGGCGTGAACTGTAACATGACTTGTGGTAGATGTCGTAATAATGAACCGTGTGACCTCGTCACCGGATATTGCCCAACCGGATGTGGATTCAGAATACAAGATACGCCACGATGTGATAAAGGTGAAAAGCATTTAATCAATATTAAATTGGACATTGTACTCTGTAGGCTGTGTTTAGTTCTTTAAAGTCCCTTTAAAACAGTTTGAAAAAGAATACAGAAGGTAACGTTTAAAGAATCCCTTGTAAAATGCCGCAAAAAAGAAGTCAAGCACGATACCACTACTTTCTGTGTTGTTTTGTTGTTTTGAAATGAACATTTTGTTTGACAGCACATGTTTACTTATTTCGTATAAAACATCTTTCTATTCTCATCGACACAGGCTGCGAGCCCGGGTTTTACGGTTCAGAGTGTAGGATCTGTGGGAAATGCGAGGGAACATCAACATGTGACCCAGTTACCGGACATTGTGAGGCATGTCAAGCTGGTTACCAGCTCCCGTACTGTAGACAAGGTACACGATGGTTTGTTTCGTGAAGCATAGATCCGTCGAATAAAAGTGTACTGAAATTGAAACAAAATATTTACATACAATATTAATTGAAAGGCCTTATTAACACCATAGATAACTTTCCTCATAGCTATCATTTCATTTAAGTGTAATCGTCCTCGAAAGCACAGGCGTCTCCTCTCCCTGAATCGACAAACCGTAGCTTGTGGGAAAGAGCCTGGGTTTCCGAGGATGAAGTATAATTTCTTTGTACATACCTGCACATCTAGATAATCGTAAAAAATCACTTCAATCATCATAAATCCCCATAAATATACACAAAAATTAACGTACGGGTATTCCACCCATTATTAGATCTAATATACCAAACATTTCGTTCAATTCCGCTCCAATATTTGGCGTCTTCCGTGACAACGGAAATTGACGAGGGTATTCGGAATTTGAAATCCAGGATACATCCTCGTCATTCTCCGCGGATGACGTCGAAGATGCACGATGTATTTTGTATCTAATAATGGATTGAATACCTTTATACACAGAATGTCTGCCGGGTCGCTATGGTGTTAGTTGTTTTGGTACCTGTGGTCATTGTAAAGATGCGGAACCATGTAATCACGTGACTGGAGTTTGTAAACATGGCTGCAAAAATGATTGGATAGGGGACCATTGCAACATAGGTGATGTATTGATAAATGTTTTAATTAAAGCGGGAAATACCATTTCCAGTAAATTTACATATCTAGAACATGCTTTGAATTATCTTACTTCGTTTTTGTACGATGTCCAGTGGTAACGATTTTGCATTAGATGAACCATTCTACACGCACTTATAGTCTTTTTAAATAGCCATCATGATGGTAACATTAGCCAGTCACCGTAAAAGAGCAGCATGAATCAATGTCTTGGTGGAAAGATTAGACGCATCACGCTAAAATGGACCTTATGGTAAGTTCATACAAAATTTCGAGTAAAGGATCAAACGTTGTTGACCATAACCAGAATTTTCATTTGGAAAAATAGGATATCGTGAGATAGGAAAAGCAGTGTAGATCTGCAGAATTACCTTAGAGTGAAAAGTTTCGATCCTAGTCAGGCTGCGCGATTTGCGCAGACTGACTAGGTTCGATACTTTTCACACTTCCCATAAGGTCACTTTTAGCTTGACGGGTCACAATTATTTTTTCAGGTAAACATATGCGGTCCCTGTTTGGTCCACCAGGTCACGATCATGGTACTATAGCTGTAGTAGGGGCAGTACTGGGTGGTCTCGGGTCGTTCGTTTGTTTGACGGCCATGTTGATTGGATTAGCCATCTATTGCTCAAGGAGGTATGCCATATAATGCAGTTATCAATCCCACAGGCGGCAATCACGTGACTTTATAATGATATGCTTTCCTAACTAATGTAAAAAAAAAAACACTCGGTACGTAAACATTTTCTTAAATTTTAAATCAAATACCTAACTCTCAGTATTGAGATCTATACATACCATTCGATACGTCGTAATCTCCGGTTTATTTTTATACCAACATATTCCCTCAAATCCCTGTCAAAGCTGAGAACATTCATGCAAAGTGTATACATTTCTTAACAAAATATATCAAAAACACTTTGCACGAATGTTCTCAGCTTTGACAGGGGTTTGAGGGAAAATATTGATATCAAAATAGACCAGAGAGTACGACGTATCGAATGGCAAGTATCTCAATATTGAGTGTTAAGTATTTCATTCAAAATTTGAGAGAAATGTGTACTTACCGAGTTTTTTTGTTTACAAAAGTTAGGAAAACATATCATAACAAAGTCACGTGAATGCCGCCTGTGAATCCCTGAACTTTGGTTTTTATTCCAAACCACATGCCTTTCTAATTTCAACTTGAAAATGTTATATGCGTACATTGTACATTGACATAAAATCATAGATGAATAGACAAATGTTCAACCATTATTTGCAATTAATTTTTCTGATTGTGGCATAAAGCAATAGATTCCTTAGGCTACTTAAGAAACTATGTCGCCCTGCTATTTGACTTTAGCAAAACATTAAAGTGACATTTCAGAATTTTTTGTCATAAATATTACTTTTATTTTTATCTGAAAGAGCATATCTCCCAATGAAAATTCTGAAAATTTCAAGCCAAAATATTGCGCCGTTTACGAGAAATTAATATTTTTGTGTTAAAATTGAACAAATTGTTGTGGACAACAGTTCGGATTTCATTGCAATTTATCGATTATGTCTCAACTTTAAATGCGTGTACTCGCTTATTGGCAACAACGTAAAAAAACTAATAGTATTTATACTCATTAGAATAACCTACCTTGGCATCAAGACATATATCTACTTGAAAAAATGAAATTGGAATGAAATGTCCCTTTAAATTAATTTTGCTTTTGCCCTTTTGATTTATGAGTATGTCTTGTAAGATAAACATCATCAATTATAGTACGTATATGTTTTTATTTGTTTTCGCAGGTACAGAAAGCGTCGTAAGGAGGACATGAAGTATAAAAGTTACATGATACGACACCAACTCGGCATAGCAAACCAGCAAGCTTTGTTTTATGACAATCAGACTACATTCTGACCACCATCCCAAACACAAACACACGTTCATTTACAAAAATGAATTAATGATATCCAAAACTTTGAACCACGTGTCCAGCAAGACGAATTTTGTAATAATTATGTTAAACTCGAAAGCCTTACGCATTTTGTGTTCGAGAGTCATCTTAGAAAAAAGTAACGAAAACGAGTGAGAAAAAACCTCTTTGACGTGACTTGAGAATACTTCCCATAAAGACGTAAATCAGTTGTAAAAATTACAAAGGTACGTATCAGTAAGTAATAAATTGTAAAAAAGTATATTTATGTGTGTTTCTTTATTTTCTTTTTTGACATGTCCACATTTTGGCTAAAGATTTCGATGCTCTTACATAATTACAAATCTTATCGTTGCTAGCATCATTTTTTCCCTAAAATTTAGTTGTTAGGGAAAGGGTTCAAGACAATAGACTTGATTTATGCACGGTATTCGTTGGTATTTAACGAGAACATACATAACCATGTAAATATGCATCTTATTGTTATCACATCCTTTTATCACCTGTAAACTTCAGGTGTAATTCTTCAACGTTTGGTCTATCCTGCACAAATCAGCAAGTCGCGTTACTCTACAGCTTTCGCTAGCTTATAAATCTGGAAAAACGTCCCTTATAGCATTTGAGACAGCCATGTTTCAAGACCAGCCTGTGCCTAAGGGAAGACTGGCATACATCGATGCTGCTCTTCTGTGGTTGCTACAGGTCACCGGCAAAGAAGCTATTAGAGAACAACATGGATCCTGATCAGACTGTGCGTATGCACAGGCTGGTCTGGATCCAGGTTGTTCTCAAATGTCATAAAGGACCTTTTCCAGATCCTGGCTCAAATGTACTATTTGACTTCGTGGTTGCAAGAATTTGATTGCGAAAATTATTTGACTACATGTATTTTCAAAATATGACGCAAAAATTAGGAAATGACTAAACCCACATATCAAAATTTGGACATTCGTAAATCTTGCCGTATATAGTTGCATGTCATCTGAAGATGCAAAATATGCTGTCCATAGCAGGCAACCTGTATTAATTAATTATTTTCGTAAGTTTTATTGAATGATTATAAATTTCATTTCCTTATAGGTGAAGGTTACCAAAATTGTGTACGCTTGCAAAAAAACCTACAGACTGCAATTTACATTTATTGGCTACATAGCTTTCGTGTACAGTTTTCCAATTCTTTGCATAAATTACGTGAACTATTTTTCCTGGTTTAAGGGGGAAAGCTCCAGTTTTTCGGAACACTCGGTCATTACTGTAGTAAATTAAATGTTTCGTACCAATATGTTTCTCTACCATAATTTCAATAATATAACACATCATTACAATTTACCATTTTCGACTGTAAAAGCGTACTAGTATTTATTATGCGAAACTGATTTCCTCTAGATGGAAATCGATTATTTAGAGCAAGACAGTCGTAAGTGTGTATGCAGTTACCACTGTTTTGCGTCATTTTTTTCATGTTAAGCTGATAAAAATTGCTGTAATTCACTAATACGTGCGCTGACCTATACATTTTCTTTTCGAATTATTACCAGGACATGTTGCTTAATACAATGAGGGAGTTTTATCAAATTCTATTATGTAGAACTTGAAATATGCAAATTTTGACATAAAACACTCCAGCTTCGTTGATAAAACCGAACACATGAGCATGCTGTTTTATACATTTACGCGTTTATGATAGCACATATTGAATATACAGCATTTTATTAGCATGTTAGTGACCTTGGACAGGTGCAAGAAATTGTGCATTTTTTCGATGTAGGGGTATGTGATACGAATGCCTATAAAATTCAAACAAGATCGCTGACCCTCCATTTTTATTTTATTTTTCAATTGGTAATAACATGTAATTTCAACATACAAAATATAAATAAATTTTTTTATTGGAAAAAAATAGGAAACTGCAGCATTCCCCCTTAAACAGCAGTGGTTTTCTGTCGGATTTTAATTATGCGGTTTGATAATGGGTTATCTATAGGTCAGTCAAGATAAATCGTATAGTATTTGTTAAAACCTAGTAGTAAAGGTATCATGTGTCCATTATACCCACGGTCGATGCCAAGCTGTTGATGGTATCGTAAATCAACGGACACACTGGAGCTACCGATAACAGAGGGCATTGGTGTTTAAAACGTACACAAATGTTTCTTCATAAACAATATCAGCGATCAAACACTATTTTGTGGGTATTTATTTGAATCGTCTCATCAAGACGATTCAAACGAGTACCCATATAGTGTTTTGTACAGAAATAATCTTTTTAACATGCCATCACCCTCTCCTATAATTTGCTCTGACAGTGTACTTTTATCTATAACGTAAACATTCAGTAGCGTTTGAAGGCTCGTATCGTTAACATGGCCTCGTTTGTCGGTATTGGTTGTATGTCCGGCTCCTCGCTCGACGGACTGGATATATGTTGTGTGGAATTTACTGGAGATATTCTGTCGGATTTGTGGGGATTTAGGATTAACGTGGCTGAAACCGTGGATTATACGTCGGAATGGAAAGATAGACTTGCTAAAGCAAACACGCTTTCGGGAGCTGATTTGATTAAACTGCATGTAGATTACGGACATTTCGTAGGTAAAACTGTGTCAGAATTTATCTCAAAACATGACCTAGAAAACACTGTACAGTTCATTTCATCTCACGGCCATTCTGTCTTTCACCAACCTGCAGACGGGTTTACATTCCAACTCGGCGAAGGGGAAGTGACGTCGAGGTATTTCCGGGTACCATTCCTTTGTAACTTCCGGTCAAAGGATGTGAGTCTCGGTGGTGAAGGGGCCCCGCTCGTCCCCTGCGGGGAGCGGTTCCTGTTCCGGAATAATGACATCTGTGTGAATCTTGGTGGAATATCGAACATTGGCATCAAGGGGACAACCGGATATGACATCAGTCCGTGTAACATTGTCCTCAATAGACTGGCGTCTCGGTATGACGAAGCATTTCAGTTTGACAAAGATGGCCACATCGCCAAAAAGGGTCAGTTGATTCCTAGAATGATGGATGAGCTCGATTCCTTGTCTTTCTATCACAAATTACCACCAAAGAGTCTATGGAAGGAATACATAGAAAAGGAGGTGTTTCCGATCCTTCAGGTATGCATGAGTTCTAATGGGCAATTTGAAGTATGTAGGCTACCGATAACCGAGTTCTTGTTTAATTGCCGAAATTTGAATTAGAGCATTGTAGACCTATGACACGAATAAAGCCCTACTTCAAATACTTCATGAATATAGATTGAATGTCATGCTTAAGATGCTTGCTCCAAGCTGAACCCAAAGGAGTTTTTAAAGGGGGAATAACACTTAACATCTTACAAATTTTCCGAGAACTGCAAAAAAATAAATATATATTTATGAAAATATGGCCTTTAAATTGCATCTATGCCAAATCTTATCTTTCTATCTTGTGTATTGGCTAGGATATGACGGATTTAAAACCCCATATGTTCCATTATTGTAAATATTATCCCCGGGACAAAAAATCATGGGGTTTTAAATCCGTCGACATCTAAGCCAATACACAAGGTAGAAAGCTAAGATTTGGCTTATATGCAATTTAAAGACCATATTTTAATAATATATATTTATTTTTTTAGTACGAAGTTCTCGGAAAATTTGTAAGATGTTAAGTGTTATTCCCCCTTTAATGGTTAGACGTAGAATGTATTGCGAGAAATCTGCGCAAATATGTTAATGCTTTATGGTTGCCTGTGCATTCTTGCTCAACTTTTCAGAAATTCATTTTTATAGCGATCAAGTTTCAATTATAGGCCTACATGTACTTGAAAAACGTATTTGAGCCAATGGGCATAATTATTAGGCCCTTATCATTCTACTAACTCAAACATTGTTTAAAATCTATATTAAAATACTGCAAATCTTGTCATTTCAGGCTGATGGATACCAAGTTGAGGACGTGTTGAGAACGGCCACAGAACATATTGCATGTAAAGTGGCCGACGCTTGTAGAACGGAAATTAAAGCGCTAAACAAGACACAAAATAAGCCATCCAACATTTTACTGTCGGGCGGAGGCGCACTCAACAAGTTTCTAGTCAACAGAATTCAATTCCATCTTAATGGTCACGGATGCGAGTTTGAAGTTGCAGACGACATGACGGTCAACTTTAAAGAAGCGCTGATTTTCGCATTTCTGGGACTCCGGTGTTTATTGGGCGAGGAGAACGTATTTAGTGACGTCACGGGATCGAGAGCCAATACGATCTCGGGTTCTATCCACCGACCAATGATGGTTGGCAAGACAAAACAAATCAGCCTCCTACATCATTGATTAGAAACAATTTCATCGCGAGAAGTATTACACGCATCTTAATTGTGCATTGTTTAAAGCATGCCCATCCGCTGCAAAAGGATCATTCTATAAACCCATTACCACACAATGACTCTTTTTGACTCCCACAAAATAATGACAATGGAAACATCGTGGAAAATGAAGAAATTGTTTGTGACAAGCAATTTATCCATTTCCAACATTTTTTTCCATTAAAAAAGACACAAAAAGTAAAATTTTCACTCACTTGAAATTGTCGTCTGCAAGATCTTTCAATTTGGACTGCCCCAAAATTTTGTCGTTTGGTAATGGGTAAAGCATCGATTGGGCTCATTTTGTTTGGGTCAGATGACTCGCACTACAACTACCACAGGAAGTAACAGAAAACAACTGTTTTGTGGAATAATGAATCTAGTGCAAGTTTTGTAACGGTAAAGTCATATAATACGAAATAGAAATCAACATCAATTTTACATTTAGAGGCGTAAGCATTACATTGCAAGTACCATTTCCTTTAATTAAATTATTTCAATGTGGTGATATACAAGTCTAAAGGTCTATCAAAATGTGTAAGTCTCAACGAATTTGCATTCTTCTTGGTAGTGACAGACAAAATATCTTTTTAACCCATTCCCAAACAAGACCTGGTTTTGACGTCCCTGATAGAAAAGGCTTGGGAAAACATTGAAACGAAAGAAGAATCTGCTGATAACCAGCAGTTCCCCTATTGTCTCATTGGGAGTCAATATTTTCTATGCCATATTTTACACAAATCCTATCTTTAATAACATCCATTTTGTCATTTGCGGCAGTTTTTGAAGTGGATCACACTGAAATTTTGCCGTTTGGGAATGGGTTAATCTATGTAGGACATTTCCTTCGTTTGTCACTTCAATATTTCCAGTGTTCAGTGTAGGCCTACACAAATGCTATTGTGATCAACGTCTATTTTGTGGTCTTTCATATTGGACGTCTAAATTAACCCTTTCCCAAACAACAAAATTTTAGGGTGATCCAGGTTGAAAACTGCTGCAGATGACAAAATGTGTGTTCCCAAAGAAGGGATTTGTGTATAATGAAGCACAGAAAATATTGAGGCAAAAGGAGAAACTGCTGGTTATCAGCAGTTTCTGCTTTTGTTTCAATGTTTTCCCAAACCATTTCTATAAGGTACGTCAAAACCAGGTCTTGTTTGGGTGAGGGCTAATGCGGTTTTTAGAAGGGTTAATATGACATTCAAACATGACACTAAAGATAAATAGAATGCATTTTACTAAAAAAATAGTAACCTAGTTTCTTTTCATATACTCATAGGCTACAATCCCGCAATGAAATACAAACTATAATTCACTTCATTCTCAGTCGCGACAATACGAAGACTGAATATTCTATACTAAAGGAAAAAAGAAACGCAACAAAAAATTAATTTGTTCATACGTTTTGTTTTTGTTTTTTCTCAAAGTCACCATAATTCGCATACTTTTTTCAATGCATAGTAAAACTTAATCTTTTGACTTTCTTGTGTCAAAATTTCATCAATGTCACAGGTTGTACGTGCCATCAATATGCGTTTAAATGAGAGCGGTTTGGCGTCAACGTTAAATGTGTTCTTGCACGCAATCCAAACGGATTATAACGATACCTGGCTGAAATTTGATTGCTGTACTGTTCATGAATAGGATTAACAGTTTTTCCCGATAACAGAATTTGTTTCCGTAGGTAAAATAAGCGAACGTCATGGTCCTGACGTCGTGACGTTAGGCGTTGACGATCGCTTTTCGGGTGACCACCAGTTGTTCCGTTAGTTCTGAGACATTATCTCAAGCAATATTTTGTAAACCGATGTACACCAAAGTCAGCAGCAACTGCGGGTTGAGATGTTCCATTCATTAACATCACGACTGCTACCGGACGACTTCTTTGAATAGCTTGTAAAACAATATAAGGGATTCAATCAAAACAAAAAATCATTGCATTTTGTCGACTCGACGTGCATCTACACAAATTAAAAGAGTTCTATGTAAAGTTTTGATATTTAAAGGTTTGCACGTGAGAAACGTGTTAACGTCTATTTTGACGTTATCTCATAGGTAAGACAGGTTCAAAAGTAAACACAAAGATTGATATCAAGATACAGTACCCTGTAATAATCAGTTACATTTTTGACTCAGTAACATAAAAGAATTAAGAGAAATAACAAAAAATAGTTGTTGTGTTACTTCTTTCCTCTAGTATATATCTGTGTTAAAATGATAAATTCGGTGTAATAACGATGGATTAGATTGTTCCAACTTGAAAGCTGTTGTACATGACAAATATATAAAGTATTATATTAAAAAGATACGGTATACTAACAGACGAGCTAATAGATATTGATGGAAAATGAGAAATTGCTTGTTATGTTATTTCATCACTTAACATGATCATATTTCGACCTTCTACCAACACACTTCAAATCTATGTTTGTTTCTAATATGTTTACGAACATTGTGTAGTAAAAAAATAGAAAAAAAACATGTAGATATAGAGGAATCCTTGCCTTGTCCGTGAGAACGGGACGCAGGCGCAATGTTGTGTGGCCTAAGAGTACAATGTGACTTAACTAGGCCCCTTACTTTTAACTCCTGAAATTCAGCGCAATTGATATAATAACTGTAACTATTTTACTAAGCAAAACCTGGTTTACATAACCGATGGAAAATACTTGAGACAACATCGAGGCAAAAGAAGAAAATGCCGATGATTAGCATTTTCTCCCTTTGTCTCAACATTTTCTGGACTTTTTCATAGACAAATTCTATCTTTATCAACAACCACTTGACTATCCCACCACATTCACAACCTGACATTTCTACCTACGGGCCTGTGTGCAAAGTACCATTTTCACAACGGCACAACCGTTCCGAATTTAACCCTTTCTCAAACGACAAAATTTTAGGGTGTTCCACTTCAAAAACTGCCACAAATGACGAACTGGAAGTTATTAAAGATAGAATTTGTGTATAATATGACACAGAAAATATTGAGACAAAAGGAGAAACTGCTGGTTATCAGCAGTTTCTTCTTTTGTCTCAATGTTTTCCAAAGCCCTTTCATATCCAGTTCTTGATTGGGAAAGGGTTAAAGCTGATGTAGATCATAGGCCTACACTAGTCGTTAATGTTAATGTTAATGTTAATGAAAAAGGATTATAGCTTGGAAAATATAGATCATTTTTCTTCTGTTGCTAAAATGTTTTCCTATACATGTGTATGTTTCATAAAGGGACGTTAAAACCAAGTTTTGTTCGGGAAACGAATTTGTGAAAATGTTAACTACGTATGTTATGGTAATGTCAGACTGTCTGGAAGCATAACCTTTTCCCGGACAAAAACATTGTTTTGACCTCATCAATCAAAATACATTTGGAAAGCATGGGAAGAAAAGAAGAATTTGCTGATACTTAATACTCAGCATTTTATCTCAATTCTTTATCTGGTGAAATGAACAGATTCCTTATTCAAACAAGAACCAGGTTTTATCGTAAGTAACTCAATTCATTTTAAACTATTTGAATATTTTGTAATTTAGGAAATGGTTTTAACTGCATAGATACTTGCCCTAGGTCTTTGAATGGTAATGAAATCGATTGTTTAGAACAAATGAATCATATTGGAAAACTTAGCTTTGTCCGGTAATGAACGTATTTGACATATTTATGTTTCTTTATATGGACAAAGTAAAATGCTAGGAGGGATAATAGCTTTCAGAATCTGTTAGCTACACCCTTAAAATGCCGTGTGTTGCCATGTCTTTGACCCTTAAAAGGAGTGACAGACCACAAAATAAATTATCCCAAATGGAGAAAATATGTAGGCCTATGTTATAGCCAAGAAAATATTGAGGCAATAAGAGTGCTGGTCACCAGCACTTTCTTTTGTATCAATGTTTTCCCAAGGATTTTCTTATAGCCACGTCAAAATCATGTCTTGTTTGTGAATGGTTTGACACCAAAATAACGTTGTGCATCTTATTTGTAGCTGTGTATATATGGCATTGTTTATCTATGGTCACGATATATTATCACAGGAGTGTATCAAGCTTTTGGCATGTTTATGTTTCTGTAGATTGTACCCCTTGCCTCTTCATAATGCGTCTCGAACTAAGTCATAATATTACGCCCATGAGAAAGTCGCGGAATGACGACACTTGAATATTTTGTACTCTAAACCTTGCCGAATAGCAATGAATTTTATGCTAAAAATACACTTGGTTAACAGTTATGTTTTGATATACCGTCGGTGTCATTACAAAATCTCGTAACTACGGCTTAGATCAAGCCGTATTTACGAGTTTTTTTTAACAACACCCACCGAATACTCTCTGTTTGTGCGAAATTACGTCACGGTTATAGGTCTCGATAAATGACCTGGCAGAGAATCTCTATCAATTAGCCCGAGATGCTCTGCCAGGTCATCGTGCGCTATAACTGGATAAAATCGTTCCCTATTGATTGACTGGTCAAAACCTAAAGGATATGCAGACAAGATAAGACATGTCTTCAGATATTTGGCATGAGCAGATCTAGAGGGAGGGGCTCAGAAGGTCCGGACCACCCCCCCCCTCGGAATTTGCTGGACCTCACCTGAAAAATATGGTGAAATTAAACTTTGACTTATAAAAACTTGAGCAAATTCAAATTTGTGTGTTCGATGAGTTTTGCCTTCCAAATTTTAACCATTCACTTATAACGTTAGCCATATGAAACATATAAAGTCCTCATTTGGGCTTGGACCCCCCATCCCCCCTGGAAAAAATCCTGGATCCGCCCTTGTTTGGACCTCGATATTTGCAGCCTCGTCATCTCTCAATGTTTCCGAATACTACATTTTACAACGACGATAAATCAGAAAATAGTGTAGAGTATCCAAGGATGAGCCATGAAATGGAAAATGGGGAGGGGTCCTTTCGGACCAACACGAATCCAGATTTACCCCTTCCCAAACAAGACCTGGTTTTGACGTCCCTATTAGATCTAGTAGCCTAAATGCTTTATATAACATTGAGACAAAAGAAGAAATTGCTGATAATCAGCAATTTCTCCTTTTGTCTCATTTTTTCCCTAAGCTATACTTTACACAAGTTCTATCTTAATCAACATCCGATTTGTCGTCAGCACCAGTTTTCAAGTTGGTCCATCCTATAATTTCGCTGTTTGGGATAGGGTTAACCTGTTCATACGTTCAGTTTGGTCAAGATCCATGCTGGTCGCACAGAACTTCATTACTGTCTGCAAATCTTCGAAAGTCCGTGTAACATTGATCTTCACTGGAGGGTCATTGTATAAAATATGTTTAAATATGACTAAATTCTATCATTGGGAAAAGAAATGGTAAAACTGGAGCATTGCCCCTTAAGAAATATTAAAAAATCTCGCTCTAAAGAACGCGCCTCTATTTTTGACGTCCCTAATAGAAAACGGCTTTTGAAAACATTGAGACAAAAAAGGAAAATGCTGATAACCAGTAGTTTCTTCTTTTGTCTCAATATTTTCTGTGTTTCATAGTATTCCTACGCAATTCCTTTATCACTATCAATTTAGTTGTACAAATTGGACAGTCCAACTTTCTGCTTTTTTGGGGTACAGATTTCGGTTCAAATGATTTATACGAATGGTCAGTTGGTCACGACATATTGTCTCGCGAGTAAGAGTTTCACGCGATGGCTCGAGGTCATTCTCATTTATTAGAAAAGTAAATAGTCCGTAAACAACATGACCCTTTCATAAACACAAAATTTTACACCGATCCAATTTGAAAGCTGTCCCATGCGACAAAATGATTTTTTGATAAGGACAAAATTGTGTAGGCTACTAATAGCCTAACACAGAAAATATTGAGGCAAAAAGACGTCTGTGTTATAACGTAAGAACAAATCAAACTTCAGTTTTGTTCGTCTGTAGCTCAGTTTTGCAACATGATGTGTGAATTTTCGTTTATAAAGAGACCACTGATTGACCACTATTGTTCATGACGATATTGTTGGTTGAGTTCGAAAATGTCGTAACTGCAGTTTGATATAGCTGTAGTTTCCAGTTTCGAACGTAACCGACGATATCGTTGCTTTTCAAAGAAAACCTCGTAACTGCAACTTGAAAACAAGTTGCAGTTACGCGGTTTTCGTAGAAAAGCGACGATATGTTTTCCCATGAGTGTTTCACGTGATGTCTTAACCTCCCCTGGATGCCTACAGCTGGTTGGTGGTTAACCCATAACCAAACAAATTTTTGGGAGGTTCAATTTGAAAGATCCTGCAGACGAAAATTTTAAGTGAATGGAATTTTTAATTTTTAGGTCTTTTTGAATGGAATACTTTGTGGAAAATGAAGAAATTGCTTGTCACAAGCAATGTCTTCATTTTCCACGATGTTTTCCATGACCATTATTTTTGTGGGAAGTCAAAAAGAGTCATTGTGTGGTAATGGGTTAAATGAGGTTGTAATCACCCAGATATTTTCTAATTCTAAGTTACATCCAAAATGATTGGACGGAGCGAATATATCGCCTAATCAGATTGGCTGTTGGAAACTGTGAACTGATGCAGGAAAAGATTCAGTGATTCTAAAAAATGTTCTTACATATTTTTCGATATTTACCAAATCATTAAAAAATAATCTCTATGTTCGTCAAAGCCATGTACATGTAGCGTTGCGGAAAGGGTAAATGCCATTTAATGGTAAATCACAATTTGCCAGATAATAGCAGGACATAGTAACTTAGAACTTGAACTTATTTGATCATTGCATTAATAGATCTATATAGCAGGCCCGTAGGAAGCAATTTCATATTGGGTGGGCTCAAGTCCCTTTTACTCAATATGGGGGGGGGGGGGCTAAATTGGATTTTCCCTGGATTTTCAGTGTAGAATAAGGAAAATTTGGAATTTTTGGCCAAATTGGGGGGGGGGGTTAAGCCCCCTAGCCCCCGTGCCTACGGGCCTGTATCGTGTGCTCGCGCGGTTACTCTGAGATTTTTGAACAACTAAATTATAAACTTAAACCTTTTCCCCAAACAGCAACATGTTGGACTCGGTGGAATGGTTCAATTTGAGTTGCAGACGACAACATGAAAATATGTGAATGGTCAACCATCCGACTGGTATGGCGATGTTTATCAGTCAAATATTTACTCTAACGAAATATAGTATTCAAGTCATGAGTGTTTTCGCACTCTGATGATAGAAAGTTGCTCCATTTATTCAAAACTTAAAGGGTTTAAGCTTGGGAGCCGATAAGCAGCAAAATGATAACCGGGCGGTTGTTCACTAATTCCGCTCGATTTTGCTGCGAATATAAACACAATTGAACTTTTTCAGAAACCTACGCGTCGTTTTGAAGTGCACAATAAATGAAAGATGCGAAAGACATCGAGAAAAAGAAAATGCAGATAACCGATATTTCTATTTCATTCGATGCTCCCCATGCAATGACATTCTCACTTTCAACGCTTATTGGAACTGATTTGACCGGCTGTCTTAGAAATAGACCAATTGGAAAAAAATCGTTTGTGAAAGGGTTGTAAAAATGTCGAAAATACAGGTCCGTTTTGCTTATGATATCAATATTTTGTCTCACGTTGTTTGTTCATGGTCAGTGAAGGCTAGTGTCGTTTATCTAAAAGGTTAATAGCCGGTAAAAAATAATACTGGGGATATATACTATACTACAATAACCGAACAATAACAAGACATGGTGTATAGTCCAGTCATTAGCTTATGGCACGTGTTTTCGAAATTTAACTATGTAAACAATTGTGTTGGATGTTTCCTTTACGCAAAAAATGCAGCCTGTTCCGAAGGTCATCAGCATTTTCTTTCTTTGTCTTTACGTTTTCTAAAGCATTTTCTATCAGGGACGCCGAAACAAGGTATTGCTTATCTGACTTTTCTTGTGTCTCAAAGTTTCACCCAAAGAGAAAATAAAACAAAACATATGAAAGGGGTTACTGTTGATATACAGTGGAATGATTTATGTAGAGCTCATAATAAATGACCTGATAGAGCATCCCTAGCTAATAGCTAGCGATGCGCTGCCAGGTCATTTATCGCAAACTATACAACAAGAGATAAGTGGAGCTACGAACAAACGCCAGAGGCTTGTCACTGAAATTTGGGCATTTTTTCAGTTCAAGGGAATAAAATTCAAGAAAGAGAGGAGTTATCTGAATTTCAAAGATGACATAGGAAACTAGACGCCATAGAGATTCCTTGCAGCAAGTTTGATCATCTTGAAACTGCAGGATTTATATACCCAGTAACAAGAAATTGCTAACAGATGAACGGACAGACGACCAGTACCACAACGAAATACAAACGTAAGACCGTTTGGAAGACGTTAAAGTAAATTGAAAGTGAATAGATATCTAAATTGTTTTTATTCGAGCCAGGTTCTGGAAAAAGGTCATTTATGGCATTCGAGACTTCCATGACCTTTCCAAATCAGTCTGTATCCAATTGCAGAGCAACTGATAACAGTGGATGAAAGCATTCTAATTCTGTTATATTGCACCCAAACCCAATGTTGTGAGTATTCATTGAAATTGTCACGGCGAGACGATTCCAATGAGTACAAACAACACAGAGTTTGATCAACATTTAATGGAATATTGCATTTTGGAAAGGCGTTACCCCTTTCTTAACTGTAACTGCAATATTGCAATCAGATTATGGTACATGCTTCTCTCTGAGAATAGTTAAGTGTACTAAAGAAGCTATTACAGTGCAGCATCCATCTTGATCAGACTTTGGGTATGCTGGTCAGGATCTATGTTGGTCTCAAATGCCTAAAGAACCTTTTCCAGATCCCGCTCATTTATTTATTACTGAAAATAAATAATATCAAATGCTATAAACAAATACAAAAATGATAACTGACCAAAACAATGTAAATATCTCTGATACAGATCAACTGAATATTATTACTTGTATTTACAACAATAAACAATTAGAACTATTGTGGAAAAGACTACTATCCCATCATCCCCACCCCTTCCCCTTCAGTGCTTCATTGGAATAATAAAATCACAATTGAGTTATTTCCTTTGGATGACATAGTCGTTTTTATTCATGCCAATCTCTAGTGAAAATTTCTGTCCATTATCTCCGTAGGACGACCTTGGAATCCCCAAAATTATTCTTCATGCAAATGAAATCGCTTCAACACTGATTGTTCATGTAAATGTTATCTAAATATTTGAGCCAGGATCTGGAAAAACGTCCCTTAAGGCTTTTGAGCCCAACATGGTTCCAGATCAGCCTGTGCATACGCACAGTCTGATCAGGATCCATGTTGTTCTCTAATAGCTTCTTTGTGACCCGTAGTATCTTGGAGACAGCAGCAAGGATGCATATTGGACTGCATTTGACAACAGACTGATCTTCAAACTCAATTTTTAAAAATGCTATAAGGGTTGTTTTTCCAGATCCCGGCTCATTTCTAAACAGAGACGAAAAAATATAGATAAGACTATCATGGATCTAGATCATCCTGCGCATAAACACAGTCTGGCACAGACATACTGATCTCTTTAACCCTTTCCCAAACGACAAAATTTTCGGGTGAACCAATTTAAAAACTGCCAAAATGACCAAAGGGAAGTTATTAAAGATAGAATTTGTGTAAAATATGGCATAGAAAATATTGATACAAAAGGAGAAACTGCTGGTTATCAGCAGTTTCTTCTTTTGTTTCAATGTTTTCCCAAGTCTTTTCTATTAGGGTCGTCAAAACCAGGTCTTGTTTGGGAAAGGGTTAACCCTTTCCCAACCAACAAACAAGAGCTTTGCAGAGCGGCGCATATACGCCCAAGAGGGACTTGCCGGTATTTTTTTTTTAATTCAAGGGCAGATAATTCAAATATGAAAAGTTTTCAAAATTTTGTTTGCACAACCAGACACCATAAGAGATTCATTGTGGCTAATATTGAATTCTGGTAGAAACTGTTGGAGTTGCGGACATGAAAAAATGGGCATTTTCCTTAAATTCAAGGGCAGATAGTTCAAACGAAAAAAGTTTAGATTCCGTAAGCAGTGTGCACAATAAGACACCATGGAGATTCATTGTGGCAAGTTTAATAAAATTCTGATCAAAACTGTAGGAGAAGTTGCGCACACAAGAAAATAGGCATTTTTTTTTTTTAAATTCAAGGGCAGATAATTCAAGAACGAAGAGTTATCCGAATTACGTAAGCGGTGTGCACAACTAGACACCATGGAGAAGATCAAAACTTCAGGTGTATTAAGATTAGGATGGTCCAAGTCAAACTATATCTTAAATAACAAAATCAAATTACAATGTAAATAAAGATAGGATATGTGTACAATATAGCATGGAAAATATTGTGGCAAAAGGAGAAATGCTGATCATCAGCATTTTCTTCTTTTGCCTCAATGTTTTCCCCAAGACTATTTGATCTATATGCGTTTAAATGCTAGTACATAACATGAGGCTACTTTAGGACAGTAGTGTAAATCGTGATCAGAACACATTTAAGCACATACTGAATTAAAACAAGGTAGACTCAAATGCAATGAAAGTGCCTTTTTTAGATCCTTGTCAAATGTTTTACTGTTCGAGATTAACTAGATAGAATGGATCATATGATTTTTCAATCACAATAGCAATTGAATTTTGCGCTAAAAATAGACTAGGTTTACCGTTATGTATTGATAAACCATTGGTGTTGTTAGAAAATTTCGTAACTACGGCTTGAATCAAGCTGTAGTTACGAGATTTGATAACAGCACATACGAAATACATGTACTATTGTTTGTCCAAAATTATGTCATGAATAACTGGATAAAATAGTTCCCTATACTGATTGACAATAACAATTTTTCCAGCTTAGGTCAGCTAAGTCTGTGTCGTGTTCTGCACTGTCAAAAACAGTGACCCTTCAGATCTACCAGATATAGCTACAGGCAAGCAATCTCGTAAACGTTAGCTTCTACAAGCTCATTCAGTCCATATTGTTTCTTCATCACCACTTTCCCAAACACCAAATCTTTGGACTGATCTAGAAAGCTGATGCAGATGACAAATGGATGCTGATAAAGGAAAGGTTTCTATACAATATAGAACAGAAAATATTGTGGCAAAGGTAGAAAATGCTGATCATCAGCATTTTCTTCTTTTGCCTCAAAGTTTTCAAATTCTTTTTCTAAAAGGGTTGTCAAAACCAGCCCTTGTTTGAGAATGGACTAAACTTGGTATTTCTCCAGATCTGTCAGCACTAGCTGCATGCAAGTATGTGATGCATTAGCTGGCTAGTTGTCAGTCCACATTGTTACGTAAACTTGGTATCTCTCAAGATCTATCAGCACTAGCTAAATACAAGCTTTTCATGTGAAACACTAGCTGGCTGGTTGTCAGTCCACATTGTTTCTCAAACTTGGTATTTCTTGCTTGTCTTTCAACATCTGATTGGTGCTTTGTACCCTGAAATAACATTGAAGATCTCCAGTAATCATTTTCTCAGACAAGAGCTGTCCATGGATAATGTCCTCGCCTAATCAGAAGCATATCACAAAAAAGGTCAATGTACATGTTATTGTCACAAATGAAATGTCTTGGCCAGAAGTATCAGTGTGAAAAATCATGGCTTCAGATATTTGTTCAGGCCAAGTTCAAGTTTTTGTAAAACAGGTCAGAGATTAACCTCACAAGGTCCAAGGTTTTGGTCCAAATTGAAAGTATCTATTTGTGCAATATCATGACTTTATTGCTAATACAGCATGACTGAAACTAATGGATTAAACTTTTGAAAATTTAAAGTTAGTAATAACATAAAAACGCACATTTGTTCTATTCTAGAAGCAGCCCCTAGAAAACTTGGCTCGTTCCTCACTGCCGCCATCGGGGTACTTGATCTACGGGGATCTGGTTCCGTAGCTTGCGTCATAAACGTCTCTTCATTTGCAGAATACATTTCTCCATGTACACCATTTGCTGTTTTGCGTATTGGAGAAGCAAATTCGAGGGAAGCGTTGATTGGGTCCTGCATCATGTTCTTAACTCTGGGATCTGCCATGAATTTCTGCTGACTTGCTGAATAAAAGAACAATTTTGTTTGAATGACCTTATATGGTCAAATACTCTTAGAATTGTCGAGTTTTAAAGAAATAATAAACCAAGTTTGTACCCATGTAATGGCATTCTTTTTCCCAAAAGACTTAATATTAGACTATTACCTTGGTTTCAAAGGAATACTTGTTCATATAAGTGATAAGTAAAATATTAGGTGAAAAAGGAGAAAATGTCAGCTATCAGTTTGTCTGTATTTTTCTTGAATAATGTGAAACACTTAGTTTACTATGGATTTATTTGGGAGACAATTAATTAATAAACAAGAGATGTTTGTAAAACATATATGCCCCCTTCAAGGGCCTACATTTGATGTAGGTCAAAGTCCAAGGTCAAGTTAACAAGGTCCAAGGTCATGGTCAAATATGAAAGGTCTTGGTAGGAGGTGTCCATGTGTGAAATATCAAGGCTGTATATGTAAAAGTAAAATGAAATATAGGACAGGTTAAAGTTTTTAAAAGTAGGCCAAATGCCAAGGTCAAGGTCATGGTCAAATGTGAAAGGTCTTGGTTGCAGGTGTCCATGTGTGAAATATCAAGGCTGTAGGTGTAAAAGGACATGATATATACATGTATGCCTGGTTTAAGTTTTTTTAAAAGTAGGTCAAACTCCAAGGTCAAGGTTGCAATATTCAATGTCATGGTCAAATGTGAAAGGTCTTGGTAGGAGGTGTCTATGTGTGAAATATCAAGGCTGTAGGTAAAATAGGACATAAGATAAAGGCTACGTTAAAGATTTCTATAAGTATGTAAAAATCAAAGGTCAATGTCACACAGGCCAAGGTCAAGGTCAAATGTGAAAGGTCTTGTTTGGAGGTGTCCATGTGTAAAATATAGAGGCTATATAGGTAACAGGACATGAGATATAGGCCTAGTTTAAGTTTTTTAAAAGTAGGTCAAACTCCAAGGTCAAGATCCAAGGTCATGATCAAATATGAAATGTCTTGGTTGGAAGTGACCATGTGTGAAATATCAAGGCTGTATGTGTAAAATGACATGAAATATAGGCCAGGTTAATGGATTATAAAAGTAGGTCAAACACCAAGGTCAAGGTCACAAAGTCCAAGGTCATGGTCAAATGTGGAAGGTCTTGGTAGGAGGTGTCCATGTGTAAAATATCGAGGCTGTACAGGTAACAGGACATGAGATATAGGCCTATTTCAAGTTTTTTAAAAGTAGGTCAAACTCCAAGGTCAAGGTCCAAGGTCATGGTCAAATATGAAATGTCTTGGTTGGAAGTGACCATGTGAAATATCAAGGCTGTATGTGTAAAATAACATGAAATATAGGCCAGGTTAATGGATTATAAAAGTAGGTCAAACACCAATGTCAAGGTCACAAGGTCCAAGGTCATGGTCAAATGTGAAAGGTCTTGGTCGTAGGTGTCCATGTGTTAAATATCAAGACTGTATGTGTAAAAGGACATGATATATCAGCTAGGTTAAAGCTTTTTTACAAGTAGGTAAAAGTCAAAGGTCAAGGACACAAGGTCCAAGGTCATGGTCAAATGTGAAAGGTCTTGGTAAGATGTGTCCATGTGTGAAATACAAAGGCTGTATGTGTAATAGCACATAAGATATAGGCCCAGTTTATTTTTTTTAAAAGTAGGTCAAACTCCAAGGTCAAGGCCACATGGTCCAAGATCATAGTCGTATGTGATAGGTCTAAGTCGGAGGTTTCCATGTGTCAAATATCAAGGCTGTATGTGTAAATGGACATGATATATCGGCCAGGTTAAAGTTTTTTTAAAAGTAGGTCAAACTCCAAGGTCAAGGTCACAAAGTCCAAGGTCATGGTCAATTGTGAAAGGTCTTGGTAAGATGTGTCCATGTGTGAAATATCAAGGCTGTATTTGTAAAAGTCATGAGATATATGCCAGGTTTAATTTTTTTTTAAAGTAGGTCAAACTCCAAGGTCAAGGTCACAAGGTCATGGTTAAATGTGAACGATGTTGATAGGAGGTATCTATGTGTGAGATATCAAGGCTGTATGTGTAAAAGGACACGAGATATAGGCAAGGTTAAGAATTAAGTGTAAAAATCAACAAAGGGCAATAACTCCAAGAATTTGATTGGCAGAGTTACGGTTCTTGTGCATTGCACCTCTACATAATGAAATCTATTCACCTGTAAAGATTCATGATTCTACCTTACATACTTTTTGAGTTGTGCTCCGGACAAGAATCAAGTTATAAAATCAACAAAGGGCAATAACTCAAAAAATTTGATCAGCAGAGTTACGGTTCTTGTGCACTGCACCTCTCCATAATGAGATCTATCCACCTGTAAAGTTTCATGATTCTACCTTACATACTTTTTGAGTTATGCACCGGACAATAATCAAGTTTGAAAATCAACAAAGGGCAATAACCCAAAAAATATTATCAGCAGAGTTACGGTTCTTGTGCACTGCACCTCTCCATAATGAGATCTATCCACTTGTAAAGTTTCATGATTCTACCTAACATAGTTTTTGAGTTATGCTCCGGACAAGAATCAAGTTATAAAATCAACAAAGGGCAATAACTCAAAAAATTTGATCAGCAGAGTTACGGTTCTTGTGCACTGCACCTCTCCATAATGAGATCTATCCACCTGTAAAGTTTCATGATTGTACCTTACATACTTTTTGAGTTATGCTCCGGACAAGAATCAAGTTATAAAATCAACAAAGGGCAATAACTCAAAAAATTTGATCGGCAGAGTTACAGTTCTTGTGCACTGCACCTCTCCATAATGAGATCTATCCACCTATGAAGTTTCATGACTCTACCTTTAATACTTTTCGAGTTATGCTCCGGACAAGGTTTGGTCTACGGACAGACCGACCGACATACGGACCGACCGACCGACCGACACTTGCAAAACAATATACCCCCATTTTCTTCGAAAGGGGGCATAATTAGCTTCAAATCATGAATTTAATTGATAAAATGTTCTAAAACTACTCACCAAATGAGGATCCCTGATCATTAATGGTGACATGTTTGTGTATGTTAGACAGATCTTGAAATGAAGATTGTGGAGCAGGAGCCTGTATTGTGGGTTTGTATATATTGTCTACCTACAATATAACATACTGTGATTACTAATCATTGGTGGTGACATGTTTGTGTATGTTAGAGAGGTCTTGAAATGAAGATTGTGGGGCAGGAGTCTGTATTGTGGGTTTGTATATATTGTCTACCTACAATATAACATACTGTGATTACTAATCATTGGTGGTGACATGTTTGTGTATGTTAGAGAGGTCTTGAAATGAAGATTGTGGAGCAGGAGCCTGTATTGTGGGTTTGTATATATTGTCTACCTACAATAAAACATACTGTGATTACTATTCATTGATGGTGACATGTTTGTGTATATTAGAGAGGTCTTGAAATGAAGATTGTGGGGCAGGAGTCTGTATTGTGGGTTTGTATATATTGTCTACCTACAATAAAACATACTGTGATTACTATTCATTGATGGTGACATGTTTGTGTATATTAGAGAGGTCTTGAAATGAAGATTGTGGAGCAGGAGCCTGTACTGTGGGTTTGTATATACTGTCTACCTACAATAAAACAAGGCTGTGATTGATGTGCTTTTTGGGAGAGGGTTAACACATTCCCACTTTATTAAAGGACCTCTATGGATAAGGCGAGAGATCTCCCTAAAAGGCTCAGCGCGATGGGTCAATTTTCAAAACTAACAAATTGAGAAACAAAATTAAGCTTTATGGTTAGGAAGATAAATAAATGAAATGAATACAGATTTTTTTCCATTTATAAAGTCCTATAGGTGCAGATAACTCTTGTTTTTGTGCCCACCTAAATAGCTTCATTTTCTTATACTACAGGTATTCATAGACTTAAAATGATGTTTCTTTTTGTTTTATTTCCAATTTATTTTCTACAGATACAAGGATAAATGGTGTTGGCATCATATGGCAGCTTTGGTTTTGTCCGTATTGTGCATGCACATCATTGAAACAACTTTAAAAGCGCACTTTCCAGCCAAAAACTGTGGAATACCTACCTTCCATGGGCTGGTGAACATCGTTCCACCCCTTGACCCAGCTTCCCATTGACGTATATTGTGTCACTTGACCATATGCTTCCTTGGTAAAAAGGAATTCCTGGGTCACGGGGTGGAACATACTTTTATACTAAAAATAGTGCTCATATACCAATTGCCATATTTTTGGCGGGAAGATTTCGCCTTTAAACTCGTTTCAATGATGCGTATGCGCATTAAGGACAAAACGAAAACTGGTATATGATTTCAACACCAATTGTCCTTACATTTACAGAAAAAATCTTGCTATTAAAATCATAGAAAACTTAATTCTGGTTAAATGAATACCGATGGGGTAAGAAAATGTAATTTTGGGGGTAGGTACAGAAACCAAGAGTTATCTGTACATGTCGAATTGTTTTGATTGAACAAAATTACTTTTTATAGGATTTAGGTATCCATCTAACAATATAGCTCAAAATAATCATCAGTTTGCATGTTTTGAAAATTGACTTTTCCATTAAAGCCTTTTAGGGAGATTTCTCGCCTTATCCATAGAGGTCCTTTGGAAATTTATTGTCCACAATGACCACAAGTGTGCTTTATCATTTCCGGTATACGAAGAATGTAGGTGCATTTCTCCATACTTTTTACTTTAAGTGGGCCATCAAGCATTAGTCCGCAGTGCTTCTTGAACTTACTCCACTTGTCTGACATATTCAAAGAATTCCAGTCCATAACTGGGTGTAGCAGCGCTTCAGCCATTCTGAATGTGAATTGAATGTTCCAACTTCACAAAAATTACCTCCAAATGTGACAATTTTATTCTTTATAAGCAATTGTGAATTCAATCCTGATTCTAACACCATGTTATGTTTGGAGTTGTGTTATCCACAAGTGTAATTTGTTATTTCTGTTATATGAAAGTATTCCACAATATGTGTTTTGCATTCAGCAATTAATATACCCAGTACAACTAACCTGGACCTTGGTATATAATAGGCGGGAATATATACGAACATGTCCTATTCCAACCAATCCAAACTTTTGCTGTCTAGTAATGGTTTAAAGCAACCGCAGCATGCATAATAGTATAAAATATATTGAGGGTAAAAAAGACAGTGCTAATATGTAAGGTTAGGAGAGATAATTTTGGGCCAGGCCATATAGCCATTGGATGTATTTGTTCTAAAGTGCAGAAATTTACCTCTTTTATTCACCAAACATACAAAGAAACATTTGCAATCTTTTACTATTGGAGTCCAATGTCATCCAACTTGACTAACCCAAACTTTTACTGGAAAAAAACACATGGGCCATAAACCAGTATACCGTATAGCACTTATTTTCTGCGGGGACTTTATTTCTGCTATTTCTGCGGTCATGGAAGGCACCGCAGAAATAAAATCCGCAGAAAATTAACCCTATATGAAGAGGTTGTCATTATTCTACAGGTTTGGTTAGTGCATTAATGGGTGTTCAAAGGAATGACCCTCTAATGCAAAGCGCACATTTTTAACACCTTTGTCGTTGTTTTCTTATAAATAATGGTGTAACTAAAACACTATTTCAGTTTTAGTTACATCTTTTTTGCTCATTCTTTAACAATAACACGTTAGTAACAGTTTGACTTGTCTTTTCACACTTACATGTACCTGTATACAGCATTGTTTACCATACCTTGATTAATAATGGGATTATCCTTTTACCCTCGAGACAATTAGCCTATTGTCTCATTTCATAGATTGATTGAGAAGTAATAAATAGTAATATTTTTTCGAAACCTAGTTGATATTGACTTAACTTGATACATTGTATCATAGCGCAGAATTAAAATCTTCCATCTGACAAAGTACCAGACCGCAGAAAAATGTTCCGCAGAAGTTTAAACCCCCATGATTTTGAGAAAAAACGCAGAATTTGGACCCCGCAGAAATAAAGTGCTATACGGTATATGACAACAAACCAATCATACCTTCATTTCCACAATCTGTAGTCTGTTATCCATGAGTATCATCTGAGCTGTGAGGTTTTCTAGTTGTGGCACGATTCTGTTCTCTAGTTCTATAATGCGAGAGTTCTCTCTTGTTTCGACTTTATCATGAATCACCTTGACAGCATCTTCAAACTGCTTCTTTAAACAATCTGTCAAATCTTCTACATGCTACAAAGGTAAATTTTGGACTTCAGTTAATACATTTCTACACAATGGAGCTTTTTGATGTCCTGCAAGAAAAACGCTTGGGAAAACATTGTAGAAAATGAAGAAATTGCTTGTAAAAAGCAATTTATTCATTTCCCACTCTGTTTTTTAATCTATAAAGACAAAATAATTTAGAATTTGTATCTTCTGAAATTATTATTTGCAATATCTTTTGATTTTGAGTCAGTTAAAAATAGTGCCTTCTGGTAATGGGTTGACTGAAATCCTTGAAATACCCCCACATTAAGTCCCCTTTTTCCCCAATACAGCATTAATATGAAGGAAGGTCATGTGACTAGGAGCATCCTAATGAAATATCATCTGTCCCTGAATGCAGGAGTGGTTGACTGTATTCTCAAGAAATGCATGTAAGTAGACATACTTAAAGGGCCATTTCATCCCCATTTCAATTTTTTAAAGTATGTCTTGATGCCAAGATTGGTTATTCTAATTAGTATAAATGCTATCAGTTTTTTTAACTTGTTGCTGATAAGCGAAAAACACGCCTTTAAAGTTGAGACAGAAACGACAAATTCCATATACATCTACGAGGGGTGATCCATAGCGGTACTGACTTTATATCTTCAATATGAATCCATCTAAGTCAATCAAATTTTTACAGCATAGAATGTAGTTTATCAATGACCAGTCCACCAAATATCATCAAAATCGGACATAAAACAAAAAAGTTACAATAAAACTAGTTCTGTATATAACGTTAGGGCGGGGCAGGTAGGCTCCGAAAGTCACGACGTCACAAGTTCGCAACGTTAGAATAACGACATTACTCCTCCACATAGTCACCTAGAGTCGCAATATATTTACTGTGACGTTCAATTCACCCACTTAATATATCCCTGTATCATTGCTAGTCGGATGTGGAAAACATCCGTTGAATTTCTAGAGCTAATTCACCAAATTCCTTGAAGCTGACATTTCTGTACCGATTTTATACAGGGAAATACCTGAACTTCCACTAATGCTTAGTCTGATGAGAAAGAATAATTTTAGCATTCGTGGATTGGGGATGAGGTCCATTGTTATGATTATTTCTTATTTTCTGGGTCATACGAGTGCATCTAACTTCATCTGTTGTTATGATATTACCAAGGAATTTGCTTGTAAATGGAATTCTTTTGCCCAGAAAATCATTAATGTCCGAACATGTTTTCCCATAATTATCTCTATTCAGTAGATATAGCATCCACTGACAGCTAAGCCTATTCATGTTTTTAAAAATGATCTGCCAGTATTCAAAACCTACTACCATTTATAACTAAGGTCTGTCTTAAAGCCAGTGTATTTGATTGTGAAACGGCAATCTCAAGTGTTGAAACCTGTATCAGCTCTAGCTTCTACTCCCATTCTTGTCTTATAGCAATGTTCTTCACTTTTTGAATATTCGGTACCAAACAATAGTGAATTGTAAATAAAGAATGTTTTATGAGCTTTTCTATAGTATTTTGTACATAACGAATGGGGAATATCCACGTTCTATGTAAAACTTAAAAACTGCGCAGGTTCGAATGGCTCTACCAACGTCATAGTTAACTTTTATCGCCAAAGTAAACTGGTCCATAGTTTTCCTATTCAGCCAGAAATAACATTAGAATTTCCGCCATAGAATAGCATGAAGGTCTTTTTGAGGTCCATAAATTCTCAGTAAAATCGGCATGTTAGAAAGAGTTGAAAAAACTTATAAAATATGAAAATGCTAAATAACTATACTCCTGCCTAGTTGCTATGGATACGCTTCCAACATGGGCACAATTAAAAGACAATGCTAATATTTCTGTACCATGTCATATATAAATAATATTTTTATCATGCCAAATTGCACCAAGAATAACACATAAATACATGTATTAATTTTGGAGCATCAATACCGCTAATTCTGGATCACCCCTCGTATACTGTTGTGGACAACACTTTGTAAAATCTTTACACAAAAATATATATTCCTAGTTAACAACGCAATATTTTGGCTTCAAATTTTCATGACAAAATTCATGACAAAAAATTCTGAAATGTCACTTTAATTAACACATAGTTGATTCAATTTCAGTAGCTCTTTGGTGACAAAAGCTTCATACTTCTTACAAGCATCTTTGTTCTTACAAATTTACAATAAATTAACAGAACACTTTTCTACTATAAAACCTACCTTAATCATTGACCTGAGTTGTTGTGTTTCTGCTACCGGACTCTGTATATAAGATTCATTATGTTTGGCTTCTACATCCACTATACTGATGTCTTGTGATACTATACTGGGACCTGTTATAACAGAAGTGGAATATAATAACCCATTCCCAAACATGACCAGGCCCCGGTTTCTCGAAAAAACTTAAGTACATACTCATGAGAGCTAGCTCAACTTCAAAGGAATACTCTCCAACGTTGAAGGGTATTCAATTGAAGTTCACGTTGATTTCGTGTGATTTGAACACAGAGCTCAGATTTGAGCATGAGAACGTACTTAAGTATTTACGAGAAACCAAGACCAGGTTTGATGTACTCAACAGAAAAGGTTTGGAAAAATATTGAGACAAAAGAAAATGCTGATAATTGGCATGTTCCCCATTTTGCCTTAATTTTTCTGATTAATATTATGCAAAAGTGACTAATCCTATCTTTATCAGCGTCCATTTCCTTGTTTGCAGCAACTTCCAAATTGGAGCTGTCTTGATTGTTGCTGTTCGAGAAAGGGATGACAATTTTTTCAAACGAAAAAAATTTAGGCTGAATAAAATTGATCAGCTGTTGTCTTCATTTCTCTCCTTGTTTTCAACTAATTTTGTGTATGATGGTCAAAATTAGAGATAATTTAGAAAAATGATTACTATGATTACAAGGGCACAACAATGCTTTTAACTAATAGCATGACATAATCCTATTTGTAAGAGTTACTTACGTAAATTTTGTCTGGGCATAGACACCACTTCAACAAGATCTGGTCTAAACTGTTTGTTAATCATGCTGGGTGGGGTTGTCATGGTGGTCTTGAGTCCGATCTGTGATGCGTTCTCACATGTGTTAACATCTGGTGTTCTCACCGTCACAAACTCATTCTGTGATGGTCGTGGTGGGTCTGAACTTACACTTGCTGATAAACAGAAAGATGAATAATAGTTAAATTCTTTGTCAAACAACAAAAGATTAAGACTGTTCAGATATAAAAGCTGCTGCAGATGATAAAATTGGTACTTTTAAAGAGAGAAATCATGTAAATCATAGCACAGAAATATTGAGACAAGAGCTTTGCAGAGCGGCGCATATACGCCCCATAGGGGTTTGACAGTAAAATTGGCCATTTTGTCAATTCAAGAGCAGATAATTCAAACATGAAATGTTATCAAAATTTTGTTTTCACAACCAGACACCATAAATATTCATTGTGGCTAGTTTGATTAAATTCTGGTTGGAACTGTAGGAATTGCACACACGAGAAAATGGGCATTTTTGAGAAAATGACCATTTTCCCTTAAATTCAAGGGCAGATAATTCAAGAACGAAAGCAGTTATCTGAATTCCGTAAGCAGTGTGCACATCTAGACACCATGGAGATTCATTGTGGCAAGTTTGATGAAATTCTGATCAAAACCAGGGGTTGAAAAATCCACTCGCCCGCTCGCATTGGCGAGTAGAAAATGCCGTAGGACGAGTAGATTTGGGGAGGAACTAGTCCGACGGGGCGAGTGCAAATTTAGGACTTGAATCACGCTGATTGAGGGGAAAAAAATAAAAGATCGAAAAGAAAGTATTTATTTTAAACTTCATATCGGAAACAATAATATTCGCTGTAAAATAAGACCTTTCCCTGTTTATGTCGATCAATCCCGAAAGTGAAACTGAACAAGGAAACTAGAGTAAATCTGTATTACTCATATGCGATGAATTGAGCGAGATCAAAGACGCCACAAACACAGTCAATTGATGACGTAGTCATTCCAGTTTCAATACAAGTATCTGGTGTTGTATGCAACACATAAAGTCCCCTACCGGCTTCACATTGACTCAATATGGTAATCAATAATAGATTAAGTTGCAGGATCCATTTTTTGCCATATTTTCACTATTTCCGTTACCATAGCAACGGCACTTTTCGTCAAAGAACAAAGATAAAATGATGTGCATAATCTACACATTGCCATCTAGTCATATACCAAGTCTCATCAAATTAGCTAGCTTACTTATTAACTTATTGCAAGATCCAATATTTTTTGCCATATTTTCACTATTTCCGTAACCATAGCAACAACAATTTTAGTCTAAAAACAAAAATAAAATGATGTGCATAATCTACACATTGCCATATAGTCATATACCAAGTCTCATCAAACTAGCTTGCTTAGTTATTATCTTATCGCAGGATCCCATTTTTGGCCATATTTTCACTATTTCTGTAACCATAGCAACCTCAATTTAAGTCGAAAAACAAAAATAAAATGATGTGCATAATCTACACATTGCCATCTAGTCATATACCAACTTTCATCAAAAACGTTTGCTTAGTTATTAAGTTATCGCGGGATCCAGATTTGAGCGGACAGACGGACGGACGGACAGACGGACAGACTGACGGACGGACAGACGGAGGGCAAACCTATAGTCCCCTCCGGTGTGAACACCGGTAGGGGACTAATAATCACGTGATTTTTCCGCAACCAAATAAGGTTACGTTTTACTATGATTTGTTTACAAAAGTCGCGCGTGCCAAAAAGCGCGGGAAAATGGGATGAAACAGTGAAAACAAAACGCTATCTACGTAGTAAATACACTGACGTTAAATGGTTTTAACACATACGCATTGTCTCTTTCTGTTATGCCGCCTTGCGATTACACAAAGAAATTCTTTCACATTTACCGGGTAGTTGCACATATTAAACTGATAGATCACGTGCACTTACTCGACCATTTTTACAGCTAGATCTAATCTATCTTTCGAATTAAATAAAAAGTAAGTGTTTACAGTAATGTTTAATCGGCGATTGATTTATGGTAAAAGATGGAGTCAAGTCTTCAGGAGCCACATTCGATTTATTGACCATCTTTTTTAACAAAATTGTTTCCTTATTCGCCTATGACTTTTGAAGTGGCAATCGCCAGCGCGAGCCCTGTCATTTATTCCGAAGAAACTTTATTTGTATCTAGTCAAAGAGTTATGTTATTTGCATAATAATGCATCCGTAAGAGCCAACAGTCTAAAATTTTCTTTGAACAGCTTAAAGGGCGAGTTGGTTTGCCTAACGGACGAGTAGAAATTCAGAGCTACTAGTCCTACAGGACTAGTAGGTCTGAAGAAATTTTTCAACCCCTGAAAACTGTAGGAGGAGTTGCGCACACAAGAAAATGGGCATTTTTTTAATTCAAGGGCAGATAATTTAAGAACGAAAAGAGTTATCTGATTCTGTAAGTGGTGTGCACAACTAGACACCATGGAGATTCATTGTGGCAAGTTTGATCAAATTCCGATCAAAACTGTAGGAGTTGCGCAAACAAGAAATTGCTAACGGACGGACAGACGGACGACCAGGGCCATAACATAATATGACCCTTCGGGCGTATAATAACAAAAGGAGAAAATGCTGGTCATCAGCATTTTTTTCTTTTGTCTCAATCTTTTCCCAGGCCTTTTCTATGTGTCAAAAGACCCCATTCTTTGGTAATGTGTTGACAGCAATGTTTTTTTTCTCACATTCTTGTGTTCACATCTGGTGTACTCAAGGTCACAAACTTGTTCTGTGATGGTCAAGTTATTGATGTTTGAAAAAACTTTAACCTTTGTTGCAACGCCGACGTCAACGCCGACGCCCGGGTGACAGTATAAGCTCTCATTTTCTTCGAAAAGTCGAGCTAAATATGGTTAATACCCTTCCCCATACAATTTTTTTAGACTGTTCAAATTCAAAAGCTGCTGATGATAAAATCGGTAGATCTACTTTTAAAGAAAGAAATTGTGTGAATTATAGCACAGAAAATATTGAGGCAAAAGCAGGAAATGCTGCTTATAAGCATTTTCTTCTTTTGTCTCGATGTTTCCCAAGCCTACTAATGATGATAAATTAAAGTGAAAAGTTGAAATCATTAATCTATGAATTCATGGCCACATTCTACCTACTTTCCACTTTAACCCACCGTCATTGATTTTCAAATCTGCAGTTTACTGTCAGTGACTCCGGCAGCCGCATCTCATAAGCTTTAAACTCTCACATGAAAGGTCTTGTCACAGTTGTTGGTGAAGCTAGAAAGACCTGAAGGTCTTGAGTCGCTCCACAGGCCTGAATTTCTTTTAATATTAAATCCAAGTTTTGACTAGATTTTTGAATACTTGTGGTTCTTACAGCAAAAACAAAGTCAAAAGCAGCAATCATAATTGATTGACTAATATTTTAGGTATGTTAGAGCGATAATAAAATTGAAAACTGTGATTTTGCCAAATTCAAGGACACATAATTCAGCATGTATATTTAAAATCAAATCGAAAATTAAACACATGCAAGATCTTATGGTCACTATCATTCTGTTCAAATTTGTCTATATTAGTCAATATTCGTGGCTTCAAGAGTGGAAAAAGTGTTGAAAAATGAAATTTTGTCAATTTCAAGGGCAAATAACTCAGATTGTAACAGTGTGATCGTGTTGAAAATTACACAGAAGCAAACTCTTGTTGTCAACAAGATTCTTTCCAAGTATCATCTTGATTGGCTGACATTTGTGGTTGTTAGAGTGAAAACAAAGTCGAAAATGGCAATTTTGTCAAATTCAAGGGCACATAACTCATGATGTAAGATTCTGATTAAGCTGAAAATTACACCCAGGCAGCATATAATGCTTATATATATTCTGTCCAAGTTTTGTCTTGATTGGTCAATATTTGTAGATTTTAGAGTAACAATAAAGTCAAAACCAG
This sequence comes from Fragum sueziense, assembly GCA_963680895.1. Lineage (NCBI taxonomy): Eukaryota > Metazoa > Mollusca > Bivalvia > Cardiida > Cardiidae > Fragum > Fragum sueziense. Next base: position 3,637,739 of record OY804596.1, read on the forward strand.
CAAAATAGAGCCGAAAATGGCATTTTTTTGGCAATTTCAAGGGCACATAACTCATGCTATAAACTTCAGATCAAGCTGAAAATTTTACCAAGACAAGATCTTATAGACAGCATCATTCTGTCAAAGTTTTGTCCTGTTTAGTCAATATTTGTAGTTGCTAGAGAGAAAACAAAGTCAAAATACAGCCGAAAATGGCAATTCTGTCAATTTCAAGGGCACATAACTCATGATGTAAAATTCAGATCAAGCTGAAAATTTTACCAAGACAAGATCTTGTAGTGAGCATCATTCTGTCAAAGTTGTGTCTTGATTGTTCAATATTTTTAGATTTTAGAAGAAAACTAAAGTCAAAACCTGCTATTTTTGACATTCAAGGGCAGATAACTCAGGTTATTCTTGTTCAATCCATATTCTTTGAAGGAATCTGTGAGAGGGTCACCCAAGGATCATTCCTGTGAAGTTTGGTTGAAATCCATCCAGTAGTTTTTGAGAAGAAGATTTTTAAAGAAAAAGTTTACGGATGCACACACGCACGACGGACACACCGCCATGACAATAGCCCGCTGGCCTGTAAGGCCAGTGGAGCTAAAAACAGACAGAGTTGCAGATAAAAGGGAGTGAAGGCTTTTAACAATGTAGTATTTCATTTAATGTTCATCAAACCCTATGTTTTTGGTATTCATTAGAATTGTCTTATTGAGATGATTCATATGAGTACCCACAACATTGGGTTTGGAAATGAAGTAACAAATTTAGAATGTCTTCATTATTCAGAGAGCTGAGGCGCGTTCTTTATAGCGAGATTTTTTAAGATTTCTTAAGATGTTTTTGATACAGCGTCTTTGAGACCGAGATTAAAAGCGAGGTGTTCCGAATGTTCCATACTTCATACAAATGATGTCATCATGACATCATTTGTATGAAGTATGGAGCATTCGGAACTACGCGGTTTATGAATCATGAAGCATTCGGAACAACTCGGTCAATTTTCTCCCATACAGATTCTACAGAATTTACCGAGGTGTTCCGAAAGAAGTATAGAGCAATGGCGGCTCCCAGTGATCGTCTTAAAAGTCTTGCTCAGAGGAACGCTTTATCATAAAACATCTTAAGAAATCTCAAGAAATCTCGCTCTAAAGAACGCACCTCTGGCAAGAAGGTCATTACAAGAAAAGCTATAACAAGACAAGCTATCTCACCTGTTCTATCTGGCATATGTCGTGTCATGGATCTAGGTTCAGGTATATGTGCTGTATGTCTGATAGGTGGCGCTGGTGGGGCCGTGACTAGCTCGTTAACAACCTGCGCCGGCTGACCCTGATGACCTTCTGATAACCTTGGGGAGACTCGCGCTGTGCTGGGACGCTTAACTTTAGAAGGAGCTGAAGACTGGGCTGAAATCACAGAAAGTCCTGTTTGACATGTTCATATCTAAATAAGTCAGGGTCTGGAAAAAAAGCCTTTATAGCATTTGAGCCAAAAGGATTCATATTAGAGTGAGTATGTGTGTAGTCTGATCAGGATCCATATACATGTACATCTCTTACAGCCTGAGATCGTAAAGAAACTATGTGAGAACAACATGGATCAAGACTGTGTATATGCACAGGTAGATCTGGCCCCGGTTTCTCGAAAAAACTTAAGTATGTTCTCAGACTCAAATCTGAGCACCATACTCAAATCACACGAAATCCATGTGAACTTCAGTCGAATACCCTCCAACGTTGGGGAGTACTGTAAACCAGGAAATTATTTCGCGCTTTTTAAGTTAGCGTATTTCGCGGGTGGGTGTTATCCGTGAACTTAAAATGCCGCGAACAGGCTACTTTCAATAAAAATGCGAACTTTAATCGCTTTGATAGTTTTTGTTTTGGGAAAACCTTTGGGGAGATGTTTTCTACAATAGATGTATTTGTTACTACAATGTATACATGTAAACAAGGGAAATTCCTTTTTCATAACAGGATGTAAGTGACAAGTTTCCTTTATTTCAGACTACTTTCGTGTTTATCCAAAAATACATATATATTGTGACATATTAAAAAACACGACATTGAAAGATAAACCAACTTATTCAACTACTAGATTTACCTGCTTGAAATTGAGAAAAGGGGTCATTTGGCATTCGAATGCCGAGTATGATAGCAAACGTCGATTGACGTTTTAAAACCTGGTAACTGTACTTTGAAATTAGCCACAGCTACGAGGTTTAAATCGTCCTTCGATGATATTGAATAGAACTGTCATTATCGCTTCTCGACGCTATAGGTAAATAGGTGTGAAGTTAATGTAACGTTCAAATTCTATGCATTGTGTTACAAACTGTAATCCAGTATACTATTAAGTGTGAAATAAAACAATGGGTCGATTGAAACTTACTTCGACCAAACTGTCAATGGCGACTAAAATATCGTAAATACAGTCATGATTCAATATTTAATTATCCGATTCCCCAATATTTTTCAACATATCAATTTTTCAATTTCCCCATAGCGTGTTTTGTTTCGCGTGATTCGCGGACAGCATTGATCCGCGAATGTAAAACGCCGCGAACAAGCCTGAGTGCATGAAAACGCGAACATTTCTTGACGCCAACTTATCCTGGTTTACAGTATTCCATTGAGGTTGAGCATGAGTATGTACTTAGGTTTTTTTTAAAGAAACCATGGCCTGGATCCAGGTTGACCTCAAATGCCATAAAGAACCTATTTTCCAGATTCAGGCTCAAAAACATTATAAACTAAAATTGAGTGCATTATTTTCTGGGATCTCTTACAATGTTACACCAATTAATAAATTGTCTATCAAAATATAGATTTAGCGAGAAAATGTTTATTTCTTTGATCTCCAACAATCTAGATCTACCATGTTAAATTCTATATTCTAATCTATCAAATGTAAAATTTTAACCCTTTCCCAAACAAGACATACTTTTGACATCCCTATTAGAAAAGGCTTGGGAAAACATCAAAACAAAAGAAGAAACTGCTGATAACCAGCAGTTTCTCCTTTTGCCTCAATAATTTCTGAGCCATATTGTACACAAAACCTTTCCTTTTTAACATGAATTTTGTGCTCTGGAGCAGCTTTCCAATTGGATTATCCCAAAAATTTGTCATTTGGGAAAGGGTTTAGCATACCTCCTTGTGTCTTTGTTTCTATGGCTGACTTTGGTCTGACACTGGCCTGTAGAGAAAATGAAATATTTCGTGGTTCAAGTAAAACATTTCCCTATGATGAACAAAAATTGCAATGGGATACAAAAGACAGTGTAATCAACATTTTTTTTTTTTTTTTGGGGGGGGGGGGGGGGAAGGGGGGGGGATGGCTTGGTATTTAGCTTCACACTTAACTCATTACCACATAATCATGTCTTTTGATGCCCCGAAAGATAATGGCCTAGGAAAACATTGTGGAAAATGAACAATGTCTTTCTGCCCAGAAAGATAAAGAAAAGTAAAATCTTATTCACTTGAAATTGTTGTCTGCAGCATCTTTGTATTTGGACAGGTCTAAAATTTTGCCATCTAGTGATGGGTTAAACTTGGTATTGCTGAAAAAGTTTTAATACAATGTGACAAGGAATAAATTAATGGAACATAAAGGCCCTATCACAGAAGTTAAAAGATGTGAAGAGCGTTCTTTAGAGTGAGATTTTTTAAGATGTTTTAGATAAAGCATTTTTAAGAACTAGATTCTGACCGAGACGTTCCAAATGCTCCATACTTCATACAAATGACGTCATGATCATGACATCATTTGTATGAAGTATTGAGCATTACCATGGTACCATGGAGCAGTCGGAACAACACGGTCAATTCTCTCTTATATTGTTTCTACAGACTGGACCGAGGGTTTCCCCATTAAGTATAGAGTAATGGCGCCTCCCATTAAGCGGCTTAAAATCTTACTCTAAAGAAAGCTTTATCTTAAAATATCTTAAGAAATCTCGAGACATCTTAAGAAATCTTGCTCTAAAGAACACACCTTTGATTTATCTATTCACAAATCTAAACTACAATACAGCCTATTGAGTTACCACATCCATCTACCTATTTTCTGTTATTAAGTCAATCAGGCTACCCTTTCTTAAACAACATCTGGTTTTGACCTCCTCAATATGTGTATATTTTGAAAAGTACTAAGAGAAAAGAAGAAATTGCTTATAAACAACATTTTCTCCCTTTTTCACAAAGCCTTTTATGCCATAACTTTAGAATTTATTTATAGTAACATTGATGTTAGCGTCAAAAACATTTTGGCTTGTCTTAAATTTTGTTGTTTGGTAAAGTGTTTAACCCTTTCCCGAACAAGACCTGGTTTTGACGTCCCTATTAGAAAAAGCTTGGGAAAACATTGAAACAAAAGAAGAAACTGCTGATAATCAGCAGTTTCTCCTTTTGCCTCAATATTTTCTATGCTATATTTTACACAAATTCAATGGTTTTTAATCTTAATTTTGTCGTCTGCAACAGCTTTCAAATTGGAGTACACTGAAATTTTGTTGTTTGGTAAAGTGTTTGATATACATGTATATGTTACCTTCATTGCTGTCTTTGATGGTCCAGGGTTGAGTTGGGTATGTTTGTTTTTAATCAGTTGCAGTATTTCAGAACACATGATAATTTTTCTTTCTGAAAATCCTTTTGCGAAAAACTGGTCCTTAGTCACTGGTGGTTTATAGCTGAATACATCTCTGAGAATCTGAAATAAAATGTCAAGATATCGTTGAACAGATATTTCAGGTATCATAACAACATAGGGACAAGCAATTTCTCCATTACATTGATGTTTAGGCCTAAAAAAAAAGTTGTGTGTTTCAGGTTACCCGACCATGCCTAATTTTTTACCCCTGACCCTAAATTTTTTAGCAATTTTGGGGGATTTCCTAGGGATTTCCATGTTCCACCATTTTGTTTCCCTATCTGTCCCATGTAAAAAAATATCAAAATAAAAAAAATCCTACCTACCGTCCCTATTTTAAAATTTCACCTAAAAAATGTAAAATTTCATGCACTTGATATTGTTCTCTACAATGTCATTGAATTTGGACAAATCCAAATTTTTGTCAACTGGTAATGGAAAACATGGCAAATCTTTCAACAAATCCTCAATTATGTAATTGCAACGGCTAGTGTCACATGTTCCTGGCGTTTCTCACACTACAGGGGTAAAAGTTTTCAGGCATATGCCTGAAGTTCAGGTTTTTGAGTATTCCAAAATGCCCCATTTTCTCGATTTTTACTATATAAATACAGACTTTTCCAGGTTTTCAGGTTTTTCAAAATTTTCAACTTTTACCCCTGTCACTAGCACTAGCACAACCAAGCCCTAGCTGCCACCATGTTTGAAAATAGAGAATTTGTTTTTCATAAAAAGGAAAGGAAAGGCAGCAATTGTCAATTTGTCAATTATTTTGATATTCAAGAAATTCATAAGAATGGTGAAGGAAAGTTTCATACCTTATATATCACTTCAATAAATCTGGCATCTGATTTTCCGTACAGTTCAAAGTTTTTAATGAGGATAAATTCTGCCACTTTTGTACTGTACAACGTAAACACATAGTGGTATATGGGCAGATAAACTGTAGCACTTCCTTCTGTCAAACTGGAAATATAGGAGAAAATTAACCCTTTCCCAAACAAACAGAGGATAATTCTGCAACTTTTGATTTCAGTAACTACAATGATGTATGCAGATAAACTGTTTGGTTTATTGGGGTTTTACGCTGCTTTCAATTACTAAGGTCATACCGCGGTGGCTGGAGCACCTAACCACGGATTCCTGCCGTTTCTCATACCAGTACTACCACAACACCCTTACTGAGCCTCCAGCTGCTCCCCCACATAGGTTCATGATATCAAACCATTGTTGAGTGACATTTTTGTCAGTAATAGGGTATTTACCGCAGCCGGGTATCGAACCCGGGACCTTTCGAATGAGAGGCAGATGCGCTACCAACTGTGCCATGGCCAAGGCCGCAGATAAACTGTAGGACTGCCCTCTGTTAAATGGACATAGATATACAACCAGGTGAAAAAAACTTTACCAAATAAGACATGGTTTGATGTCTCTTATAGCAAATGATCGGGAAAAGATTGAGACAAAAGAAGAAAATGCTTATATATGCTGATATATTTTGCCTCAATATTTTCTGAGATATTATATACACACAATTCCCTCCATTAAACTGGAAATATATCAGACATGGAGAAGGTCCAGAAATCTTTGTCAGACATTTGGTCTGACAGAACTAAATAATCTGTAAGACCGGATCATTTCTTTTTTCCACACCTAACTACACATTGAAACTTTTTACGCCCTTACTAGGTAATAAGGCTTTGGAAAACAATGTTGAAAATGAAGAAATTGATTTTGAAAATCAATTTTTGCTTTTTCTTCATTTCCTACAATTTTTACTTACCCAAAAAGTAGTGAAATTTGAAGAAAAAAAAACATCACAATGAAAATGCCTTTTGCATCATCTTTGAATTTAGAGTAGTCTAATTGTTTGCAGCTTGGGAAAGGATTTATCAGTCAACAACAGCGAGCTGAACAACCAATTCATACCTGGGTAAATCTATCTCTTCCTCGTAACGAATGGTTTTCAGCAACTGTTTTAGTTTTCTGATGTTGTTTTTAATGTCGCCAGTGGCCATTTCTAAAACTCAAAAAGGAATTAGTTTAATATCAAAATTGGTAAAGAAAACAAGAGGACCAAGATGGTCCTATATCGCTCACCTTAGAGAGCACTGAGACATACTTTTTAGCAAACCTTTTAAATCTCCGAGGATTTTGAAAAGAGGATTTTGAAAAAGAGTGATATGACAATGGTACACACTTAATTTCAAAGCACAATTTGGGAAAAGATTGTCAAAGATTTTTCACTATATCTGTATTTAAAATCAGAAAATCCATAACATATTGCTGAATTTCCATTGCACATAGACAAATCGAAGCATTAATTTTGGAAACAATTCTAAACCTGTTCCCGCTTTTACAAATCTAGAATACCTCATGGTAGAGCTTATTTTCAATGAAAATTTGAACTATTCTGTTTAACAAGACAATATGACACACACAACTTATATGAACTTTTTTCTGTACAAAATGCAAGAGCCTACAGCATAGGAATAATTTTAATAGTTCTTAAACGAGGCAAAAAAAATTATCTTCAGGCCTTAACAATTTGAGAAGATTGTCAAACATTGCCCTCTATCATTTATATGGAACCCACAACAAAGGGGAAATATTCATTGAACAGTAAGGATTTGGTTATGGTTAAACCTTTTCCAAACAATATAACATAAGAGCAGACATAATTAGGCTGCTGTAGATGATAAAACAGGTGTTGATAGAGACTGCATACATGTATAAAAATGCAGAGAAAATGATGAGGTAAAATGAGACAACACAGGCTATCAAGTTATCAACATTTTCTTTTTTTACCATATCATTTACAAGCCTTTTCTGTCGGTGAGGCAAACCTGTGTATGGTAGAGAAAGGGCATAATGCTTTCCCATACAGAAAGGTACAGAAAGGAAATAGACTGTTCAAATTTGAAAGTTCAGAATACAAATTTGACAGCGGCACAAATAGGATTCGTTTACAATAAACTAGCATATGAAATATTGAATAAAATAAAATATTGAGGTAAAAGGAGAATCAGCATTTCCTTCATTTGACTCATTAATTTCCAAAGCCTTTTCTAATAGGGACTTCAAAACAAGGTCTTTCCAGGAAAGGGTTAAAGTATTTCATTGATCCTACAAACATAAGTGCCTCAGGGATACAGGTAAAAGAGGGTAATGGCTTTCAGAATCATAAAATATCTTTCTAATATTATAACACCCTATGTTGAGGGTATTCATTTGAATTCTTAAATCAAGACTATTCAAATGAGTACCCATAACAAAGCGTTCAGATTTTAAACATCAAATATAGAATGTTTTTACCTCCTTTTATCTGTAGCTCCATGCATTCTTTATCAGATATTATGATCTGCATAATCCCCAAACTGTTATTTTAGGGATAAGATATGTGATAAGATCTACCTGGTCAAAACAATTCCTCACTTGAAAATTCCAGAACCCACAACATAGGGCTTCTTTCCTTGCAATGTGATGATTTTTAGTATTCTGTTAGAGGTTTATGAGATGTAAATTCATGCAAAATTTCAAGACTCTAGGCCAAATGGTCTTTGAGAAAACTGTGTTTCTATGTGAAACCCTAAACCCCACAACATAGGGCCAATTTTTCTTTAAGCACAATAATTTGAAGTATTTTGGTAGAGGGCATTGAGACAATACTACATACAAAATTTCAAGACTCTAGACCTTATAGTTTGGGAGGAGAAGATTTTTTAGTAATTGTGGACAGACAGACGGATGGACAGACGGACGGTGAACGATCACAATAGCTCACCCTCAGCACTTCGTGCTAAGGTGAGCTAAAAATACATATCTAACCCATTACCAGACAGCAAAATTTTAGGCTGATCCAAATTCAAAGATGTCGCGGGCAACAATTTAAATTGAATGAAATTTCACATTTCTTGGTCTTTCTGTGTAGAAAATATTATGGAAAATGAAGAAACTGCTTGTCACAAGAAATTTCTTCATTTTCTACAAAGTTTTCCAAAGCCATTAACTTTTGGGGAGTCAAAAAGAGTCACTGTGTGGTAATGGATTAAAGGTCAATGAAAATTCTGCAGTAATAAACTTAGTCTGGGTCCAGTTGTCAATACAACCAGGGTTGTCATTATTCAGAGGAAATGAAAATCCCTGACAATTCCCTGACATTTTTCTGACAAAATTGGAAAATTCCCTGACATGTTCAAGTTCTTTTGCGGCAACTCGCGATAATTTGAGACAAGTTTAAAAGGCAATGTTTAAATCATTTACATCAGAGTGCACTTCCATTCAAAAACAAAGGAAAGTTCGACAACAAGTTATGGCACTTTGTTTACAGTCCGGTTCGAAATGATATCCTCAAAACTCCTTATGATACCCAATAATTAACCATTAATTGTCTGTTGTCATGCCCGGTGAAAAAATTAATACAAAAAGTATTTCTAAAAGGTTTATAGGCAATGTTTTGCAACAAACATCACCTGAACAGCCATTGTTTACAATGACCTACTTTCCACTGTTTTTGAATGGTAGTGCGCTCTGATGTAAACTAGAATATCACTGAAAGTGATCATACCCCCCAACAGTGCTGTGTTTGTGTATTTTGAGATGTATATTTCCTGAACTGTGAAAAGATCAATTGAGAAAAAGAGCAAACGAAAAAACAGACTGATCGACACATCTTTGTGTTGCTAAAAATGTCAATTTTTAATAAAGGGCCGTTAATCAGTCGAAAAGCAATGAACCATGACCAAATTTTACATGCACATATTTGAGAGCTGATAAGCATATCCGTAAAGTTTTTTTTTATAAAATCCATCCATTAGTTACCGAGAAATTGAGCGGACAAGAAAATTCACTCAAGGACCATAACTCTGTGAATAATCATTGGACCGTGACCAAAATACCATATGCACATCTCCACTTTGTAACAAGTTCACATGTGAAGTTTGAATATAGTTTGGCCAGCAGTCTTTGAGAAATAGAGCAGACAAAAATCAACAAAACCGATCAACACATGCTAATGTTGCGAAAAATGTAAATTTTCAACAAAGAGCCATTACTCAGTCAAAAATCAATGACCTATGACCAAAATTTCATATGCACATATTTGAGAGCTGATAAGCATACCTGTAAATTTTTTTTTATAAAATCCATCCATTAGTTACTGAGAAATTGAACGGACAAGAAAATTCACTCAATGGGCCATAATTCTGTGAAAAATCATTGTACCGTGACCGAAATACAATATGCATGTCTCCACTTGGTAATAAGTTCACATGTGAAGTTTGAATAAAATTTGTCCTGTACTTAAGGAGAAATAGAGCGGACAAAAATCAACAAAACCGATCAACTCATCTTAATGCTGCGAAAAATGTCAATTTTCAACAAAGGGCCATAACTTATTCAAAAATCAATTAACCATAACCAAAATTTAGTATGCATATATTTGAGAGCTACTTAGCATAATTGTAATGTTTTTTGAAATCTGTCCATTAGTTACAGAGAAATTGAACTGACAAGAAAACTCACTCAAGGGCCATAACTCTGTAAAAAATTAATGGACTGTGACTAAAATTTGATATGCACATTTCCAATTGGTGATAAGTTCACATGTGAAGTTTGAATTAAATTGGACCAGTAGTTTATGAGTAATAGAGTGGACAAAAAAATATAAAAAAAAGATCGACACACATTGATGTTGCGTAAAATGGCAATTTTCAACAAAGGGCCATAATTCAATACAAAATCAATGAATCATCACCAGAATTTATTATGCACATATTTGAGAGCTACAAAGCATAACTGTAAATTTTCTATGAAATCCATCATTTACTTTCCGAAAAATTGAGCAGACAAGAAAATTCACTCAAGGGTCACAACTCCCTCAAAATACAATGGACCATGACCAAAATATGATATGCACATTCCCACTTAGTAATCAGTTTACATGTGAAATTTGAACAAAATTGGTCCTGTAGTTTATGAGAAATAAAGTGGACAAAAAATTGAAAAAACAATCAACACATGTTGATTTTGCGTAAAATCGCAATTTTAAGCAAAGGGCCATAACTCAGTCAAAAATCAATGAATCATCACCAATTGATATGCATATATTTGAGAGCTACTAAGCATAACTGTAAAGTTTTTTCAAAATCGGTCTTTTAGTTTTTGAGAAATCGAGCAGACAAGAAAATTCATTCAAGGGCCATAACTCCCTCAAAAATCAATGGACCATTACCAAAATATAATATGCACATCTCCACTTAGTAATAAGTTCACATGTGAAGTTTGAACTAAATTGGTCCTGTAGTTTATGAGTAATAGAGTGGACAAATAATTGAAAACCCGATCAACACACATTGATTTTGCACAAAATTGCAATTTTCAGCAAAGGGCCATAGCTCGGTCAAAAATCTATGAATCATCACCAGAATTTAATATGCACATATTTGAGAGCTACTAAGCATAACTGTAAATTTTTTTTTGAAATCTGTCATTTAGTTTCCGAGAAATTGAGCGGATAAAAAAATTCACTCAAGGGCCGTAACTTTGTCAAAAATCAATGGACTGTGACCAAAATTTAATATGCACATCTCCACTTGAATTAAATTGGACCAGTAGTTTAGGAGAAATAGAGCGGACAAAAAAGCTACGTACGGACTAACAGACCAACAGACCAACGGACAAGCTGACTCCTATATACCCCCCAAATTGAATTTGGGGGGTATAATGAGCGACATCAAAATATCAAAGAGCGAATTTCTTCAGAGAAAACTCGGATTAACTAAAGGAGTGATACAGGACACATGATCAGGACTGTAATTTAGAGTTTAGGCCCCTATTTATCATTTTGTATCCTTCTTAACTGGTATGTCCACCATAATGTCTTAGGAGTCCGACAGACTCCCTTGGTCGAAAATCAGGAAGTCCTGTAAATTTTTAGGGAGTCTCGGACTCCCGGACCTTAGTGTCGAACCCTGCTTTTTTTCATTTCCCACAATGTTTTCTATGCATATTATAAAGACCTAAAATGTTAAAGTTCAATTCACTTGAAATCATCATCTACAGCCAGGGGTCTTGCTACGAATTTTTGTTTGGGGCCAGGGGCCATTGAAATTGGGAAAGTAGCGACGTTTTTACCTAAATTGGGAAAAACTAAAACAAGTTTATATTCATACTGTCACTCAGTTTCAACTGCAAATTAAACTGTAGTAATGTAAAATACATTTGTACATACTCTTGTTTAAGAATCTACTCTAAAACTGTCTTCAAAATGTCTGTAAATGATGATGAGGTCTTGACATGAGGCATTCTGGGTCCTCATTGGGAATTTTCACCAGAGAATTGGGAAAAAAAAGATACTTTTTGCCATTGGGAATGGGGCCCAATAACGGCCCCAAATTTTGGCAAATGAGACCCCTGACAGCATCTTTGAATTTGGACCAGTATAAATTTTGCTACGAGTCTAAAGGGTTAAAAAGGTCAATTTTCCAAAAGGTAGATAAGAAAAATCAACACCCACCCCCTTCGAGATAATTTAGTGTTACACCGTTAAGGTATCCAACCCCTCAAAAACACCAAAGAGCCAGAGGCGAAATTCGAAAAGTGCATAATATTCCTGAACTGTGTTACATTTCTATTTCAAATACAAACATAAGCATTTTGAGCGGTTTAGAATTTTGAATTAATGCAGACTGGTGGAAATATTTCACAAAAAAGTTCAAATTACCTCCCTTGCATATGAAAATAGAGTAAAATGATATTTATAAATTATTTTCTTCTTGAAGCATAATCTTGAAATCCGGCACGGTGAATCAACTAATGTGAAGTGTATTTACAAGTGTGAGAAATTTGATGAATTTTGTATGACTAGAAAGTGGTGACTTTTTCAGGGTCTGTAAACCTTCATTGAAATGGTGGTTCAGGGCTCGAATTTCCACTAGCATACTGGCATTTTGCTAGTTATAATTGAAAATTGCTAGTGATTCTATTTGACACTAGATTTTTTCGGCGAGTGGAAAAATATTCCCCACCTACAAGTTTTATCAATGCAGCTTGGAAGAGCTTACAAAACTACATTCAAATATTGACTATTTTTGACATGCCCTTTAAAATATGCAGCATATCATGCTTTTATTTTTCAAAATGAAAACCCTCATTATATATACAAAACCAGATTGCGAGTGAAGTTGCCTTTTTGCTAGTGGTTTCAAAAGCCACTAGCAAAATATTGCGAGTCATTTTTTCAGGGAAATTCTAGCCCTGTGGTTTACCCTTATTTTTTAGGTAGACCTACATTTTTATTGGTGTACTGCTAACCATATGACGGTGTACCCCTTTTTTAGCGGTCTACCTCTATTTTAATTGTAGGTATCTATCTATCTGATAATCTCTTTATACTGCTTCACACCCTCACGGGTAATTTCGAGCAGGTATAGCACCGTCATGACTTAAGACACTGTTCACACGCCATGATTTTCTCCAAAAATTCAGGGACCAGCCAAATAATAAATGACCATGGGCGACCGGGGCCCATTTAGTCTTTATCCCTGAGTTAGCTGTCCGCTTCTGCTTTTAACAACAGTAGCCTCTAGTTTCCCGTATTCGAGCAGGCTCCCTTATTCGATAATTCTTATTTCCACACGTTGTTGTTGTTTTCTTGCAATGGCCAAATGTTTGTAATGTTTTGAGATCGTTCAATGTTCAATGAAAAATAATATCGGAAATAAATATTGGGAAAACGCGTCACCCATTGGTCAGAACTCGGCTAATTTCCGTGAGCCCGACAACTACCGAGTATGCCAAACTATCCACCATATTGACACGTGATTTTCGTTGTGGCAGGGATTACTTACCTCTGACGTAATCGCTGTTTGGAGGTTAAAAACATGTGTGACTTTGACCCCGGAAATAATACCGGAGCTCGATGAGAGGAAAATTTTTCTGGTGAAACTGATCACCTTGTGTTCAAAGAGCAGGTGACTAATTTCTTTCTTATTACGTTGAAAAGGAGTTATTTTGCACTACTGGAATTTTACAATTAAATTTGTGTTACTTTCACTTTGGTTAGTGATACCGGATGTTGATTACTTTAGTGCGCATGCGCAAAAGTAATGCTTAAGGTGCTCGAATACGGGAGCCTACAGGCTATAATTTCTGATTCGCCATGTCTGTAAATGTACTGTACCTGTAGCAGCAGTTATGCTAGCTGCGATATCGTAGCCACAAACTTGATGATGGGTATTGGTTTGTGGCTACGAGTCTACCCTATTCCTTCTTGTGGAGCAAGACAAAAGAGTGGAAAACACATATTCTTGCAAAAATTTTTGAATACTATCATATCTTATCAGATGTGTATCCCATAAAAAGATATTCCATGGCACAAATTCACTTAAAAAGTAGGGTAAAACCACAAAAACTCGGACGGGTGGGGTAACTCGGTCATTTTAAGTTTACTTGCTGAATATGACATAACTACGTATGACGTATTAACATGTTGCTGAGATCAAAATAGTGCAATCACGCGTTTTCCTCATGCTTGCGTTTATATTTAGTACATCTTCCCATAATTCTATGGGCATGCGCAATGAAATTACCAACCACGAGTTCCTTTCCCAACCCTCAAGTTTTCGTAGCGGGAGTGTTCAAAAACGTTGACTGAAAAACACAATACTTAAGGTAAGTACAGTCAACTTTTCTTTATTTCGGTTTTCGTATATCATCGGGCTATGTTCGTAGAGTGTTGATGAAATCTTTTATTAACGAATAAATGTATTTTAAGCTCGAATTTATTAAAAATGGAAAGTGTCCGAATTTCCCAGTCTCATATTTAGGGTACCCTAAAATTCGGTCACCGAAATTTAGGGACCTGATTAACTCGGACACTATTAATGCATCGGCTGGGAGACGGTTTCCATCACTACCAGGGGTTTTCCTAGGCATTTTGGGAAACGGAGTCTGGCAAAATTGGGAAATTTTTGAAGTGCAAAATGGCCCATTTTGGGCTAAAAAGTAAGCGAAAAACTCATATTTCAGAAGTGAAATTAACCATTTTGCATAGATTGGGAAAAAATGTAGCAAATTTGCTTTGGGAACACAGCCGTTTGCTTTGGGAATGCCTCCGTTTTCAGGAGGCACAGAAAGCATAGGAAAACCAGAGTTTCCATTCACGCCAAATTGTTCGTGAAACACGCATATTTGAAAGAAATCACGTACAAAATTACGGTCCCGTACGCGATTTCACACACAAAAATTTGGACCAGCATCTTCCAACTATCCCGAAAGTGAAACTAACTAAGGAAACTAGAATAAATCTGTGTTACTCATATGCGATGATTTGCCAGAAAGCGCGGGAAATGGGATGAAACAATGAAAACAACACGTTATCTACGAAGTAAATACACTGACGTTAGATGGTTTTAGCACCAACGCATTGTCTCTTTCTTTCATGCCGCCTCGCGATTACACAAATCGACTCTTGATTACACAAAGGAATTCTGTCAGTTATTTGTACATATTAAACTGATGTGCTTGCTCGACCATTTAGACAGGAAATCTATCTTTCGAATTAAATAAAAAGTAAGTGTTGACAGTAATGTTAATTGGCGATTGATTTATCATTTACGGCAGGGTTTTCCCTGAGCATGAGAGTTTGGGGGTCATTGTGACCCCCTTGCCTTCAAAGTTAGGGGTCATTTCTACTATTTTGTGGGTCAAATGCCCAATTACTCAAGTATGATGAACAAGAGCCGTCACTGTAAGATGACAATGCCCCCCGGCCCGACACCGCTTTGATCGTCATAAGGTCAAGGTCATCCAGGGGTCAAGGTCACCAAAGTATATGCCTACAGAAAGGCAATGTACCAAGGAATGTTGTGGTAAAGTATGAAGCGAATATGTTAAGAAATAAGGAAATTATGGCCAATGTTAAAGTTTTTGGACGGAATGACGGACGGACAGACAGACGGACGGACAGACGGACAAGTCAAATTTATGATGCCTCCCTATCGGGGGCATAAAAATCTGGATTTTCAAACTTGCGTCATTAATCTCCCTCTAGTAAATTTCTAAGGGGTCATTTGTATTGAAATTGCGACAATGACGCATGATTTGTGCGTCATGGAAAACCCTGTACGGTAAAAGATAGAGTCAAGTCAGATAAGTCTGAGCCACATTCGATTTTTTGACCCACTTTTTTAAAAATTGTCGCCTTACTCGCCTATGGCTTTTGAAGTGGTGATCACCAGCGCAAGCCCTGTCTCTGTCATTTATACAGAAGAAACAAAACAAAAATACAATTTTTTGTGTATTTTTATATCATTGTCGGAAACTACCGAAGATTCCCGAAAAAACGATATTTCCAAATCGTACCACGATATGTATCGTCGGCAAAAGATATCGGTATACAGCGACAACACTTTTAATAAGCGTGCATTGCAAATTAAATATATTTCATTGTTTTATTGGTTTTTACCCCTATTTTCTGTCCCATAGCCCCATTTTTCAATGACAGTGCGTGCAAAATCCCTAAATAAAAATCCGAGTGGAAACACTGGAAAACCCCTGACTACCTACTATTGAATTTGAATTTCATTAATCAAATTTCACTATCCTGAGAATATTTGAATTCGGTGTGCTTGTCTTGGCGGTAATTTGAATGACATACATGTAGTTGATCCTTAATGTAGCATGTGTTTCTTTCTATTAAAACAATAATGCATATAACAGTGCGAAACAAGGTACTGATTGGTCTAAAATGCATTTCTATCTAAAATAACAACATACCATTCATTGTCCAATTCCGTATTAGGACAAAATAGCCGTGGAAACAAGTTAAGTCTATATGATATCTATGCTGAACTTTCGCCATTTTCATTGTAGATCAACATGGCTGCTGTTATAAATTTGAGAAAGAGGGAAGAGAATGGAAAGTTCTGCTATAAACATCTTGTGACCGATATAGAAAAACGATTGAACGATTTGCTAAACGGCGAATACTTATTTGATCATCCATTGATATATAGACTTTTTGATTACCTGTTGTCAGACCTGTCTTCATACTACAGAGTTGGTGTTCTTTATGACGCATTATTGTGGATAGACAGTTTGGAAGATAAAAGCCTGGTGATCGTTGCTTCAAGATATGCAAAGACTTTGAACGACGATGAGTTACTGTCAATGATTGACGAAATAAAAATGTTTTCTAATTAAACAGATATTGCAAAATAAAGTTTAATTGAATTGAGTCGTTTGTGTTCATTTGCAGGAATGCCGAGAAATTATAAGCATAAAAAGAGGGGAAAGACCTAACTATCTCTGTTCCCATCAACACCTGTACGTTTGCGTCTTCCATCAGCGTACAGTTATGAGCCTTAGGTAATTCTAGTGAGGAATGTTTTAACCCTCTCAATTTACTGTAAATCATTAGACCATTCCAAAACAAGACCTGCTTTGACGTCCCTAATAGAAAAGGCTTGAGAAAACATTGAGACAAAAGAAGAAAATGCTGATAATCAGCATTTTCTCCTTTTGTCTCAATATTTTCTGTGTTATATTGTGCAATTCTATACTTTTTTATAATCTATTTAGTCGTCTGCATCAGTTTTCCATTTGGACCATACTTGACTGTTGTCGTTTGAGAGAGGGTTAAACATGATAATAGAAATCTTACATTGTCAGTGCCCATCAACACCTGTACATTTGCGTCCTCCATCAGTGTACAGTTATGAGCGTTAGGCAACTCTAACGCGCTACCAACTGCGCTTGCCCGGCGGGCTCTAATAACAGGGTTGGGACGTTTGGTTTGATTTGAATTTAGCCATTTGAACATAAAGTTTTACTCTATACACAAATAATGGAATCAAGCTATGCCCTAAATTGCGCTATCATCTGATAGATATTTTTTTCATTATCACTTAGAATGACGTCACCAGGTACATGTACCCGTTAGTACATCGGCATTCGTACCGAACCGGTGTTAACACTGCATGCATCATTTCATCTGTCCGTCAGTCTGTCTATTCGTTGCATGTCCGTCCGCATGTCTGTCTGTACGCTCAGATTTTGTTAACCCTTTCCCAAACAAGACCTGGTTTTGACGTCCCTGATAGAAAATGCTTGAGAAAATATTGAAACAAAAGAAGAAACTGCTGATAACCAGCAGTTTCTCCTTTTGTCTCAATATTTTCTATGCCATATTTCACACAAATTTTATCTTTAATAACTTCCATTTCGCCATTTGTGGCAGTTTTACAGGTGGACCACCCCAAAATGTTGCTGTTTGGGAAAGGGTTAAATTGGCGCCTCAGGTCTTATTCTAGTCCGCGGGTTGCTAAAGGCATATGTTATTTACATAATACCACGGTAATCACTAATCAGTTGTTTGGATACATTGTACATGTATGCAATTACCTAGTTCTCTGACGATACTAAAGCTTTAAGATTAGTGACTTAATTAAGTATATCATATGTGACCCGACACGCTAAAAGGGACCTTATCGGTAGTCAAAAAAACAAAATTTGGAGAACAGTTTCAGACTCATCAGCGGTCAACCAGATATCCCATGTGGAAAATACATACATTACAAGATAGGCAAAACAATCTAAATTAAGAAAATTACACTATAGTGAAAAGTTTCGATCCAAGTCAGGCTGCGCGGACTGCGCAGACTGACTAGGGTCGATACTTTTCACACTTCGGATAAGGTCCCTTTTAGCGTGACGGGTCACATATGTATTATGGTTGTAGATACAAACTCCGTACCCTGACTTCAAAGCTGGTAAGAATTGGTGGGAAGGAGTAAAGAAACGTCATGGCCTAACCCTACACCAACCTGAGAGACTGGCAACATCAAGATGTCGCATGATGAATCCAGAGGTCGTCCGCAAATACTTCGAGGAACTAGGAAAACTTATGGAAAAGTTAGATCTGAAAGATAAACCTGGTAGTATATGGAACTGTGACGAAACAGGAAAGAATTTTGAGCATAGTCCGGTGAGAGTCGTTGCCGAAAAGGGTATTGACAATGTCTGTTCTAGAACAAGTAACAAAGGCAGTAACATAACCATAATGGCCTGTGTCAGTGCAGCAGGCAAAGTCATGCCACCCATGATTGTAGCTAAAGGTAAAACGCAAAGGTCTCTTCAGTCATTTAATACAAGGGATGCACCTAAGGGTACAATGTGGTCATACCAAGAGAATGGCTGGATGACCGATGAGCTAGGCGAACAGTGGTTTAATTCTGTGTTTTTGAAGCACTGTGGTCTCCAGCGTCCCCAGCTTTTGATCCTTGATGGTCATAGCAGTCATGAGTCTTTGGCCATTTTACAGAGGGCTATTGAAGAAAATATTTTCATAATGGCTCTGCCACCTCACACCACCCATCACTTACAGCCTCTCGATAAATCTGTATTTGGTCCGTTCAATAAGGCCTACAATGCTGCTTGCTCTGAGCTTTTGCAAGATCCATTACAAACGGTGAATAAGTGGACATTTCCAGCCCTTATAAATACTGCATGGACCTCCAGTTTGACAGAGGGAAATATTAAGTCTGGCTTTGCGGCATGTGGCATTTTTCCTTTTAACTGTCAGGCAGTCTCAAAGAATGCATATGCTCCAAGTCAGCCAACTGACAAACAACTTGCTTACATTCAATGTATTTCCGATGAGCAATCTTCTGGTGAGCAATATCCATCTACTTCTGGTGAGCAATATCCATCTACTTCTGGTGAGCAAAATCCATCTACTTCTAGTGAGCAACATCCATCTACTTCTGGTGAGCAACATCCATCTACTTCTGGTGAGCAATATCCATCTACTTCTGGTGAGCAATATCCATCTACTTCTGGTGAGCAACATCCATCTACTTCTGGTGAGCAACATCCATCTACTTCTGGTGAGCAATATCCATCTACTTCTGGTGAGCAATATCCATCTACTTCTGGTGAGCAATATCCATCTACTTCTGGTGAAATAGCGAACGTAGAACTTACGGCATCGTTTTTTGCAACTCCCATTAACTCTCCGGGTAATACTTCAAACCAATCTGTTGATCTTGGCCTTAGAAGGATGAGTAGTGACATTGGTTTCGACACTATCATACAGCCCCAGGATGGTGATGTTGATTTTGCAGATGTGGTTGTTGATCCACAGACGGTGCTTGACATCATCACATCTGGTGACTTCGTGGTAGATGGTGAGGTGGATATACAATTACCATTACCAACATGTGACCCATCCAATAGTTTAAATGACACAGCCACTCAGTCCCACGATTTACACTCAGTTGTAACACCCCCTTCTGCATTAGCTGACTGGAACGCAGATATCAATGCAATGTTTCTACCACCCGTTCCTCATTGTTCAAATCAGAAACAAAATAAAAAGCAAATCACTGCCCATAGACTGCTTACTAGCGACGAAATAATTCAACAGAAAATAGAAAAGGAAAATAAGAAATTGCTGAAGCAATGGAAATCCGGCAAGGCGTGAGATGTCTGTTACCTGTGAAAAAGAAACAAAAAGCAAAGGTGTAAAACGCCTTTTACCAGTAAAAAGGTCACCACAAATTTGATTATATAATAGAGCATGATTTGAAAAGAACGTAATTGTAATTGAATGAATAAACTCGTCTCATTTCCTAATCCACGTGTTTGATTTCTTCTGTTTGTTCTGGCAAAGTTAGTCGTTTTTTTTAAAATTACCTATTGTGTCCGAGTTTCCCAACCACCGTCCGAAATTTGGGTTTTAGTGTCCGAGTTACCCCGCGTTTGGGTTGTTATATTTTTCGTTTATTTAGCAGGGGTCTACACTCCCTCCGAAATGCTACTGGTCCATAGGACCAGTAACTAAGAAAATCAACAGGTCCCCCATAAACCTAACAGGTCCAACCCCCACCCCACCGAAATAAACGAAAATGAATAGTTTCATCATACATTGTGCTTTCTAATATAGTTTTGGGGAATGGGTATACATTTTACAAAGCAAAATGGGGGAGCTGCTTTGTTTTCTCAAAAATGGATTGACTGTTTCATCAGAGTGAGACATAAAATTAGGATCTCTATTCTTCGATAGCAATAATTAGATGATTTAAAGATTTCATACTCTCCCAAGCTGAAAAAAATTAAAACTATGCATTTATAAGAAAAATGCAGCAAAACATAATTGATGCTGATTCTTCTTTGTCTCAATGTTTTTCAAAGATTTTTCAAATAGATCCTAATATTTAAACCAGGGCTTGTTCTGTAGCAGTTGCCATCGAAAACAATGTAATCCTTTCTAAGAACTGTCAACAAACCCTTCAGTAAGTCACTCAAGCTAAAACATGAATCTTGAAACTAAGAAAATAAAGGTTGGCTGAGTTGGCATCCCCCACCAAACAAATGTAGCTGAAGGAATAAGGGATGTAAGCATTTTCAAAAGCCTATAGCTTATTTCATAATTTTGCTGTTGTGGTTCGTTTTTATCGAAGATTGAAATCTGTGAAAACCAATTACAACTGTTACTGTTTTTATTTATGGTATGTTTTATTTTGTAAGGCAAGTACGACCAGAATAATGTTCTTAGAAATGATGCGGTTAAACTGCTCAATTATTTATATATTCAAAACTAATTTACTGGCACAATAAGTTTTAACTGATTATATATAATACTTATTACTATTCAGGTAACAATATTTTAGGATCATTAATGATGGAATCTGTTTCTTATAAGAAATAGTGTTTAAATATGTTCGATTAATTCTCAATGACCTCTCACTTTTGCCGAGATTTGAACATTTCTACTTTCACTTTGCAACTGCCGCTGTATCCCAGTATTTGGGAAAGTATGTATCAATCTAAATGTCTAGTTTAACATTTTGATGTGAAGACCACCTGATAATGTGAAGAATGACTATTAATAAACAAAATAGTTCGTTATTAGATGAAAAAAAATCAACTGGTCAGGCGGGTCTGCTGTTCAAATTATCAGCAGGTCCGACCGAAAATTAAGTGGTCTCGGACCGTCGGACTTGAGGGAATCTCGACCCCTGTTTAGATTGTTTCAACCTCGTTTTCAGTATATTCATTTCTTCATTTAGGAAATTCGGACATTCGCTGAACCGCTTACGGCATGTTTTCAATCATAGCTATGTTTGAGAACCTGCAGCATGTAATTTAATGGGACATGGTAAATAACTGTCCGAGTTTTAGTGGATTTACCCTATCAACAAGAATTGTTATCAATTATTTCTTCCAACTGAAAATTCAAGTCTCAGTAGAATAAAATGGGTGGGTACTCTGCTTCAAAATTGAATTGAACTTTATTTGAAAGTGATTTCAACATAAAACTATGCTGGATTGACAGAAAAATAGTTAACCTTTTGTCAGGTAACATTCATACTACATTCAATAGATTTATTTTGAAGTTTGACTATGCTAAACTTGCTGGAATGAATCATTCCAGCACCTGCTCCATTGCAATGGATAGGAAGGAATTGTAACCGAAACCCAGATCAATTCGAAAAGGTTTCGGTTACATTATTGCGACTACAGTTATGCCTAAGTCAGAATTTTTGTGGGACACAGGTGTTCTACAACTAAATTTGTGGTTATTGGAAAATTTTGGGGGACAAGCAAAAATAACTATTCTGTAAAGACGTTGGGTACGAGCTAAGTAGGGGACGAGTCGTTTAAGTAAAATTCGTGTTACTCCTGTGCATTTACTTGTCCAAGATATGAAAGATGAACTATAGCTAGCTTCTTCAATAACGGAAGATGGTATGTTGGAGCTCCTTTTCTCTCACATTTACGCTAAAACCCTTTTCCCTCTTCTTTCTTCAGCCGTAGGCAATCACGCCGAAGCTTGCTCTGACAGCGTTTTCAGACCTTGATCAAACAATATTTGTTAAACATGCGGCTTTTGATTTTATTTAAAAAAAATGATATAAAATTTCAATTATTCAATTTATTGTTCATTATGTTCTTTTATACAAAAAGAAATATAAGATCTTGTCAAATGAAACGTCTTTAAATAACGGAAAAGCATGCCATATTTTTGTGGCAAAATGATCCGCATCGAAATGGATTATGGGTGTGTTGGCAAGGAAATATCCGATGGCGTCGTGTGCGACGGAGGACTGATAGTGCGAAGTTGTGTGATTTAACGAGCTTTCCACCTTTACTATAGATTTTTTTCATTTCATTCTTATACTGAACAGTTGGTCAGTGAACTAAATTTGTGACTGTTATTCCAAAAGGAGTTTTGGCTACACTTTTTCTCGTTGAAGCAGATATTTCGGATTATTTACTAGTTGTATCCGAATATTGCTCCACCTACTTGCTTGAATAGAGAAGGATTTTTGTTGCACAATTTTTAACCAAACTGTTCAGGGAAAGGTAAACAATTTATTTATATTATATCCAATGAGAATTCTAATTCTAGAAACATCATTATGTATTTATGTTATTTTTTTCTTAAATAATTGCTTATTTGTTACAGCTGGCATGTTTTTTCCTATTTCCGTGCTTCACCACAATTTGATTTGGTTTCTGGCCTTAAGTGGTAATGGCTGCAGTGATGCGTTTTTTCTAAGCAACCCTGTTGAATTACCACAATCTTTCATATTGATCACCACAAATCAAGAAGTTTCGCATGGAAAGGAGTTTCGCATGGAATATCATGGGGTCTTTGTGAACCATCACTGCAATTTTCCATTCGAAATTGTGGTGTCCCTAGTCCAGAGGTAGAGTGTCTGCCTTGCGACTAAGAGGTTCTGAGTTTGATCCCCGTTTATGCTACGGTCACAATGTGAAATTGCCACTGCGCGATTTTGTGACATCGGCAAATTCCTAAACTCGAATGCCACGGGGCGATTTTTTACGAATTGCTGCAAGTGGTCACAAATAACTGCCAGTAAAATGCCGCATGACGGGGCCTGGGCGGCGGCAGGCGGTTTTAAAGGTCCCTAGGTGTGCATGTCGTGATAAGGAAGACGGCCGGTGGCAGTCAGGTGGCAGACCTGCCAACGTCAGCTTTAAACTGCCACCGCCCGGCGACCTGCAATATTTCACCTTACACTGCCCGGCAATCGGGCGTTCTAACTGCCACCACCCGGCGCCCACCCGATAATCTGACGGGTGCCCACCCGATAATCTGACGGTGGCAGGCTAGTTTCGGAGGAATTCAAGATCTAGACTGCTCTCAAAAGTTAACATTGTTCTCAAAATATCTAAAGCTTCCAGTAGGTTGAATTCTGAATATGTCCCCTTGTCACGGCATGATACACCGCTAAGTGTAAACCTTCGATGTTGTTGGTAAAAAACTGCAATACATAAAATGAAACCCATTACCAAAAAATGAATGATAATCCTAATTACAAAAATACATATACTCATGTACGCTTAACTTGAGATAAATGTATGAAACATGGGAAGAAGCTAGTTAGTAAAAGTACTACAAAATTTGTACGCAGCGAAAAAATAGAAAATGTCGAAAGATACCGAGTACGAAACCGTTACAGATCTGAAATTCTACCATTATAAAGGTACTAGAGTATGCGACGACTGTAGTCACAATAAACAACACAGAATATAGTTGACTTTCATAATGACTTACGCTATGCGGCCATAAAATTGTGAACAACAGCAAAATAATTGATGAAAACGCCGTCGATGCGGTCATTTTAGAAAACGTGCCAAAAACTGCCGGAAAGGAAGAAAAATTGACCAAAAGTAATTAATAGTAAGAAAGGAACGAAAGGATTTTCGCAAGTTCCAAAGTCGCCAAATGAAGGCGTGACACTCCCCAACTGATATCTAATAGATATCACTACCAAATGTTTATAGCGAAGTTAAAAAAAAAAAAAAAAAAAATCACATTTAAAAGTTCTAATAAACTGTAAATGCAAGTTACAAACTGCCTGTTTGACTATTACTGAAAACTATGTCCTACAAAAATGAGTTAAGACTTTTCTGAAGTCTAAATAATTACGTGGTCTCATTAATCCCTAACTAATAACACGGTGTTAACAATAGGTCGAACAAAAAATGTGCGCTTCCCATTTTTCACAACACATATCTCAACCTTTCTAATATTTCCATCAGAACTTGGAAACAATCTGCTCACCCTACCCAATGGCCAATTATTGCGGACAAGATTATTGTCTTTAAGCAATACTACATCATTAACCTTGAGGGATGGGCTTGATTTTTCCCACTTGGCCCTACACTGCAATGATTGAAGGAACTCTTTTCGCCAGCGCAGCCAAAACTGATCAGCAAGGTATTGAACACGTCTCCACTGGTCTTTGTAGAGATTTTTTACTGATTGATCATCAATGGGCTGACAGTCAGTTACTAACTTAATGTTTAATAGGGCGGATGGACTAAGAACTTCAGCAAATTCTGGGTCCATGGAAACTGGTATAATGGGGCGTGCATTAATAATGGCACTAACCTCAGCCATAAGGGTAACAAGTACATCATGGGTCAGATTGTGTACTTTAAGAAGCATGGATTCTAATATGCGTCTGGAGACCCCAATAAGCCTTTCCCAAGCCCCGCCCATATGGGAACTGTGAGGAGCATTGAAAATCCACTGACATCCTGACCTGTCAAGAAAACCTTTGACCTGACCATCCTCTACATTAATAACATTTACACCTGTATGATCAGTTGACCCCACAAAATTTGTACCTCTATCCGACCTAATTAACCGTACATGTCCTCTGATAGCAATGAATCGTCTAAGAGCATTAATAAATGCAGACGATGTCATTTCATCGACTACTTCTATGTGCACTGCTCTGATATTTAGACACGTGAAGAGAACAGCCCAACGTTTAGCACTTGCTTGAGAGCTACGGGTCTTCCTAGAAACAACTTGCCTAGGTCCAAAAACATCCAAGCCTACATTAGAAAAGGCTGGGCCCATTTCCGTTCTATCTTTAGGTAAACTAGACATTTTCTGACACTGAAATTTACCCCTCAATTTCCTACATGTAACACAGTTAAAAATCAGAGACGATATGGCATGTTTTGCCCCTATAATCCAGTAACCTCCCTGTCTAACTGCTCCTTCAGTAAACACACGGCCTTGATGATGTACAGCTTCATGAAAATGCCTAATAAGTAATTTAGCAATATGGTGAGTTTTGTGTAGGATGATGGGATGTTTTTCACTGTAATGCAATGAACTCTGATCTAAGCGACCACCTACTCTTAATAAGCCTGTGGACTCTTCAATGAAAGGGTCTAACTTGTATAGTACACTCCCACGACTTACTGGTGAATTGGACGAAAGAGCCTCTATTTCTTGTTTGAAGCTATCAAACTGCGACTCTCTTAGGATAACTGAAGTTGCACGTGATTGCATTCTTCCGGATTGAGAACTACTGCAAATATGCCAACCTCTACAAGGCAACTCTTTCTTAATAGAAAGAACAATATGTATGAGTTTGCTTATAGCAACTACTAATCTATACCATGAGGAATATCGTTCAAAACGACCGGATCCTAACATCGGCACTGTCATTACTTTAGTTGCCATGGATACTACTCTATGACTTCTAACTTCTTCATCTGACTGCGGCTCACACAAGGGGAAATACTCTGGTGTGAACTCTAAATCTCTAGTCAAGAATTCAGGGCCTTTGAGCCATAAACTATCTTTAAGCTGAATTGGACTACAACCTCTAGAGCCAATATCTGCAGGATTTTTGTCAGAGCAAACATACCTCCATTGCTTAGGAGAACTTAATTGACGGATCTTAAACACCCTGTTTGTAACATACGTATAGAATCTACGTGAATAATTGTTAATATAACCTAGTACTACTTTGCTATCAGTGTAGAAGTATACTTGGCTAAATTGTTTACACATATTTTCTTCAACTAGAGCATACAACTCTGTAGCCAGAACTGCGGCACACAATTCTAGCCGAGGAATAGTGTGTCCAGATGATGGTGCTACCTTGCTTTTACCTAATACAAAACTAGCATACTTGCGATCCAAATAACCGACAATGTACACCACCGCGGAAATGGCCTTTTCGGATGCGTCAGAAAATATATGTAGTTCCAGCTTACTCATCCTTGACAATGATGTGTCAAAAAGTTTCCTGGGTACTCTAATACTACTCAATTCTTTCAAACCAATCAGCCAATCATTCCATGTAGCTTCAGACTCAGACTGTACTGGTTCGTCCCAGTCACATCCACTTGATACTACGTCTCTTAGAATTAATCTACCTACTAAGACGACTGGTGACAAGAAACCTAAAGGGTCAAAGACACTATTTACTGTCGACAGAATACCCCTCTTGGTAACTGTGTGATTTTGTACTTGATTAAAAAAGAAACAATCCAGGTTCATATCCCACTCCAAACCGAGACTACGACTAGTGGGAAGAGTATCGAGATCAAAGTCAATACTGCCCGAACATATAGCAACATCCTCTTTTGGAAAGGAGTCTATAACTTCCCTAGAATTAGACAACAGCTTATGCAACCGAATTCCCGATTTGGCCATAGATGCTTGAGTGCGCTTTACCAGGTCAACTGCTGCTGATACAGTGGGGCATGAGGTGAGTCCATCATCAACATAAAAGTCCCTGTTAACAAACTGAACTACATCTGAATCAGAATGTTCTACAGACTTCCTCAATCCATAAGTGGCAATAGCCGGTGAAGGCGAATTACCGAAAACATGTTTACACATCCTATACTCCACTAAAGGCTTACTAGTGTCATTATTGTCATGCCAAAAAAATCTCAAGTAATCTCTATCCTGCTCATGAACACCAAAACAGTAAAACATTTGTTCTACATCAACTGAAACTGCTATTTCCTCATGCCTAAATCTAAGTAGCACACCCAATAGACTATTTGTCAAGTCAGGTCCCTGTAACAGTACAGAATTCAGTGAAACCCCTTCGTATTTGACTGCAGAATCAAACACGACCCTAATCTTACCAGGCTTTTTTGGATGATACACCCCAAAAATAGGTAAATACCATTGTTCAGTGCTTTCTTGTATTGGGGGCGCAATTTCAGCGTGACCGTTTGCAAATAATTTGTGCATGAAGTCCACAAAATGTTGTCTCTTTTCAGGATTCTTACTCAAACTTGTTTCAAGAGATTTTGCTCTATGTAATGCTTGTATTCTATTATTCGGCAACCGAGGACGGGGTGACTTGAAAGGAAGAGGAGCTGACCACCTATTCTCAGAATCTTGTACAAACTGAGTACTCATTTGAGTCAAGAAGGTTTGATCATCAACAGACAGTGATGGTACATTATCACGAACATTAGTAGTGAACACGAAATCGTACATAAACTGTGTTGATGTACGATCAATCTGATTGTCTTTACATGGTTCAAATAAAGTATGCCTACCATTGTCTAATATGTAAACAGAATTACAATTATACCCATTTAAATCAGCATCATTTTCTGATACATGAAATTTACTTGTACATTTAGGCAAAAGTGAAGCTCGCCCGTCACCTACAATATAGGTTTTTTTGACACTCACATTAGGAACAATATGTGCGTTACCGAGGCAAACTTCGCCTACTATGGACCATCCCAAAGGCAGGCGCTGAGCAAATGGGGCACCTTTAGGACCAAAGCGCTGTTCGAGCACATGGTGTACGTCAGGGACATCCCGACCAATCAAAAGCAACATTTGTGCCTTGTCATCTATTTCTGGGATAAAAGGGGCGATATCTGCCAAGTGTAGGTGATTGGCGGCTACACCAGGTGTAGGAATTTCATTCCTATCACTAGGTAAACTTGAACATTCTAGAACAGAAGGTAAATCAAAATGATCACTATTATCGATGCATTCGACAACTAAGTCATTGAGTTTGCGACCCTGATGATATGAAATACCACTGCAAGATGACATTGAGTATTCAATAGGTGTACCAGAAACATTCAATTGTGCAAATAATTCAGGCTTAGCTAAGGTTCTATTGCTTTGGTCATCAACTGTCACATAACAAGTTATACGATTTGCAGGGGCAGATTTAACAAATACATTTACAAGCATAATCTTAGCACATGATTTTCCCTCTGCATTAACATTTTCACAGATTTCAGTGCATTTATTACTAAGTCTATTTTGCGGCTGCTTCTCTGTCTCTTTCTCCCCAACGTGCTGATTCGCGGCTTGGTTGCAGTGACGTGCGACATGATCAGGTGAGTAGCATCTAAAACACAACTTGTTCTCGTACAGGAATTGCTTCTTCTGTTCCTCAGACTTTTCTTGGAACCTTGTACAATCAGCCAGGCGATGAGGCGCTCCATTATGAATTATACACTTTTCACTTGATTCACATTTTTGCATATTTGATACACTAATAACACTATTATCTGTGTTTGATGACACCTTCTCTTTGGGTACTTCGGTCTTGACTGCCTTCACTGTGGTGGTTTGACGGTTTTCACGCTTAGCTGGGGCATCATAACTGAACGTGAAACTGGGATCATTGTAGACACTACTGTATTTCTTCATAAAGCTGACGAAGAATTTGAAAGGTGGAAAAGATACACTGTGGCTTTCCTTGTACGACGATGCGTTGGTTATCCACTTGCTTTGTAGACTGTAGGGTAATTTCTTGATAACCGGATTGATACCGACAGATGAATCGAAATATGCTAACGTTTTCTCATACGCTGGGTTTGATTTCAATCCTTCTATTTCTTGAAGCAGATCTGCCAAGTCGTATAATTTGGGGAAGTCTTTATTTGTGACAACAGGAAAGTTTTGAAGTCGTTGAAAAACGGAGGTAAATACTCCCTCTGGTGATCCAAATCTTTCATCCAAACGCTGCCAAATCTGTGAAAGAGCTTGCTCAGAGTCATGTAGATAAGCCGAACGTAGGCTGAGTGCATGCTTCTTGGAATTAGGACCTAAGTATTTAATGAGCAGATCAATTTCTTCATTACTTGATAGTCCCATTTCTGAACTGATAGAGACGAAACTTGCTTTCCAAACTTGGTAACTTGCAGAAGTATCGCTGAAGAATGTGAGTCTTGACAATAACAAGTCCTTTCTCAGAAGATACTGAGTAACACCAGCTGAAGGATCGGATTCAGTGATTTGAGGTTCCTTACTGTTAGGAGTCTTACAATTGTCAATAAATTGCTGTACTTTTTCGTGAGGGCTTTGATGAGGTAGTTGCCCAACTATTTCAGAACGATTACTGGAACCGGAACCCCCTAATTCTTCAGCCTCAGCCTTCAGGGCTTCAGCCTCCTTTCGCATTTTCAGAACTTCCAAATCAGCATCCAAAATTGCCTGCTTTTTTTTTATTTCTGCTTCCTGTACAGCGAACAGAGCTCTAACCTCCGCCGCTTTAGCTTTTGCTCGAATACTGCTTGATGTTGATGTATGGCAGCTAGATCTCGACATGGTCTCTATTTTTTCAGATTTTACAGTCTGGACTACTTTAAGATGATTTTCTACCTTATTTTCAATTAGCATGAAGTCATTTTCAAGCCAGTTAAGTTGTGTCTGACTTTCTTCGGTTTTGGTATTGTTGAGGAACTTTGAGTAGATGGCAAAGTTCGTCTGTAACACATTGTAAAGTTCTTTACAGCTTTGTAAATGCTGATTTAATGATGATAAAGTACTATTGATTGATATGTCAGCAGAATCGATAAACTGCACAATGTCTTTCTGGGACTTGATGTAATTACTATAACGTGTTTGGTCCTCTGCGTGATACAGCTCCATTGCCTTCGGTGTTAATGTCCGATGAGGCCTTGTGTTCATCTCACTTATGGGTGGTAGCTTTTTTACTGTCACGGCATGATACACCGCTAAGTGTAAACCTTCGATGTTGTTGGTAAAAAACTGCAATACATAAAATGAAACCCATTACCAAAAAATGAATGATAATCCTAATTACAAAAATACATATACTCATGTACGCTTAACTTGAGATAAATGTATGAAACATGGGAAGAAGCTAGTTAGTAAAAGTACTACAAAATTTGTACGCAGCGAAAAAATAGAAAATGTCGAAAGATACCGAGTACGAAACCGTTACAGATCTGAAATTCTACCATTATAAAGGTACTAGAGTATGCGACGACTGTAGTCACAATAAACAACACAGAATATAGTTGACTTTCATAATGACTTACGCTATGCGGCCATAAAATTGTGAACAACAGCAAAATAATTGATGAAAACGCCGTCGATGCGGTCATTTTAGAAAACGTGCCAAAAACTGCCGGAAAGGAAGAAAAATTGACCAAAAGTAATTAATAGTAAGAAAGGAACGAAAGGATTTTCGCAAGTTCCAAAGTCGCCAAATGAAGGCGTGACACCCCTAAATGCAACGAAAATGGTAAAAGCAAGGCGCCAGCCCAAAAGCGCCTTAGACAAGAACCGGATCCCCATGAACTACTACAATCGCCATGACTATATTATTGTATCAGAGGTTTTCCTAGGCATTTTGGGAAACAGTCTGGCCAAATTGGGAAAATTTTGAAGTGCAAAATGGCTCATTTTGGACAAAAAAGTAAGCAAAAAGTCATTTTTCAATGGTGAAATTAACCATTTTAAATAGATTGGGAAAAATTGAAGAAAATTTGCTTTGGGAACACAGCCTTTTGCTTTGGGATTGCCTCCGTTTTCAGGAGGCACAGAAAGCATAGGAAAACCCTTGTGTATAGCGGATGAATGTTTCCTGATTTATATTCAAGGCCCCAGTCTGCACTCGGTAGATCGCCGTCCTGCCACCTACCAACACTAAAGGCCGCCTCCCTGCTGCCTTTCGATCTCCGCCCTGCCACCGGCAGATATTTAAAAATCGGACAATGGTATGACGGTGGCAGGCTGGGTGAAGGAAAGTGGCATTTACGATTTTCGAAGGCCTTCAAGCACCAAGACCAAGTAAAAATCGCGTTGCAGACTTGCAGCCCGCGACTTCGAAATGCACCCGCCCGGTGGCAGGGCGACTTGCAAAATTGGAAAAAAATTGGGTGGTGGC
Organism: Fragum sueziense; assembly: GCA_963680895.1. Taxonomy (NCBI): domain Eukaryota; kingdom Metazoa; phylum Mollusca; class Bivalvia; order Cardiida; family Cardiidae; genus Fragum; species Fragum sueziense. The sequence continues at coordinate 3,669,361 of OY804596.1, forward strand.
AGTTAGAATTTAACTTTTTGTTAAGATTCTAACTGCTACCAGTCCTAGAGGCATCCTAAATGCCAACTGCCACCTGCTGATGTTGCCTGCCGCAGGGCTGCCACTGGAATTTATATATATATGAAAAAGTTCTGGCAGTTATCATGCCGGGCGGTGGCATTTATTGATTTGTGACCGTAGCATAACAGAGGTTGTTCTTGGCTTCTCATTTACCCACATATGGTGCGAGTAGCCTACTGGTATATTTCCAGGGGCAGAATCGAGAGGAATTAAAATAAGTTGAAGAAACTTGCTTCCCTATAGATGTAAAATCATTGCATTCAAAGGAACGTCTGAGGAAACATGTCGGGTTAAAATCAAGCTGCAATGTTCAATCTATCTTTGCCAATCGTGACCCTCGAGACTGTTTGCAACAAATTACCATTTACAACATGATCTCAAGCGCAATACAAAGACCGTCATATTGAACGTGAAAGTAAATGTGTAAATGACATCATCAAAACAAATCAACCCTTTGGCAAACATTATTCATTCAAGTGAAATATACTGTCAATTAGATCAGTCAGCATGACATCATAGCCTCCCTTTCATTTTTTCATCGAGGGTACTCCCTCGGCCTTTATCGTTACGGGATACCATTTTTGAGGCAGAATATTTAAAAGATCCATTGTTAAAATTCATAAACAAAACTCTTTCTTTAAAGAATGTGATTTAAACTTTTTAACAACCAACACATTTTTAATAATCAGGCGAAGTTGTCGAGATATTAATGCTGAAAGTTGGTTATGCTTTAACGAAAAAGACTGAAGCTTTCACCTCCCAAATGAGTGCAGGTGCACTTTTTATGACTGACCATGTTTTTGATTAGTTGAAGGGATTGTGCCGACTGAATCAATAATCGGTAAATCACACCATTTTTCTATAGATCTGATAAAATTTAGCACATAATGAGGATATAATCAACTTTTAATTGTTGTTTTTTCAAATATTTTTCTGGTGTAGCCTTAAATAGTTGTTCGGTCTGCTTCCGTTGTTATGCCTGCGTAGTGGTATGGGTGAAATTCACCCATGGCGGCCACTGTACAGTCAAACCTCATATAATACTTGTCGTGAAAAATACACATCTTTAATAACCATTTATTGGCTTTAATCGTATTGTGATAGAGTGTCAATTGCTACCTTTGATTAATTGGGTCTTCATTCCGACTTTAACATTCCTAAACGATGTAACTACAAGTTAGCCGAGCTGCACTTATGGCATTCACAATAGGCAGCGAGATGGTATAAACAAAGGAGTCTTGTGGAGAATTTGCTTTTATTTTATCATGTATGTGCAGTATTTTGAAAGATTAATGATATGATGTGTTCTTTGTTATTACATGTATACCCCCCACAACAAAGTTATGGGGGAGTATACTGGATTCAGGTTGTCCGTCTGTCTGTCCATCCGTAGACATAATTTTGTGTCCTCTCCTCCTCCCACAGTTTTTGACCGATTTTGCTGAAATTTTAGCAGGTTGTTTCCTATCATATGAAGTTGTGCACCTGCAATTTTCATCTTGATTCAGGCAGTAGTTTCAGAGTTATGCCACTTTGAACTTTAGCACTTTTTCAGTGACAACGCGCTAGTGTGGGGGGGGGGGTATTTGCGACAGTTCTAGTTTAAAGATGTCCTTAGTTACACGAATAAAGATGACAGGTTCCACGAAAAATGAATCAAATTCTGTCCAGAAATATATTGATCTGATATTTTTAGTAAATACGAATTAGGAACATAATTTTATCTTGCTAAATTTTCTTAAACCCTATGTAATCATCAAAATCAACTAAAATGTTTTTGATGAAAAAATATGTAGGAAATAAAAAAAAAATAATATCAAAAATTGTAAAAATCGACGATCGCACTGGACAGCGCTTACGACGGTAAAGGCTTCAGAAGTGTTTTTATGACAGTATTTCTTGTTTTGGTGAAAGGAAAAATAGTTTTACTGTTACAATTATATTGTTGTTTATGGGATATTCACTTATATTTTTCCTGTTCAGCAAAAAATAACGAAAAAATTAAAGAAATGAAAGTAAGAAAGCATTGTTTTTCTTTCTGTCCAGTTTTCTGACGATATCAACTTCGATCAGTTGAGCGATCGGAAAAGAATTGGGGCACAGTCCACAACCACGTTTATGCAAATTTACAAATACATGCGACAAACGCCTGTTTCCAATTAGCCAATCAGTATTCATAATTTCTATGTTGAAGAAATTTATTCCCAAAAACTGCGAATGTCAATTCTGTCTGTTTCGGTGAATCACAGGCGTCCGTAATTTGAGCCTTGGCACCATCTAAACTATTCTTTATAACAAGGCATTTTTCTACGTTCAATCTGATCGCCACCCCTCTATCACAAAATACGATGGAACTTTTTCAAATTTACAGATAATCTGTCCAATCTTTCGTTAACCAAGAGCAAACATATTTTACTTCAAAGAAAATACAATTATTTGGGGGTGGGTAACGAAGTCTGACTGCTACAATGGCTCAAAGTTGAAATTTCCAACGAGGTTTTGTTTCATTTACACTGTCAGGTTCAGTCGATTTCAAGATATGAGCACGCTTGAGATCGAACAGAGCGCCCTTTAAACTACATGAACACCAAAAGCAAGTCTAAATATAACACTAACCTGTCACATTCGTCTTCTACAAACGCAAACAACTGAGAATTCGGTGATTTTGAGGTTTGTTGTCAAATTTTCAAAAGGAAACTGCCAATCTGGGTCAGATGTAACCATGGGTAATTTCGTTGGATAATCGATGTCACGTTTTTGGTGACGTAATTAGCGGCGAATGATTTTATTGGTCGACTATCGTTTTGACAGTCTCGCGCGAGATTGGTACTCGATTTCTAAAGCTATTTTTAAACAGTTTCATGATGTAAGAGCGGGAACCAGAGGGTATTTAAACATTTAGCATACGGAGACAAAGGAAAGTTAGAAAAGTTCGCTCATGTTATTTTTTTCAGCAGTAAAGAGTAGATTATAAGAATCTAGATTATTTAAAACACATTTAGTCAAGCTAGTGGCGCTAGCGATAGTAGTAGTGCCTCGATTTTCGGGGGAATGTACGAACAAGTTAACAGAAACGAGTCGACCAATGAAATCATTCTTCGCCAATTACGTCACCTTTTCAAGATGTCTACTTTCATGTCAATACTTTAGCTGAACGGAAAATCGTAAAATGTTTGATTCTAAGCCATTAGAGAAGATGAATGTGACAGGTTAGTGTTATATTTAGACTTGCTTTTGGTGTTCGTGCAGTTTAAAGGACGCTCTGTTCGATCTCAAGCGTGCTCATATCTTGAAATCGACTGAACCTGACAGTGTAAATGAAACAAAACCTCGTTGGAAATTTCAACTTTGAGCCATTGTAGCAGTCAGACTTCGTTACCCACCCCCAAATATTTGCATTTTCTTTGAAGTAAAATATGTTTGCTCTTGGTTAACGAAAGATTGGACAGATTATCTGTAAATTTGAAAAAGTTCCATCGTATTTTGTGATAGAGGGGTGGCGATCAGATTGAACGTAGAAAAATGCCTTGTTATAAAGAATAGTTTAGACGGTGCCAAGGCTCAAATTACGGACGCCTGTGCGGTGAATGACGTTCGAAAAAATCAAACGAATCAGCCTGATTACCTCCCTTGTTGCGACAGCCGCTACCGCCTGGAGGCGCTTCGAAATCTATTTCCGTTTCCCCTAAGATGGCGGTTGTTTGAAAGTAAATAAATAAACAGTGGACGAAAAGGGAATTTCAGGTGTCTGTCAATTGTTTCTGACGTTATACACCCATGACGATCGAAACTACACATTCTGTTTTCTTTGTTCCGACACGCCATTTTATTGCTTACAATGTTTGAAACACTAAGATGAAGCATCTAATACATCATGTACAGTTTACACAACACGATTTTTCTGCATTTTCTAGGTCACCGTGTGTCTAGCGTCAGATGCTTGACAGAAAATTTTGTGTCTTCCGTCAGATCATTGCCGGAAAATTTGGTCTGGTCAGCTTTTATGACATGAGCTGGTGTGAAACTAACAATTCTCACAAATAAATGCATTTTGAGATTCTTAACAAGAAAAAGTACATTTTAAACATTTAAGATCTTATTTACATAGAAAAATTATAAAAATGCTGTTGCTAATGTCATGATTTTCTGTCCAATTTTTCTGTCCAATTTTGACATTAGCTACGGAAAAATTAAAAGTTGAATAAAATCATTATTTTGATATGCCGTGTTAAAGTTTCAGCTGTTTTGCCTATATTTGAGTAAGAGTAATCAAATGAAACACTAACTTTCCCAAAATAAAGCACTTTAAATTTTGGTCTCAGAGTTGAGTTTTGGTGTGCTGTTATGTGGACACTGTCAGATATCTTTTTATGAAAACATTGTTTATTTGTCATGTGATAATTCCATATGCGTTTCAGTGTACTAAAAGTCGGATATAACCTATTTTGGGACGGAATGCATTTTCCCTCCTATACGATGTTGTCATGCCTGTTGTTGGATGAGTCAAACTTCGGATATCTCGAACAAATTAAGTGGTCCCCTGGATGTTTGTGAAACAGAAGTTTGACTGTAATATGTTTGAGAAATCTTGAGAACTGATTAGATCAGAGAATATTCGAATGTAGCTTTGCATGGGGGCCCACAACTCTAGAAATGGGGACAATTTTAAAAAGTGGGGGACACATGATATAAAGTGAAGTTTAAATTAACTTTGGTATAATGTAATGGAAAATCAAATAGAACACACTATCAATATGTATACAGGGGTCTTGCTACCAAATTTTGTTTGGGGCCAGGGGCCAGTGAAATTGGGAAAAATAGCGATGTTTTTACCTAAATTAGGAAAAACTAAAACAAGTTTTTATTCATACTGTCACTCAGCTTCAGCTGCAAATTAGACTGTAGTGGTGTAAAATGCATTTTTACATGTATACTCTTATTTAAGAATCTATTCTAACACTGTCTTCAAAATGTTTGTAAATTAAGATGAGGTTAATGAGGTCCTCATTGGGAATTTTCACCAGGGAATTGGGAAAGAAAGATACTTTTTGCCATTGGGAATGGAGCCGAATTATATAATTTAAACGGCCTCAAATTTTGGCAAACGAGCCCCTGGTATAGTAACTTTTCTATTTCAATTGTTTTTAGTTCTTTCATTTTCAAACTTGTTTTTTCTTTACTTTTATTGTTTTCAAACCAATACTTTTATGATTAATTGACAAATTGGTAAATGATCTAGCGTATCGGTATTTCTATGGACTTGATATTACGAGGTTCCGTTTTTAGCTCATCTGAGCACAAAGTGCTCAAGGTGTCACCGTGTGCTATTGTGATCACATTTTGTCCGTCATCCGTCCGTCTGTCCGTCTGTCCACAATTGGGGTGTTTACACTCTAGCATCCACAAAAGTCAGGCAATCTTAATCAAACTTGGCCAAAACAAGTATGGTCATAAGTTCTCGGATGAGTTCGATTATGGGCCTGATAGGACCAGAATGTTGGGAGTTATCTGCCCTTGAATGTCAAAAAATGCTGTTTTTAACTTTGTTTACACTCTAGCATCTACAATTATTGATCAATCAAGACAAAACTTGGACATAATGTTGGAGACCATAAGATCTCGGATGAGTTTGATTTTCAGTCTGATCAGAATAGAAAGACGAGAGTTATGTGCCCTTGAATTCGACAAAATTGTCATTTTTGACTGTTTTCAACCTTGTTTACACTCTAGAATCTACAATTATAAATCAATCAAGACAAAACGTAGACACAATGTTAGGGACCATAAGATCTTGGATGAGTTTGATTTTCAATCTGGTCTGAACAGAAAGTCAAGGGTTATGTGCCCTTGAATTTGACAAAATTGTCGTTTTTGACTTTTTTCGACCTTCTTTACACTCTAGAATCTACAATTATTTATCAATCAAGACAAAACTTGGACACAATGTTGGGAACCATAAGATCTTTGATGAATTTGATTTTCAGCCTGATCTGATCAGAAAGACGAGAGTTACGTGCCCTTGAATTTGATAAAATTGACGTTTTTGACTGTTTTCGACCTTGTTTACACTCTAGAATATACAATTATCAATCAATCAAAACAAAACTTGGACAAAGTGTTGGGGATCATAAGATCTCGGATGAGTTAGATTTTCAGTCTGATCTGATAAGAAAGACAAGAGTTATGTGCTCTTGAAATTGACAAAATTGTCATTTTCGACCGTTTTCGACCTTATTTACACTCTAGAATCTACAATTATTAACCAATCATAACAAAACTTGCACACAGTGTTGGGGACCATTAGATCCTGGATCAGTTTGATTTTAAGTCTGATCTTATTAGAAAGTTGAGAGTCATGTGCCCTTGAATTTGACAAAATTGCCATTTTTGGCTGTTTTTGACCTTGTTCACACTCTAGAATCTACAATTACAAATTAATCAAGACAAAACTTGGACATAATGTTGGGGACTATAAGATCTTGGATGAGTTTGATTTTTAGTCTGATCTAATAAGAAAGTCGAGAGTTATGGGCACTTGAATTTGACAAAATTGCCATTTTTGGCTGTTTTCGACCTTCTTTACCATCTAGAATCTACAATTATCAATCAATCAAGACAGAACTTGGACACAATGTTGGGGACCATAAGATCTTTGATGGGTTTGATTTTCAGTCTGATCTGATAAGAAAGTCGAGAGTTATGTGCCCTTGAATTTGACAAAATTGCTATTTTTGGCTGTTTTCAACATTGTTTACACTCTAATCACTCTAAGATCTACAATTATTTAACAATCAAGACAAAACTTGGACACAATGTTGGGGCACCATAAGATCTTGGATGAGTTTGATTTTCACAATGTTATTGACCATAAGTTCGTTTTCAGTCTTAAAGTCATGAATATTAATTGAATTGAACAAAATTGTTGCTAATATCATTTTGGTTCAGGTGAGCGATATAGGACCATCATGGTCCTCTTGTTTCTATCCAGACCTCAACTCAAGATGCCATCGTTTACTGCAGCAAAGTGGTCTATAGTTTGACTCTTAGCACCTTATACATGTACTCTTAACCCATTACTGTACAGTGTACAGTGACGACTTTTGACTTCCTCACAAGAAAAGGCTTGGGAAAACATACGAGGGCTGATCAAAAAGTTCGTATAATTTCATCATAACTTTTTTACCTTTCATCCGATTGCATTTATTTTTTCACAAGTGTAATTTTATTATATCAATGACGCTCTGATAAAATATCAAAAGTGTCAATTTATTTTAACGGTATTTTTTCGGCCCTTAAAAGGGTCAAGGAACGCTACCCCGGAGCACGCTGTAAAATCATGGTTGTAAAGTTCCGCAAAACCGTTATTTTTCAAAACTTGCGCAAGCAAAACTTACGATATTTTATCTGCTAGAGAAAAGACACCATATCAGATACTTGGTAAAGTTTCAAGGCTCAATGTTGTAAAACAATGATGTAGCTAGGGATATGGTGTGACGTGCCGACGTGAAGAAAGAGTAAAAACGGGACTTTGCGAATTGGGGAAAATTGGCTTTTGAAACTAGTTCTTGTTATTTTCGGTTCTTACGCAAACCCAAATGTAGTTAATTTAAGAAATATTACAAGGCTAACATAATAAACAAATCATAGTCTGTAAAAATGGCATGTCCCGTTTGTACAAGAGAGATAGAGAATCGAAAAGACAACCCAATGAAAGAACGCAAAATAATTGCCTAGACAAATTTTGACGTTCGTCAACGACGTCGTATAGAAAACCTGTCGCTACATGAATAAGAGAGAATGCATTCTAAAACAGTTCGGCTTTTATATGAAATATAGTGTTTTATGTTAATATGAGTAGCTTTGTATATTTGTTCGATGCATAGCTTATGGCGGATGAGGAAGGCCAATAATCAAATATTAGAAAACAATCTTTATTTCGGATTCTCGCTAATAAAATATATATTCTTCGTTATTCATTTATATTTTAAAAATTCATATTCTGATAATATAAATTTCATTTTGTTCATATCAAAACTTGTGTAAGCAAGTGTAAATTTGAATTAAAAATGGTATGGTTTTTAAAGAAAGTTTTTAATACAAAAATACGCTTTTCGTATAATTTTGCGATCTAATGAGAAAAGCAACTAAACACCTCTTTTCCTCTGGCTAGATCTGGTCCACGGACATACCTATCTACAAATTGATTCGTTAAACAGCGAATATATGTAACAGTTAAAATGTTTTCGAAAAATAAACAAAACAATTGCACAAATGAAAGGAATAGTAATGAAGTGCTATAGACAATTATATCATGTAGCGTCAAACGACGTTACTAAAAATGACGTTAACGTCATGACGTGCTCCGGGTACCCGAGTCCTCCTATTTTGAAAGGGTCATAGCAACACCATTTTTCAATCAATCTCATTGAAACTTACAACATATATTTGAAATAAATAATTCTGAAACATATCCAAAAATGAAATGTTTTGCTTTATAAACTAAATTTTTATTAACAAATTATACGAACTTTTTGATCAGCCCTCGTATTTGTGGAAAATGAAGAAATTGCTTGTGACAAGCAATTTCTTCATTTACGACAATGTTTTCTAACCCAAAATGGAGAGATTTTTAAAATTCCATCAACTTGAAATTATCGTCTGCAACACCTTTCAAATTGGAATTGGTCCAAGATTTTGTCGTTTGGGAAGGGTTAAAAAAATAAAGGGTCTTCGTTCAATCTGATCATCTTCTCACTATCACAAATTATGGCATAACTTTTTTCAAATAAACAGATAATCTATCCAACCTTTCCTAAACTGAGAGCTAACATATTTTTCTTCTACGAAATTATGCAATTGTTTAGGGATAGGTAATGAAGTCTGCTACAGTAATTCAAAAATTGAAATTTGCTCTGAATTTCTGCTCCATTGACATGGTGAAGCATTGGCCTTGGTAAGTGAGTCACGGCCAATGCTTCACCATGACCATGGACACCATGAGCTAACCAGACAACGGCCAGTGAGTCTTATCAAACATCACTACACTACTCCCCCTTCTCAGAGTCACAAACTCCCCAGTCCATAGGACCAACAGAGACCTTCACTCAAATCTGTTGCAAAAATATGTGCTTATTGGTGTTCACACAGTTAAAATGATGTTCAGTTCAATCTCAAGCGTGTTCATATCTGAAATGAAATCAGCTGAACATCACCATGTACAAATTGAAATATCCAGCAGACAACAATTTTAAGTGAATGAAATTTTAAATTTTGAGGTCTTCTTGGGTAGAAAACATTGTGTGAACACACAGAAATTGCTGGTCACCAGTAATTTCTTGATTTTCCACAATGTTTTACAAAGCCGTTAATTTAGAGCGTGTCAAAAGGCGCCATTTTGTTGAAATAGGTTAATTATTGCAGGAAAAAGACAAAATGCTGATAACTTTCAAGGTTTTACATGGAGCCTTTCTATATGAGTAGAATGTCAAACCTGTTGTAGGCGTTACAATAAATTTGAGCCGGGATCTGGAAAAACGTCCCTTATAGCATTTTTAAAAATTGAGTTTGAAGATCAGCCTGTTTAGTCTAGGCTCTTATGTAAAAAAATGGGGTAGATCGTGACACTCCGGACAAAAGTGTAAATTTTTGCCAGCGGTCAGCTATCACCATAAGGCAACTTTTGCACTGGGAGTGCCCGACTTGAGGGGCTTTGTTATCGATTTAATGGGGTTTAAAAGTTCGGATAATGTACTGTCCGGATACTCTTCCCTCGAACTTTCGATTTTGTTCCCAGAAATTAAATAGCCTAAAATATGACGTCTTTATGACGAAATTAGATGAGTTGTTATCATATTTTACTCTAGCGGTTATCTTTCTGCATGCAAATGAGGTTTATAGGCAGGAGCGTGTACCTAGAAGGCATAGTCTTGGGCCCTGATCTCAACATAAAATTTGTGTGGTTTCAAAACTGTTAAAAACAAAACCTTAAGTAGATGTCACCTGACCGCACAATTTTCCCAATTTTTCTCGGAAGGCCACTGGAAACCACTTTACCAATTACCAGATGACAAAAATATTGGTTCGTCTGAATTCAAAGATAGTGCAGACGAACATTTCAAGCGAATGAAATTTTACATTTTGATCTCTCTGGGAAAATCCCTGGGTCATACGCCCTTGATAGTATTTACCATCAATCGTCAATTGCCATTCTTACACCCATATTTAAGAGATATAGATCTAGTTTATCAAGCGCTGTTCTGTTTGTAAGAAGGGAATTGTCTTGATACGATTTAATATGAATATGAATGTGTATTCTAATGATACCAATCAATTTTCAAATTTGAAACAGTCTTACTTAACCCTCTTACTAAGATCGTATCGCCAAAGGATAGACTTCTGAATATAGGCATGGCATAGTCAAGCTGCGGTTGGTTATATATATTATTGTAAGCCTGGTGAGTGTTTGATAAACCATTCTGCCAAACAAAACTTGAAATACTTTCTATGGAATTAATAAAGTTTTTTCTTCGCGGTGGGGAATCACATGACACCAAAAAACGCAAAAAGCTTCAATATTTTTCCAAAATATTTAAATATTGTTTCGCAGACAAGAGGAAAATCACCAAGGATTTTCTGGATGTGATGGATCTTTAAACAGCACATGATAATTTCTAACGTTCCTGGCGACCAAACAAAATTTTGTCTTTATTTTATATATCGGTGTTGTTTAAAAGATCTGGCCCACCCAGAAGCTCCAAGCCATTTTTACACTTTCTCTGCTTCAAAGCATTCTCAAATTGGTCACATATTTATATAATTATAGCATTTTTCCCTGTAAATACTGTTGTTGTATCCCGAGAGTATCCACTGAAATGAAGAAAACATTGATAGAAGAGTCCAACAAAGTGTGTGTACATCCATTACTTAATCGCAAACTTGGCTAAATGCATGCTAAAATCTTCTTGGTCTAGAAGTTTTGCGAATGAATTCTTAGCCTTTTGAACCTCGTCCGGAAGAACATCTCACTACCGACTTTCTTCAACAGAGAAATTTGCATTTTGTAATAGATCTAGTTTTGTTTGGATTCGACGTTCTTGTTACATCCTTACGGCATGGATACAGACCTCAGAAATACGACAACAATTATAGTACAATACATTTTTTTCTCTTTTGACTTATATTTATGGGCGCGACCTTGTTGTATCACATTAAGTGCATGCTGAAGTACAAAAGCCGTGTTCGTGCGTTTGAGTGTCTTCCTACAAGTACTCACCGAAGCAACTGTTTTGTTTGGAGAGAATCTACGAATTGTTGGTTTTGAAAGGAAAGCATCAATAAAGGTCATCTCAAGATTGAAATATTAGAATCATTTATTTTATGTCGTCAGGAAAATCATGTGGTAAAAAGGGCTTTCGCTGAAAGCATACACTCAGTTCTGCAAAAATGATAATTTTGATGATTTAGAACCCGATGCAGCCACAATCATAGTTATTAGGCAACTGAAACTATATATATATTAAGAGCATAAATGTTTGAATAGCATTTTTTTAAATTTTCTGGTACATTTCCTTAAGATTGTGAAGAAACGTCATTGCCAGAAAAGACACAAGATATTACTTGTCATTTGAGCAACTTGATACTCTTCCATTTTTTTCATGATTTACACTGTGAAACAAAAATCATGTGATACCGGTACTACTTCTCAGTTGTATGGTAAAAAGGCACAGTCGAGGTAAACTGTTCCCGACGTCACCAGTGCTTCTTGTATGGAACACCTATTTGTCCAATTTGACATGTACATGTATTTACTCAAAGGAAATGTCTAAAAATGGTGCAAATTTAATCTCCTACACGGGATGCGCATCACATACATGTAAATCGTAGTTTCCACCAAACCAGTGTTTTGATTAGATTTGTTTCCAACCACTAAAGAAATTTAATTCCCTTCCCCGAAATTGTTTAGTTGAAGAAAATGGGGAAAACATGGAGACCAGTTTCGATCATCGTGCCTGATGCAGCTAAGAGCTTTAAAGGGCTTATCAAGTGTGGCCGTAAAGCAGAACCTCTTTGTAGGCCTACTAATGTAGGCTTATATGCGCATGTAAAACCGTCAGCTATCACTTCATTTTTATCCCCCGCCGAAAAAAATTTTCGGGGGGATATTGTTTTTGCCATGTCCGTCCGTCCGTCCTTCCGTCCGTCCGTCCGACATTCGTTTCCGCGCTATTTCTTGGAAACTATAGACCGGATTTCGATGAAACTTGGCACACAGCTTCACTACAAAGAGGACATGCGCATATCGTCGGGGTTACCTGGTTCGACCATTGAATTCAGAGTTACTGCCCCTGACTGTTTAAGCCATATACATACAGAGTGAAATTCGTTTCCGTGATATTTCTTGAAAACTGTAGACCGGATTTCGATGAAACTTGGCACACAGCTTCACTACAAAGTGGACATGCGCATATCGTCGGGGTTACCCGGTTCGACCGCCGAATTTAGAGTTACTGCCCCTGACTGTTTTAGCCATATACATACAGTGATATTCGTTTCCGCGCTACTTCTTGGAAACTATAGACCGGATTTCGATGAAACTTGGCACACAGCTTCACTACAAAGTGGACATGCGCATATCGTCGGGGTTACCCGGTTCGACCGCCGAATGTAGAGTTACTGCCCCTGACTGTTTTAGCCATATGCATACAGTGATATTCGTTTCCGTGCTATTTCTTGGAAACTATAGACCGGATTTCGATGAAACTTGGCTCACAGCTTCACTACAATAAGGACATGCGCATATCGTCGGGGTTACCGGGTTCGACCATCGAATTCAGAGTTACTGCCCCTGACTGTTTAAGCCATATACATATACAGAGTGATATTCGTTTCCGCGCTATTTCTTGAAAACTATACACCGGATTTCAATGAAGCTTGGCACACAGCTTTACTACAATGAGGACATGCGCATATCGTCGGGGTTACCCGGTTCGACCGCCAAATTTAGAGTTACTGCCCCTGACTGTTTTAGCCATATACATACAGAGTGATATTCGTTCTGTTGAAGCCATATACATACAGAGTGATATTCGTTCTGTTGAAGCCATATACATACAGAGTTATATTCGTTTCCGCGCTACTTTATTGACAATGAAAATATGTTCGGCGGGGGATATCAATTCAACGAATTTGCTTGTTGTTATTGCAGTTGTAGTTTTATCCAAATGGCTCGTCATACCATAATCGAAATGTCGTTTGCAATAATATTACCCTACAACCGTAAGATAGGGGTGGCTGAGGAAATGATAGCAAATAAGTCTGTTCTGCTTATCATTTTACATTGTATCAGAAACAAGGTCTACGTACCTGGATTAATACCTTGCAATATTGCATTCTGTTTGATTTCCAATTTACACCATGTCCACACCGTATAATGGCCTTTGGCAATTGAAAACATATGAATGACACTTATTTTGGGTAATCGAACTCGAGCCGACCTCTTAATAAAGAAGTTAACACCCTTCACGTACCATCATCACAGGCCGATCAAAGTTTTAATAAGTTGTAAGGCTAATAAAGGAATTATCATGTAACATAAAATATTTAATTATACCCCCCACAACAAAGTTATGGGGGGTATACTGGATTCAGGTTGTCCGTCCGTCTGTCCGTCCGTCCGTGGACATAATTTTGTGCCCTCTTCTCCTCCCACAGTTTTTGACCGATTTTGCTGAAATTTTAGCAGGTTGTTTTCTATCATATGAAGTTGTGCACCTGCAATTTTCATATCGATCCAGGCAGCCGTTTCAGAGTTATGCCACTTTGAACTTTAGCACTTTTTCAGTGACAACGCGCTAGTGGGGGGTATTTGTCCGCTTTGCGACAGTTCTAGTTTTGTCTAAGTTTCAATCCCGATTTTTTATTCAAAGGCTCCCTTACAGGCCTAATCATTCTGGTGTCGTTCTCAAAATTGACAATTGGGTGCGTTTTAAACTCTATTTCATATCTACCAAAAACATACTTTTTAGTATGTAAACCATTTTAAAATGTCTTTTTTCATGCTTTCCTCTTTTTGCTTGCGTACTTTTGGAAATGAAGGAATAGGAAAAAATAGTTCAGTGACGTCTAGCACGGCGATACTTAACAAAAGAAGAATAGAAACCGGATAATACATCTATCCGAATATTAATTTAACGATTTCTTTGTCCTAAAGTCAACTAAACTCGGGCACACCTGGTGCAAATTCAAGCTCATAGCAGTTCCTAACTCCGAGAAAAAGATTAGATGCTTAATTTAATAAGAAATATTTCTGATTCTAATGCAAATATAACAATAATTTAGCAAATATTCGAATAGTAAAAGTTCATGACAAAATCTAATAAACAAATGTTTTTATAAAGTTTTCAGAGAAAATTTCGGCAGATTGTGTTTTATTCTATAAGATTCAATAGTTTTTGTGCACATTGTAACGTTAAGTGGCGCTAACAACCGATTTTATGTTCAAAAGGAAGAGTATCCGGATAGCACATATATCCGAATTTTAATACGCTATATCGAGTCTCACAGACCTTTAAATCCGGGCACCTCTGGTTCAAATTCATGCTTATGGAAGCCTCTAACCATAGACAAAAATTGACACTTTTGTCCGACTTGTCACGATTTTTTACCTAAGAGCCTCTACTAGTTGTCAAATGCAGTCCAATATGCATCCACGCTGCTCTCTTTAAGTTACTACAGGTCCCGAAGAAGCTATTAGAGAACAACATGGATCCTGGTCAGACTGTGCATATGCACAGGCTGATCTGGATCTATGTTGGGCTCAAAAGCCTTAAGGGACGTTTTTTCCAGATCCTGGCTCATTTGCTTTATCCTGTTCTAAACAAGACTTGTTTTTGACTTCCCTGAGAAATACAGCATCAGAGAACATTGAGAGAAAAATGCTGATAATAGGCACTTTTCCTGCATCTGTTCTTTTCTACTGAAGACTTTTAAATATATTAACCCTTTCCCAAACGACAAAAATTTAGGATGGTCCAATTTGAAAGTTGCTGCAGATGACAAAATGGACATTGAAAAAGAAAGGATTTTTGTACAATTTAGCTAAGAAAATATTGAGGCAAAAGGAGAAACTGCTGGTTATCAGCAGTTTCTTCTTTTGGCTCAATGTTTTCTCAAGCCTTTCCTATTAGGGACGTCAAAACCAGGCCTTGTTTGGGAAAGGGTTAAATTAGAATAAGATCATTTGGCAACTTCAACGTAAGTCTAATCTTGTAAAGAAGATAAAATGTTATTGAAAAGAAGGATTACTTCAATTGATAAACAATTCTTTGACTTGATAAACAGTCAAAAAGCTATTAAGAATTTTAAAACACATAAAACCTAATGTAAACAAGTGAGTTTTATATTTGTATTCGTGTGGAAAGGTTAATATAAAATACTCTATGGACATTTTATAAATTACTGTCTGTTGGAATTTTGTGAACCGGTA
Organism: Fragum sueziense; assembly: GCA_963680895.1. Taxonomy (NCBI): domain Eukaryota; kingdom Metazoa; phylum Mollusca; class Bivalvia; order Cardiida; family Cardiidae; genus Fragum; species Fragum sueziense. The sequence continues at coordinate 3,684,905 of OY804596.1, forward strand.
ATTTTGCTGTTACCCATTCCCTCTTACTGACGCCCATTAAGATGAAGGCTATAGAGAGGATTGTGGAAATAGAAGAAATTGCTTGTGACTTGTTAGCAATTTCTTCATTTTTCACACTGTTTTCTACAAAAAAAAAAGACCAAAAATGTAGAATTCGATTCATTTTCTATTTGTACTAGCCTAAAAAATAATGTCTTTTGGGGAAGGGTTAATCAATCAATATTTTCAAAAGTAATTTGTTATTGAAAATGTGTTTTTTGCTCTAATGGACTTGTGTCTTGGATTTCAAGTGTTCTCCAAGATCTCTTGTTTTCAAAACTCATAGATATTTTCATTCTGAAAAAAGAGAGGTAGACAGCAAGGAGTCCTGGAAAACTTAAGGTGACCATGGCATGGGGTTATACATGTAATATAATTTGTAGATTTTATGTTCAAATGCTACATCTACAGCATCAAATGCCTAAGCTACAATTTTTTTTTAGAAAATGACCTGTTGTATTTTTTTGTACTAGTTTCAGAGATATCTATCAAAAGTTTTAAGAATATAGGTATTTTGTTGTAAATAAGCTAAAATAAAGCGGATGGGACAGATTAAGTCAGAAATCTTTTTACGGTATTAGATGCGTATTTGCATGAAAAGTATAGCACCTTTTTTCTTTTTTTTTTTTTTTTTTTATAAAAAGAGGTCTGTAATGGTTATCAGGGTTTTCCCGGACACAGGATATTGCGTCCTAGACTCTTAAAATTGGGTTCAGGACTCTTAAAAATATATTATGTGCGTCCCATGGGACTCCCAATTAAAAGTACAAGTACTAGCTTCCCTGAAGTGCTATGATCGTCTAGTTTACCGAAACTGCACCTACTTGCATTCATGTAGGAATTTTCAAGCAGACATTATGTACATGACATCAAACACATTCTTGACAGACGCTTGCATAAGGTTCCATTTTTACATTTTTATTACTCACAATAAGAAATACTCCTATAGGCGAGGGGGGGGGGGGGGTAGAAGGGATTTGTACCCTAATTGTTTTGTACTTTTCTGTGACTTTTCCTAATTTTTACCAGATTTGATAAAATCAAGACTACTTCCAGATGGGAGAAAGTGTTATACGAAAATCCAAACATATTACTGGGTAGCATTGGAACTCTGAATCATCAAATTCCAGTCCTAAGTGTTCTTTGTAAATTACATTTATAAATTAAATTTGATTTTGATATTATTCAGAATGATTCCACCATTTTGGTCAATACAAACCCTATGACAGGCTGGATGCCTATATTTTGTTAAACATACAAAGCCAAATACTAATAATGGGTCTGAGTTTGCTGCAGTCTTTTTAAATATGGCCAATATTTGGTGTTCATATTTAACTGATTTTCTAAGAAAGGACTCTTAAAATTAACACAAGGACTCTCAAAAATCATAGCTGAGGGTCCCAAGGACTCCTTCTTTACAAGATCCAGGACAAACCCTGAGTTATTTAATATAATTAATTCAGAAATGAAAAAAAGTATTTGTAAAATTTTGGGCAAATGTATGTTGAAGAAGAAATGCCAAATATCAATTTCAAGAAACAACTTGTCTATTATTCAATCCAAAAGATATGCTCTGTATAATGTGCAAATAAATATTAGGGCTTGTGTAATGTATTGTCCACCCAAATGAACCCGGGGTAACTTAATTTTCATTTGCAAAATCCATTAGTTGAACATCTGAAGTGGGGTCATTACTTATGCAGATGTCCCCGGTTAATCTTGCTGGAAAATATAGATATTATAAATGAAAAAGAAGTGGTGAAAATTGTTTAAAAACATTGAATGATGGAAAAGTTACGCCCAAACGTAATAAAAACAGTAAAATGCGGTTAAATAGTGAAGTATTACACTATATACATAGACCACAATACCCTGTCCCCACTTCAAATGTCTGAACTGTTCCAATTGAAAAGCTATGAAAGAGGTAGAATTTATGTGCAATTTAGAATGAAAAATATTGAGGAAAAACGAGAAAATGCTGGTCATCAGCATTTTCTTCTTTTGCCTCAATGTTTTCCCAAGCCTTTTCTGTTTGGATATGAAAATTAGTAGGTCTTGTTTAGGAAAGGGTTAATCTGATTTCTAACCTATTTATATTTGTTCAATTCAATAGACGACTGTGTATTGAGAAAATCTATTGTTTGAAATGTTCAGCTTATCTCCTTTCAAAAGAGCCATAATAAATGGGGGTCTACCTTATTAAGAGTAAATAGCAATTGTGTCAGGATCCTTATGGCATTTTAGAACAGCATGGATCTAGATCAGCCTGTGCATATGCACAGTCTGATCAAGATCCATGCTAATGTTTCATAACTTCATCACTTGTGGCAACTGTTAGACAACAGTACGGATCCTAATCAGATTGTGCTTGGTCACAGACTGATCTTGAGACATGCTATAAGGGCCATTTTTTACAGATCCCAACTCAAGTCTCTGTAAATACTGAATGTTTGGTAATTGGTGGTAAATATCAAATAATGCAATTTCTTTTCTGAAAGTATTGTGGTAAAATGAAATCAACGCTGTCTTTGTGCTAAGTAAATTCTATGATAATACACTAGAAGTTATTGGGGCAAATATAATATTTGTTCATTGAACTTTGAAAGAATTTTCTATTTTTTTTCCCCAAGCAATGCAGCAGAAAGGAATACTAAGTAAAGCACCGATTTCTGCTGTATTCATATTTGGTATATAAGAAAAAGTTCAAGGGAAAATAATTAAATTGTCTTTTCTAGCAAAGGTTTAATCTATCTTTAATATTGACCAATCTTGGAAGTTTTAGCCACATGGCCTAGAAAACTAATAAGAGTTTACTACATTTTAGTGGCTTTAATTTACTTCAGAATTGCAAGGATCAATACATAAAAGCCAAATCATTTCCTAATCAGTACAAGTAAATAATTCACTTGACTTAGCAGGAAACATGTCTTAACTAGCACCAAGAAGTCACTCTTTACTGTAGTTGTTATTCATTTATGAAATAAAAAGTACTTTTGAAATTTTTCCCTATTTTGGTCATTGAAACTAGGATTCATCACATTTGTTATCTGCTGCGAAAAGTTCATTTTAGTCCTGTTCTAGAACATTCTAGATCATTAAATGGCAGCTGTAGAACTGTTCTAGAACTGCCATTTAACCCTTTCCCAAACAAGACTTGGCTTTGACGTCCTAATTGAATAGGCTTGGGAAAACATTGAAGCAAAAATAAGAAACTGCTGATAACCAGCAGTTTCTCCTTTTGTCTCAATGTTTTCTATGCTATATCATACAAAAAATTAATCATTATCAACATCCATTTTGCTGTCTTTAGTACCTTTTGAATTGGAACACCCCAAAATTTGTCGTTCAGGAAAGGGTTAATGATCTAGAATAATCTAGAACATTCCAGAACAGTTCTAGAACTAGAAATGCGTTCTTGAACTTTTCAAAGTTGATGTTTCAGATTCAGTGGAGTGTGTCTGTAACATTATTTTGTCCCTATCAGAGTCACAGACAAGAGGAAGTAAAGACATTCTTTTTTCTATATTTCAAATCCTTACTCTATGTTGTTGGTACTCATTTGAATTGTCTGAGGAGACGATTCCAATGAGTACCAACAACATAGGGTTTGATAATTACAAATCTACACTCTATGTTGTGGGTGCTCATTTGAATCATCTGAGGTGACGATTCCAATGAGTACCAACAACATAGAGTGTGATGAATACTATTTACTATCTTTTTCTTTGAAAAGTGAATCCTCCCTCTTATAAATAAATCTGTCCTCTGCTGTCTGATATATTAGATTTTGGTCTCAAATGAATATTTTTTCTCATTTCAGATCTAGCTAATTGTGTCTGTATGTGTTGTCCGTCCGTGCTTCTGTGATGTGATGAACAAGTACGATATTGTGGGGGTCGTAGGCGAAGGTATGTTATTACACTTTCTTACACATTTTGAACAAGTACGATATTGTGGGGGTCGTAGGCGAAGGTATGTTATTACACTTTCTTACACATTTTGAACAAGTACGATATTGTGGGGGTCGTAGGCGAAGGTATATTACACTTTCTTACACATTTTGAACAAGTACGATATTGTGGGGGTCGTAGGCGAAGGTATATTACACTTTCTTACACATTTTGAACAAGTACGATATTGTGGGGGTCGTAGGCGAAGGTACGTTATTACACTTTCTTACACATTTTGTAAGACATGTATGGGGTGGGGGTGGGGCTGGGACTTAGGCGAAGGTATGTTATTTAAATGAAATAATAACAAGTTTAGAGATCTTCATTGCGCACATAAAGACCGATGTGCGACAGGGCATAGGTGAAGGTATACTGTCTGAAACACTGGCTGAATACTTAAATTTTTATGCATCAGCATCATTAGATAGTGGACATATAATTTTTGGCCTTTGTGTCTGTATTTCTATTTCATACTTGTATAGCTTTAACATTTGCTATATCATAGTGTATCTTTAAAAATACAAAAATTATGGGCTTAATTAAAAAAATATGGATGAGTCCAGATACACTTTTGAAAGCATTTTCAATTTCTTTACTTTATAAAGTACTAAATTATAAGTAGCTGTCATCAAACAAATGTAGTCATAAATACATGTGAAGTTCTGCAAGTCATATTACCTAGATCTGTACAGTGTTATGTGGAAACAGTAACCAAAACACAAACTTGATCTATCTGCTGTAACATGCAAGAAACCAGAGGAAAATAGGTTTTCAATGGATATTGACTGACTGCACATCAATAAAAATGATGTCAAAACCAATTGCATTTAACATGAAATTGCTTATACAGTGGCGGGTCCAGGATTTCTGTGAGAGATGTTGAATATACAAATAGGGGGATTCGTTTTTCTGTTGTTACACAATTTTGACTGAATTTCTGCATGAAAATGAAATAATTGGGCTACATAGGGAGGGTTCATTTAAACCCCTTGAACCCCCTCTGGATCTGCCACTGTTATAAAAGGAGTAGATTGTTCTTAAATCTAAAGTTGGTGCAGAAACCCCATTCTATTAAGCAGTAGTGCAATTATTGATAATGATAAAAAATGATAATCAAAATTTGAAGATTGAATTTTGTTATAAGAAATGCTGTCAGACAATAAGTTAAAGTAGGTTTAACTCTTTTCCAAACAAGACTGGGTTTTGATGTCCTCTTTAGAGAAAGCTTGGAAAAACTTTGAGATGAATGAGAAGAAAGAAGAAAATGCTGATAACTAGAATTTTCTATGTTTTCTTTTTTCTATTGTTCTAGCATCCTTTTTTAATCAGCATCCATATTGTTGACTGCAGCAGCTTTCAAATTGGAAACACAAGAACTTTGCTGTTTGGGGAAGGGTTGAGGTAGAATTTCCTATGAATTATTGACGATAGCTTTTTCCCATTCTTTACGTCATTTGAGCGTAGAACATAAAAGAAGTTTTAGACTACCAAGAGTTTTATTTACGCATGCTTAGATCATATCAGTTTTTATTTGCCTGATTTCTATTGTATACAAGAGAACACTATTGGTTAATAATTGAAATCACCTTGGATGCAACTAACTGCTTTCTTGGTATTATTGAAGATACAATGAAGAACATGATTTAACCCTTTCCCAAACAACAAAATTTTAGAGTGATCCACTTCAAAAACTGCCACAAATGACAAAACAAATGTTATTACAGAAAGGATTTATGTAAAATATGGCACAGAAAATATTGAGACAAAAGGAGAAACTGCTGGTTATCAGCAGTTTCTTCTTTTGTTTCAATGTTTTCCCAAGCCTTTTCTATTAGGGATGTCAAAACCAGGTCTTGTTTGGGAAAGGGTTAAACCCTTTCCCACACAATAATCTATTACTGCTGTTTTAATCTTATGGGTCACCAGTAAGCATTAGTATCACTATGTGGGAATAGGTTTATCAAGCAATCCACTCTCTCTCTACAACATATAATCAGAAAATGCATTTGATATTGAAACTTTTTCATTTCCGTTTAAGCCCTAAAGAGAATTCTGTTATAAATGTTATTGCAATCTTTCAGTGTCTCTTCTCTTCTTTTCCATCAATATTTTCAAAAGCTCCATCATTTTTAGTCTCTCATTCTTCAACCCTTTTCAGAACAACCAAAAATTGAAATGATAAGATTTGAAAGCTTCTGCAGACCACAAAATGGATGTTAATAAAGATAAGATTTATGTACGAGATATTGAGGCAAAAGCACAAAGTGCTAGTTATCATAATATTTTCTACTTCAGTCTCAATGTTTCTCCAAGCTTTCTTTGTCAAAGGCATTAACCCTTTCCCAAATGACAAAATTTTAGGGCGGTCCAAATAGAAAGATCCTGCAGACGACAATTTCAAGTGAATAGAAATTTTTAATATTAAAGGGACATTTCATTCCAATTTCAATTTTTAAAGTATGTCTTGATGCCAAGATTGGTTATTCTAATGAGTATAAATACTATTAGTTTTTTTAAGTTGTTGCCAATAAGCGAGAAACACGCATTTAAAGTTTAGACATAATCGATAAATTGCATATAAATCCGAACTGTTGTCCACAACAATTTGTTCAATTTTAACACAAAAATATAAATTTCTCGTAAACGGTGCAATATTTTGGCTTGAAACTTTCGGAATCTTCATAAGGAAATATGCTCTTTCAGATAAAATAAAGTAAATTTTATGACAAAAAAATTCTGAAATGTCACTTTAAGGTCTTTTTGGTTGGAAAACATTGTAGGTAATGAAGAAATTGCTTGCCACAAGCAATATCTTCATTTTCCACGATGTTTTCCATTGCCATTATTTTGTGAGGAGTCAAAAAGAGTCATTACTTGTGTGGTAATGGGTTAAAAGACATCTCCCTTGAAAAATGGTTAAATTTTTAACAGTGTTTTCACTATTCTGATTGCAGGTGCCTATGGCGTTGTGTTGAAATGTAAACATAAGGTAAGCATGGTTTTTATACACTTTAACCCTTTCCCAAACAAGACCTGGTTTTGACGTCTCAAATAGATATGGCTCGTGAAAACATTGAGACAAAAGAAACTGCTGATAACCAGCAGTTTCTCCTTTTGCCTCAATATTTTCCGTGTTGTATTGTACACAAATTGTATCTTTAACAACACCTCATGTGTCGTCAGCAGCAGCTTTCAAATTGGATCACCCTAAAATTTTGCAATTGGGGAAAGGGTTAAGAACTTTTCCTCTGATGTTGAAAAAGTGAAGCTGATCTCTACCTACTCAAAATGCAAGTGTATATTTCAATATGAAATAACAATAGAAATTTACACAATGAGCAACTGCCTATCCAATGGGTGAAATTTCCTAGGATGTGAATCTTTTTAAAATCAATCTGTAATGCAAATTTCTTTTCCAACCATCAATCAATCACTCAATAATGAGATGCAACTGATAGTTAGTGAGCTATTTTCTATGCATGAACATGAACCAACACTTGCCAGGTTTATGTTTGCACATTCCTGCTTTTGCAAGTAGTATAGACAAAGATCAGACAAAGATCAGCCGTCACATAAGTGCAGTCTGATCTTTTGTCAATGTTACCTGTGTATATGTTTCAAATCTGAATGGCAACAATCATTTCAATGCTAGTTACATTGTGATTGTAATTTGTAATAGCGGAAACAGCTTTACTGTATCTATGGTGATTCACTAAATCTTTCAAATATGCTGGCTTACTAAATATGAATTTAGCTTTCTTACTTTATTATGCTCCCCGAAGGGAGAGCATATAGTCGCCGCTTTGTCTGTCTGTCTGTCCGTCCGTCCGTCCTGTCCGTCATTCCGTCCGTCCGTCCGTCCGTCCGAAGCGATTTCTCCATAACCCTTGGGCCAAATCAAATGAAACTTACCATGTGAACTCCCTATGACAAAATGCCGATGTACTTTTCCCGGTTTTTGGATTTGAGGCCTCGTCATGGGAAAAGGGGACTTAAGGTTAAATACAGTTTTTCTCTAATTTCTCCTAGTCTAATGGTCAGAATTTGATGAAATTTCATATTTGAGTAGCAAATCAGATGCCCTTGACAATAAACTATTTAAAATTTGCGTATACAAAATGTGTCATGCAAAAAGGGGGCTTAACATTTGTTAGCTTTATATTAGCTCTGCATGGCATATATTTATTGTGACAATGCCTTATTCGGGGAGCATTGTCCGTCTCTGACGGCTCTTGTGAACTTTAGTAGATTTTTTTTAACAGACACCTTTTATGGTGTAATTCCATCTTTTTCTAAGCTCTATTTTCAAGTTTAATAGACCTAGAGTGATTGTTCTCTGATAAAAGATTCAATAATTTGTAATTCTCTGCAACATTGAGTACAATAATGGCTTTCCTTTTATTTATTGTTGCATTGCAGCATCAGGTTTTGTTTTGCTTGATTTGGTCAATTAAACTGTCAGTGTTAAAGGAAATTGATACTTTTCTGTAACATTTATCGTTTAAAACCTATTTCCAGATGGCAAAAAATGTGCTCATTTTTGCTGTTTTGGTGTTCCAATATACCAACGCTTTTTGACACCCTGTAAGCAGACATGGCCTAGGACTATAAAATTTTGTCAGACATTCAGTCTGAAAATATTGCATAATCTGTCAGACTGAATGAAATTTTGTTGGACCAAGCTATCATTTTAAATATCGCAGATCAAAATAAGTGTCAGACTTTTTAACTGACAGAAGGGAAAACAATGTCAGAGATTTCATTACACATGTCTGACTGGCCGATGGTTTTTGCTGTGAGGTACATGTACAGGCTTTGGAAAACAGGCAATTTCTTCATTTACCTAATGTTTTCTACCCAGAAACTCTAGAAATATAAAATTTCTTTCTCTTAAAATTGTTGTGTTATTTTTTGCTATCTGGTAATGGGCTAACACTCGCTACATATGATATTTCTGTCAGCAATAAACCCAAGAATAGCTCTATGCATATGAAATAAGTAAATTTGAAGTATGACCCGATAATAGGATTGATTAGCAAATAGAGTAAAGCGGGATTACAGCTTACCGATCGTAAACATGTTTACGAGTCAATTATTCTATTGTTAAATTCAATGTTAAAAGTACTCAGCTATTATAGATTTTTGTCTGTATCGAATTTTGTTTATGATTGAAAGTCATTTTAGGGCAATGATTACCAAGTTGACTATGGTCTAGTAAAAAGCTCAATTTGGACCAGAAATCAGTCTGTCATACTAGAATAAAAGCTTTGATCATACTGTGCAAGCTGAAGTGATTTTAGAAGTATTTAAGAATTACTGAAATGTTTCAAGAAAAGTTAATAAGAAAAATATCAAGCTGATTCCAATATGTTTTGAGTGGCTTTTTAAAGTTTTGTCAACAATCCATAAAAACTTATGTCAATAAACTTAACACACAATGTCAAACATCACCATTATGAAAAAAAGTTTCCTTTTTAAAATTGTATAAACATGATGCGGATTACGTTTCTTATAGGTGTAACTACAGATTATTCAAGCCATAGTTACACTGTTTTGGTACGCGATCAATAATGTTCTATTCTTTTTTATCAGCCTTTTCCTTAATGACAAGAATCATCATGCAGTTGATAGCTCGTAAGTCTCTTAATCATGAGGTCTTGGGCTTGAATTTTGGTCGCTGCTTACATCCTTTATAAGTGAGATATGACTAAGATATAATAGCTATTTATATTAAAGAGGCATTACAAACCATTTTATCAATCCCAAAGGAAAAAGAATTAGACTCTTCCAATTTTAATAATACTGCAGATGACAAAATGGTTGTTGAACAATACATACAGAAAGTATTGGGGGGGGGGGTCTAAATGCTCTTGCAGGTGTCAAAATGAATGTTTAAAGAATCAGAAATAGTGTATGATAAGCATAGAACATTTTGAGGCAGAAAATAGGAATCAGAATTTTGTTATTTCTCTTAATGATTTCCAAGGCCTTCACTAGTATGGAGGTGCATCTCAGTGTTTTCAAAAACTAGCTCAAAGGTGCATCAAGGCAGGGTATTGTATGCTAAAAGATTGAAATGGTTTGAAATTTTATTCAGTTTTTAAGGCTTAAGCTATTTTAGTTGAAGCAGTGAATTAAGATGAATTTACTGTGTCAAAGATAGGATATCTTTTAAGTGCAGGTCAAATTCTGGTCAAGGAAAACATAGAGTAAATATAGAAATCTCGCATTGAATTACATGAATTTACATGATTTATATTGATTATAAAATTCAATCCTTGAAATCTAAAGTCGTATTTTATTTATGGTATAGATTGATAATAGCTTATCTCATAATTCATTACATAAATAATTGGGCAAAAGGGGCCTTATAGCATTTGAGAGTAATATGGATCCAGATTAACATGCACCTATTCACTGTCTGATCAAGATATATGCTTTTCTCTCATAGCTTCTTCATAATTTTTTGCAAATGTACAACAAAAGTATGGATATTGATCAGACTGTGTTTTGGCAAGATCTTGAAATATGGTAGTCAGCATACAATTTTTAGATCTGTGCCATATACGTCTGCATACTTTGATCATGATCATTTCATTTTGTAGACTGTAGAACTATACACTAGTTACACAAAAAGGGCAAAATATCACTGTCCTAGTTTGAAAGCAGCGAAAGACGACAATTTTTATTGTTGATTAAGATAGAAATTGTATACAATATACAAAGAAAGTTTGAGAAAAAGGAAAGAATGATGGCTATATGATCATTGCCTCAATTTTTCCAGAAATTAGATGTGCCATGGTGTCACTGTTTGGGAGTAGATTGGGCTAAGACTTCTAAGAACTACTGGTACATGTACAATGAACCCCCTAGAGTAGACACTGGTTACTTAATTAATAAAGAATCTTCATCTTAACTACTGGTTGTCCAAACATCAGATTTAACAATTGTTTTGTTTACTCTTCAGGAATCTGGGGAATTAGTTGCTGTGAAGAAATTCAAAGATGGGGAAGGTAAGTCACTCTACATCTATATTTGATCATTCTGGCATTGTTTCTATCAAAATTACTATACCTCTGAAGAGCTGTATTTAGTTATGTATGGCCCCAGTTGTTCGTCCCTCTCTCCATCCATCTATTTGTCTGTCTAATAGTGATTTTTGTGTACATAACTCCGACAGTTTCAATCTGAATTTGATCAAATTTAGCACAATGAATCTTCATGGTATTTAGATGTTCTTACATCTTACGAAATTCAGATAACGCTAGAAGTTATATGCCCTTGAACTGAAATAAATGCCCAAATTTACTGACTAACCCCTCTCTGGTGTAATATACGTTATTCCGCAAAGCTCTTATTTTCATGGCCTAAAGCTGCTTTCAATTTGACCCAGTCTAAATAATTTGGTCTTTTGAGAAGGATTTACATTTATATTTAATTAGCCAGTAACTTTGACATTTCTACAAGGAATCATATAAAGATTGTAGAAGTGATAGACTATGTCCATCTATATTTGATTATCTGTGTGATTCCTGTCATTCATATTTAATGATGTTTTGTCTTTTACATTGACATTTTCATGACATTTCCTAAACACATAAAAAATAGCAAAATTTGGTAGCGCACAGGAATTTCTCTCATGAAGTCGCGGTTTTGATCCTTGGCCTCAACAATTAAATTATGATTTTGTAACAAATTGACTCCCATTAATGGCTTTATAATCATTAACCTATGTGGGTGAGCAGGTGGAGGTTTGTTAAAGATGTTGTGGTAGTACTGGTCAGGGGTTCTGAAATCCATTGCCCGAGTTGCCCAGGTCGTCCCAAAGGTGTTACGGACAAGTAGAATTTGCCAACATTTTGCTCTTTATTGTTCATACGGACAAGTGACATTTGTCAAACAAACAAGCACGAACAAGTAGCCAATTTAAAGATTTCAGAACCCCTGCTGGTATGACAAACAACAGGAATCTGTGGTCATGTACTCCAGCTTCTGCAAAATGACTAAAGCAGTTGAAACTGTAGTAGGTGTTAACCCTTTCCCGAACGACAAATTTTTGGGTGTTTCAATTCAAAAGCTGTTGACGACAGCAAAATGGATGTTGTTCGTGATTAAATTGATGTATGATATAGCATAGAAAACATTGAGGTAAAGGGAGAAACTGCTGGTTATCAGCAGTTTCTTCTTTTGCCTCAATGTTTTCCCATTCATTTTCTATTAAAGACGTCAAAACCAGGTCTTGTATGGGAAAGGGTTAAAATTAACCCTTTCCTACCAGTCACTTTCCCCGAACAAGACCTGGTTTTGAATCCATAGTAGGAAGGGAAAACATTTTGGTACAAGATTAGAGAAGAAAATGATGAAAACCAGCATTTTCTTCTTAGACCTCAACATTTTTATGCTCCCCGTAGGGAGAGCATATAGTCGCCGCTTTGTCTGTCCGTCCGTCCATCCGTCCGTCCTGTCCGTCCGTCATTCCGTCCGTCCGTCCGTCTGTCCGTCCGTCCGAAGCGATTTCTCCATAACCCTTGGGCCAAATCAAATGAAACTTACCATGTGAACTCCCTATGACAAAATGCCGATGTACTTTTCCCGGTTTTTGGATTTGAGGCCTCGTCATGGGAAAAGGGGACTTAAGGTTAAATACAGTTTTTCTCTAATTTCTCCTAGTCTAATGGTCAGAATTTGATGAAATTTCATATTTGAGTAGCAAATCAGATGCCCTTGACAATAAACTATTTAAAATTTGCGTATACAAAATATGTCATGCAAAAAGGGGGCTTAACATTTGTTAGCTTTATATTAGCTCTGCATGGCATATATTTATTGTGACAATGCCTTATTCGGGGAGCATTGTCCGTCTCTGACGGCTCTTGTCTATTCTATATTGTACATGAATAATATCTTTATAAACATTTATTTTGTTGTCTACAGCAGCTTTAAAATTAGACTACCCTACAATTTTGTTGTTTGGGAAAAGGTTAAGCCCTGTTCTATCCAATCCTTTGGAACCTAAAAAATAGCAAAATTTGGTAGCGCACAGAAATTTCTCCCCTGAAGTCACGATTTTGATCCCTGGCCGCAACAATTAAACTATGCTTTTGTAACAAATTGACTCCCATTAATGGCTTGATAATCATTAACCTATGTGGGTGAGCAGCTGGAGGTTTGTTAATGATGTTGTGGTAGTACTGGTATTACAAACAACAGGAACTCATGGTCATGTGCTCCAGCTTCTGCAATATGACCATAGCAGTTGAAACTGTAGTAGGTGTTAACCCTTTCCCAAATGACAAAATTTTAGGGTGATCCAATTTTAAAACTGTTGCAGACGACAAAAAATGGTGATAATAAAGATATGATTTGTGTAAAATATGGCACAGAAAATATTGAGACAAAAGGAGAAACTGCTGGTTATCAGCAGTTTCTTCTTTTGCCTCAATGTTTTCCCAAGCCTATTCTATTAAAGGATGTCAAAACCCAGGTCTTGTTTGGGAAAGGGTTAAATTAACCCTTTCCTACAAGTCACTTTCCCCGAACAAGACCTGGTTTTGAATCCATAGTAGGAAGGGAAAACATTTTGGTACAAGATTGAAGAAGAAAATGATGATAACCAGCATTTCCTTCTTAGACCTCAACATTTTCTATTCTATATTGTACATGAATAATATCTTTATAAACATTTATTTTGTTGTCTACAGCAGCTTGAAAATTAGACTACCCTACAATTTTGTTGTTTAGGAAAGGGTTAAACCCTATTCTATCCAATCCTTTGGAATTAGACTTTCAATATTGTTGCTTTCCTTCAAAAATCTTGTAACTACAGTCTGTTGCAAACAGTAGTTCCATGGTTTTGGAAGAAAGGCAGCAATATGTGGCTGCTTTTCAACAAAAACCTTGTAACTGCAGCTTAAAACAAGCTGCAGTTACAAGGTTTTTGTTGAAAAGCTAAGACATACTTCAGTTTTATCCATTATTCTGTCCATTTGTGTCAACCTGTAATGCCATATAAAACTTTTCATTCACTTAAATTGAACTCATTTCATAGATTATATAGTTTGGGTGTGATCAGAATTAATTTGGTATAAATATTTATGAAAAACGTTATGAAGTTGCAAAGGTTATTGAAAAACTATTTTGCAAAATCTAAAGAATTTATGTCATGTGAGGTTGAATTGAAATAATACTTGATCATGTCTGAGCAAGATAGTGTTAACACTTGTGGCAAAAAAATAAGTTCTGTACTTGTTTGATTTTAATGTGATGGCAACCACACAATAATCGGATCTGCTATCTGTATGAAAATTTTAAAGGATTTTGTTAATATAATCAAGAGATACATTTTGAATAAAAAAAAAATGTTATTTTCCTTGGCAAGAATTTTGACCTGTCATTATTGAAAATTGATTATTGAAAATTGAATCAAATTAGAAAAAGTGTATGTTATAGCAGAGAAAATACTGAGGGAAAATCAGAAACTGCAGATTACCATGCAGGAATGTCTTTCACTAAATGTTTTTAGCTCCACTGGCCGAAGGCCAGCGGGGCTTATGTCATGGCCCTGTGTCCGTCGTGCGTCCGTGTGTGCATCAACTTTTTCTTTAAACATCTTCTTCTCCAAAACTACTGGACCAATTTCAACCAAACTTCACAGGAATCTTCCTTGCATGAACCTTTTCCAAATTCCTTAAAAAAATTAAATTCTGTGGAGAACTTGAATTTTAACTAATTTAAATTAATTAAATTTTTGAAAAATCTTTAAAAATTCTTCTTCTCCAAAACTACTGGACCAATTTCAACCAAACTTCACAGAAACTTTCCTTGCATGAATCTCTACCAATTAAATTCCTTCAAGAGAATAAAATCGGTGCAGAACTTGAATTTTAATTAATTTAACCCTTTCCCAAACAAGACCGGGTTTTGACGTCTATTATGAAAGGCTTTGGAAAACATTGAAACAAAAGAAGAAACTGCTGATAACCAGCAGTTTCTCCTTTTGTCTCAATATTTTCTATGCCATATTTTACACAAATTCTATCTTTAATTATGTCCATTTTGTCATTTATGGCAGTTTTTGAAGTGGATCACCCTAAAATTTTGCCGTTTGGGAAAGGGTTAATTGATTTAAATTTTCGAAAAATCTTTAAAAGTTCTTCTTCTCCAAAACTAATGGATCAATTTCAACCAAACTTCACAGAAATCTTCCTTGCATGAATCTCTTCTTAATTCCAATCAAAAAAATAAACTCTGTGTAGAGCTTAAATTTTAATTAATTTGATTAAATCAAATTCTGAAAAATCTTTAAAAATTCTTCTTCTCCAAAATTATTGGACCAATTTCAACCAAACTTCACAGAAATCTTCCTTGCATGAATCTCTACCAAATTCCTTCAAAAGAATAAAATCGGTGCAGAACTTGAATTTTAATTAATTTAATTGATTTAAATTTTCGAAAATCCTTAAAAATTCTTCTTCTCCAAAACTACTGGACCAATTTCAACCAAACTTCACAAAAATCTTCCTTGCATGAATCTCTTCTTAATTCCTTCAAAAAAATAAACTCTGTGTAGTAGAACTTAAATTTTAATTAATTGAATTTAATTAAATTTTCGAAAAATCTTTAAAAATTCTTCTTCTCCAAAAGTACTTGACCAATTTCAACCAAACTTCACAGAAATCTTCCTTGCATGTATCTCTTCTTAATTCCATCAAAAAAATAAATTCTGTGTAGAACTTAAATTTTGATTAATTGGATTAAATTAAATTTTCAAAAAATCTTTTAAAAAAAATCTTCTCCTCCCAAACTACTGCACCAATTTCAACCAAACTTCACAGGAATCTTCCTTGCATGAGTCTCTTCCAAATTCCTTCATGATCGGATGAAAAACTTGGCCGCTGTTGGCTAGGCTTATTTTTCGCTATATGAAACATAGTGTAATTTGTCTCCTCCATAATCACTAATTGATTTCATTCTGGTGTAGCATGAATCTTCTTTGGATAGACCTCTAATGTATTCCTTGAAGAATTTCGTAGTCTAAATGTCTAAAAGCCAGTGGAGCGATACAGGGCCATCATGGCCCTCTTGTTTAGATAACAATATCTACTGGGGACATCAAAATGAGACATTGTGTCAGAATTTATACATGATACTTCGTCCACACCTTGTCCACTACAGGTTAACCCTATCACACAGTGACTCTTTTTGACTCCCCACAAGAAAGTGGCTATGAAAAACATTGTGGAAAATGAAGAAATTGCTTGTGACAAGCAATTTCTTCATTTCCCACAATTTTTTCTACCCAAAAAGACCTAAGAATGCAAAATTTCATTCATTTCATATTGTCGTCTGCAGCATCTTTGAATTTGGACAAGTCCAAAATTTTGTCCTTTGGTAAAGGGTTCAAAAATATGCTGTACTGCTAACCATTTTTGGATGTGCTTCGGCTGTGATGTGGACAGAAATTGTGTATGTGACCGGGCCTTTAACCCTTTCCCACACATTGACGCTTTTGGACACCCCAGAAATAAAGGCTTTGGGAAACATTGTGGAAAATTAAGAAATTGCTTGTGACAAGCAATTTCCTCATTTCCCACAATGTTTTCTACCGAGAAAGACCAAAAAATGTTAAATTTTGTTCAATGGAAATTGTCATCTGCAACACCTATGAGTTTGGACTAGGCTAAAATTTTGTTGTTTGGTAATGGGTTAAAAAATATATTGTATAGGGGTTATGCACAGTCAATGATTCTGTAAGAATGAAAATAGATTCTTGGATGTTCTTGGAGTATTATGAAAATCTTTCATTCCTATTCCATTTAGCAAAGGAACATTGTGTGAAAAAAAATACACAACAACAATAAACAATATCAAGCCAAGTCATATCTGGTTAATTTTAAGTCACAAAGATAATTGTTGCTTTTCTTCAAAAATCTGCTAACTACAACTTTACTAAAGCCGTAGTTAATAGGTTTTGATAGAAAAGCTTGATATCTTGTTTGTTTCAATTTCATCACTAACACACAATGTTTGTAGCAAACACAGTATATCGGTATCCTAACTGCAATAAATGAAGTTTGAAGTAGCAATATCTTGTCATAAACAAAACTTTGATATCTAAAGTAAATACAAAGGCGATTAAACTGAGCCGTGGTTCAACCTTGTTTATTTACTTTGTAGTCCAAAAAATGTTGGCTATCACAAAATATTTTCAATGGATCAAAATTCAATTAATAAAATTCAAATATGTTTTGTTTTTATCACAAAAGGCTTTCAAAGCTAAAACCTTCTTCATTTTAAACAGGTCTTAAACAGCATTGACAAAAATTGATTGGGATACACATTCTTAGAACTCCAGATTAAAGCCATATGGATACCCAGAAAATGTTTTGTTTTTATCACAAAAGGCTTTCAAAACTAAAACCTTCTTCATCTTAATCAGGTCTTAAACAGCATTGACAAAAATTGATTGGGATACACATTCTTAGAACTCCAGATTAAAGCCATATGGATACCCAGAAAATGTTTTGTTTTTATCACAAAAGGCTTTCAAAACTAAAACCTTCTTCATCTTAAACAGGTCTTAAACAACATTGACAAAAATTGATTGGGATACACATTCTTAGAACTCCAGATTAAAGCCATATGGATACCCAGAAAATGCAGCAGAACTTTTGCCAAACATGTTGCACATAAATGAAAAGTTTGGGATGAACTCTGAGATGGTATTCACGGTGGATAATCATGTGACAAAATATTCACCAACCAGTTTTTATTCCAAATATACCTTTAATACTTACACAACTATCAAACTGATGGGCCTAGACATACATGTCGTCCAATCAATTGGAATGTTATGTAACTTTGTTTTAGATAATCAATTTAAAAATGTTGATGAATATGGTCCCGCTACTAGGAATCAAACTCGGACCTTCTTGATTATGAAACCAACATGCTTCTTCTCCACTATGAATACCTTTATTGTCTTACAAAATTGACACATAACCAGACAACACAATTTTAAGGTAATCAGAATTCAAAGAAGATACAGACGTTAGTTTCGAGTGAATTAAATTTTACTCTTTTATTGTCTTTTGATAGAAAAAAAAATACATTGTGGTAAATGAAGAAATTGCTAGCTACATGTACAAGCAACTTCTTCATTTTCCAGAATGTTTTCCCAAAGAAATTATCTTGTGGGTGTCAAAAGGCGTCACTGTTTACTAATGGGTTAAGCATTGAAATATTTCTAGATCATTATTACAAAACATCTTGATTTATCTGCAAGAAAGGATTAGGTTGAATTTGTGAAAAGATTTGCATTCTATGAGAAAGATTTCAAATGCACAGCAAACAATTGAGCCAAGTATTAACTTAACCATAAAAGAGCCTCCCATGGTGGTGATAAAAACGCTGGGCTATTTGATAAGCGGAACTTTATCTTCATTTTCAATGCCTTTTATAGGAGAAACAATTCCTAAATAATCTCAAAATTGCTGATATGAATTTCTTTAAGCTTTCTCTGACAACCCAATTTTAAAAGTTGTCGAAATTGTAAGGAGTTCTGTTTGAAAAAATAAATATTATATTGGAGTAATACAAAATCATCATATACCTGTATAAGAAAATAAAGAAAAATGGAGAATTAAAAAAATTGCAAGTTTTTGATACTAAAAGTTTTGTCTGAAAATCTTATTCAAAACCTTTAGATTTATACGAGCTATAGATTAACCCTTTCCCAGACGGCAAATTTTAGGGTGATCCACTTCAAAAACTGCCACAATTGACAAAATGGAAGGTATGAAAGATAGAATTTGTGTAAAATATGGCATAGAAAATATTGAGACAAAAGGAGAAACTGCTGGTTATCAGCAGTTTCTTCTTTTGTGTCAATGTTTTCCCAAGCCTTTTTATTTGGGACGTCAAAACCAGGTCTTGTTTGGGAAAGGGTTAACCCTATCCCAAACAAGAATCTGAATGTTTTTTGACATCCCTAATAGAAAAGTCTTGGGAAAACATTGAGACAAAAGAAGAAACTGCTGATAATCAGCAGTTTCTCCTTTTGTCTTAATAGTTAATGTGCTATATTGTACTTAAATCCTATCTTTAATTCCGTCCATTTTGTTGTCTGCAGCATCTTTCAAATTGGACCACCTGAAAATTTTGTTGTTTGGGAAAGGGTTAGGATATTTTGGAATGATGTACTCTGGTCAATGCTGATCCCGAAATATTCTTGTCGCTTTGGCATGCAGAACAGATAGAACAAGACCAGCATGAACACATGTACCGTAATTATTCTAATAAACGCTCGGGCATTTATTAGAAAAATATTCGAAAGAAAAGTTGAGGGTGGGCGTTTATTAGAGGTATTTCGATTTACTTAGTCAGAACATGCGAATCAAATGTCAATTCATGGACTCTGAGTTGATCAAGTAAAAGTTTTATTTCAAGGACTGTAAAATATGATTTTTGGATGAAATTCCTTCACTGTAATAGATGGGTTGACAAGTAATCCTCTTATTCATTGCTTTTGGAAGTGAGCTTTGTTAATAACTTACATTATTTTAATCCCGAATCAGGGGATGGGCGTTTATTAGAATCACCCTTTCTTGCTCAAATTGTGCTTGAAATATGCCCATTTTCAGCTGAGATTCGGGGATGGGCGTTAATTAGAATATGGGCGTTTATTAGAATATCTATGGTACATTCTGGCCTTAACCCTTTCCAAAAATGACAAAACTTTAGGGTGATCCACTTCAAAAACTGCCATAAAAGACAGAATGAATGTTATTAAAGATATGATTTGTGTAAAGTATTGCATAGAAAATATTGAGACAAAAGGAGAAACTGCTGGTTATCAGCAGTTTCTTCTTTTGCCTCATTGTTTTCCCAAGCATTTTCTATATGGGACGTCAAAACCAGGTCTTATTTGGGAAAGGGTTAAGTAACCATGACAAATAAAAATGTTTTGGAAAAGCCATCATGGGAGCTTATCTTTTAGCTTATCTGACCACATCTTTGTGAGAGCGGGACAATGTAGAGCCAGCTGTGTCAAAAATCAATTGGTTCTCCTGCCAGGGAGGGCTTTATGCTGGTTAATTATTCATTACCTTCACGTTAATTACACATCAACATTTTCTTGTTTACCTGCCTCTTAATTTCTCCGGAGAATTGACCGAGATAACTTCTTACCTCATGTTACATGAGGCACATAAAACTAGGTGCTGTTTGTGAATGGGTTAAAATTAACCCTTTCCCGAACGACAAATTTTAAGGGTGGTCTAATTCAAAAGCTGCTGAAGAAAGCAAAATGGATGTTGATTGTAATTAAATTTATGTATGGTATAGCATAGAAAACATTGAGACAAAAGGAGAAACTGCTGGTTATCAACAATTTCTTTATATTTTTTCTACAATATTCAAGAAAGCCTTTATCTTGTTTGGTGTCAAAAAGCTTCATTACATGGGAATAGGTTTTAATAAAACCACCTGTAAAAGGATACATGTCAAGTTTCATGAATACTCGATATGTATTGACCTGAATAAATAGAGAAAATCAATCAGACCCATAACAGGAAATACATAAACTAGAGATTAGCGCGGATTTTATTTGCCCAAATTGAATGAATTGAACTAAAACCTTGTTGCACCAAAGATAGCAATTGAATATTACTATTTACTCCTTAACATTCTTCAGATAATGAAATTAGAAAAAAAAAACTGAAGAAATATGGAAGAAAAAAAATCTTCCAATGACATAGCAGACTAATAATAATAATGATAATAAAAAAAAAAAAAAAAGACTGATTTCATTGAATAAATAAAAAGTGGACAAGCACAATTTTTTAAATTGGTTTGATTTTTTTTTTTTATACATGTATGCAAGGGCGGATCCAGGATTTTTTTCCAGGGGGGGGGTCCAAGCCCAAGATTTTTTTCCAGGGGGGTGGGGGTTCATTCTCAAATTATGGCTTAAAATGTAATAAATATGTAACGATACACTAAATTTATATAGTCAAAATTTAATTTTTATCCAATGCCAGGAAGGGACCGGACCCCCACCCCCATTCCCCTCTAGAAACGCCCATGTGTATGTACTTTACAGCCTAGTAAATATGGATTTCGTAAGAGTTAATATAGATAACTTAAAAGAGTCATAGCCTCATTGAAAACCAAATAGGGTTATAGCAAAATTAAGATACTGTAAAGTTACTAAATGAAGCTTTAATGACAAAGTACAAGACAGGGTTCAACATTAACTTTTTTGGCTACAAGACCGTCGGGCTTCCTGCTGCCAGATGCCACGAGCCCGGACCAGATGTGCACTAGCCCTGACCAAAAGTTTCCATTTCGGGAGAAATAGTGGTGTAACAATATGTCGATTTATATTTTGGCTGTATCATAATATTTTACCTTACGATAGCGAAAGGTCGATAGAACTTTTGAAAGTTGATAAATATTACAATGGTTCTTTCTACTATTGATTGTTTACGATAGTTTTCTTCAAAACGAAAATAGGACAAAAATCAACAACAAGAGAGTCTAGTAAACGCTTGATTCTCAGTAAACATGCACTTAAAACACATTTCAAAGATCGCGAGTAAATTACCTTACCCCTAGAGGGATAGTCTCAATGAAGTTAATTGATCAATTACTCGGGCAGTGATTTTCAAATCTGACAGGTGCGTGGAAGCGTCCATTTTGAAAAAAATGTCAAATCGGGTCAGAAAAATGACCAATGAAGGCATTTAACACACAGGAAACAAATGTAAAAATTTATTCTGTTTTTGTAGGAAATAATTAATTGATTTGACTTTCAAAAAGTATCTGGATTTGAAGCGTATTCGATTGTTTTCAGCACGTAGGTTTCGGAATTTTCCTCTCTGATTAACTCGCCCGATAACCTACTCAAGACGTCAGGTGGTAATAAGTTCCGCCCATTTATGCAAATTTTTCATTTTGTTCTATTCTGATCTCTTAAGTTAACCCATGCGCATCTTTAGCAGATATTGCAAAAATGTAAACAAACCAAACAGGGTACCTCTAAATAAGCTAAAAGGTTAAGTTAAAAATCTCATATAAATTATTTTAAAAGTATGTTCTTATTTTTCAAAGTATCCTCCATTTCAATTACGACAAAAGTGAATTTTAGATTTGAAGTTAGGACGACCAGTCGGGCTAGCAGCTTGCGGGTCTTACTAGCCCTGACCAAGCAACAGGCAGTGAATGTCTGTCGGACGTGCCTTAGTGTTGAACCCTGCAAGATGAATATGGACAGAACAAATTTCCAGGTGGAACCAGACTCCCTGTTGTCATAATGTTGTTTGAAAAATTCATGAAAAGCTTTATGACAGAATTCAGGTCATTAAAACTGATCTACTAGAAAGAAAATCCTGTCCAAATATAGCTAGCTATTATGTCTTGTGAAGTAGATTGTACTATTAATCATGTTTTGAAACCGTTTAACAGTTAATCCATGAACAGTTAATCTGTTGTGTAGTCGAGTGTAATTATCAGCAATAGATCATGTTAGCTTTACACTGACACAAAAACCTTGGATATCTTTAATGGACTCAAATATTTAGTGGACAAGACAAAATCAAACTTTTCTTGTGATGGTGTTTCCAATTTGACCAACCTGCTTTATCGATCAATAAGTGATAGACCAATCACATTAATTACTTCTAGTCACTCAAGTTCTGTAACATTCTCCGTGTAAAATCATGTGACTTAGAATTTCCGATAATCTTTAATATCTTTGTCAATACTTGACCAATTTGAATTTGGTTTGAAGCAGTGAAGACAGAAAATGTCAGGAACAACCTAGACATAGTAGATTTTTGAAAAATCAACTGATAAAAAAGTTATTGAAGATAAACCAAAATTTTGGTTTATCTTCAATAACTTTTTTATCATTTGATTTTTCAAAAATTCAACATGCCCATCTCATGTGTTACATCTGTCCATTTTCTCTGCTTCAAACTGAATTCAAATCGGTTCAGTATTAACAAAATTATTGAAGATTTTCTGAAATAGTTGCATCATGTGATTATCCACCGTGTTCTGTTACACTGTAATCTTTATAAATATTACCGGAGAGAAAAAAATCTGTATATATAATCTAAACTCTCAGATTTCTGGGTTTCAAAAACTGAATTATCAATCACCAATACTAAATGTGGTATTAACATAGTCCTCTTCACTCCCAGTGGAGCATAGGGCCGTCAGAACATTCTGCTTCATATGCTCTCTACCCGGTCTACACCATACTTTATTGTTCAATGTAGTTTCTCTGGTGTTGGATTCTGTAGTTTGCTTCTTTTTACATGGTAGGGGTGCTGGCACTACGCAAAACCCTCCTCCTTTGACATCCGGGCTTGGGACCGGCAATGGCGGGGTTAAATGTGGTATTGGTTACAAAATATTAAAATTTTATTGAAGCTTGTTATTCAAAATGGCATAGAAATAAATAAGCTTTGTTTCCACTAACACACCAAAAATAACTGGTGTCATAATATCAAAATTCTTTGTTGTAAAAGTTACAGAAAAGATCAAAGTTACAAGAGCTAGTTGATCTGAATTGTTGTTTTATCGTAAATGGCTGTTTAAAGTAATCGACTAATGATCACTGGACTTCAACAGAGAATTTTTTTTCTATTTTTGTCAACCATATTTATTATGGTAACCTAAGTCTATGGACAGATAATCGGTTGTTTAAACATGACAAAGTGAATTGATTTGTAATATTATTATTGTTTGAAACAATTGTTTGTGAAGTATCAGTAACTGTTCTCAGTTGGAGAATGCTTACTGATATTTCATGAACCCTTCTCTAAAGGCAGAACTTGGACAAAATGTTGCTGGCCATGAAAGCTTGATTGTATATGGTTTTTAATCTAATTTGTTTGTTGATCTTGACTTAAACATGTGTATGCCATTGAATTATACAAAATTGCTGTATTCAACTTTGTTTTTACTCTAACAATCACAAAATTAATATTGATCAATGAAGACAATACTTTACCCATTCCCAAATAGTGACGCCTTTTGATGCCATATGAAATTTAGGCTTTGGAAAACATTTTGTGGAAAATGAAGAAATTGCTTGTGACAAGCAATTTCTTCATTTCCCACAATATTTTCTAAACAAAAATACCAAAGAATGTAAAATTTCATGCAAATGAAATTGTCTTCTGCAACATCTTTGACTTTGAAATGGTCCAAAATTTTGTCATCTGGTAATGGGTTAAACTTTATATTTGTGACTAGTAAATTTTGGACAACAATCACAGTGATCAGAATTGTATATCAGAAGTTGCATGGCCATGAATAGCTCACAAATTGCTGTTTTCCACTGTAGTCTTTCTTCAACCACAATTTTTTGAAAAATTGAATCAAAACGTTTTCAGACCTGTGACATGGTTTAGTCCGTCTAACATTCTATTTACCCGAAATGTTTTCAAAATATGTTCAACTAGGGACCTCAATTTGATGATTCATTGAATGAAGAAGAATGAATAACGCTTAAGACTGAAAAAAAGAAAGACAAAGATATAGAGATATAAACAATTAGCATGTGTTAACATACTGGTTATTTGATATAGTTGTTTGTATGTAATCTTGATAAAGAAAACAATGAAAAATATGTCGGTGCCGCACTTGAGACGTGTTCTATATCATAAACAATGTAATAGACAGACATGATTTGACATAAAAGAGTAAATTCTAATTTGATATATCCCATGTATTTTTAAAGCAAAAAATCACAAGAACTCATTAATGTTCTCATCTTTTACCAGGGGTTGAGGGGAGATCTTGAATTCTGGATCCTTCTGGCATTAGCCAGAAGTTAGATTTTGACTTTATAACCTTAGTATTTTGTTACATGTTT
The DNA here is from genome assembly GCA_963680895.1 of Fragum sueziense. Classification (NCBI taxonomy): domain Eukaryota; kingdom Metazoa; phylum Mollusca; class Bivalvia; order Cardiida; family Cardiidae; genus Fragum; species Fragum sueziense. The sequence continues at coordinate 3,709,781 of OY804596.1, forward strand.
AACACATTTTAAGTCATCATTCGTGATGGGATCCCCTAACCCCTGGATAAAAATCTTGGATCTGGCCTTGCATTACCTCACAGTGACGCCTTTTGAGATCCTTAAGGAAAAAGGCTGTAGAAAACATTGTGGACGATGAAGAAATTGCTTGCAACAAACAATTTCTTCATTTCCCACTATATTTTCTTCTGAAAAAGACGACAAAATATCAAATTTCATTCATTTGAAACTGTCGTCTGCAAAATCTTTGAATTTGGACCAGTCTAAAATTTTGCCATCTAGTATTTGGTTGAAAATTTTGACTTTACAATGCTTTTCTCTTTATATTTTCAGAGAATGATGATGTTCGAAGAACAACATTACGAGAGCTCAAAATGCTCCGGACTCTCAAACAGGAAAATATTGTGGAGTTGCGGGAAGCTTTCCGACGAAAAGGAAAGCTTTATTTGGTGTTCGAATATGTTGAAAGAGTAAGTAAGCCCAGTTCAATAAGTGTCATGTGTGCACAACAAAAGGCGGGGTTGGGATTCCCCCTTCTATTTTACAAAATTTGAGTATGATCCGTGGCTACTTTTGAAAATATTGTTTCAGGTTAGTAGGGGAACATAGAAAATCCCTGCTTACTTTTAATTTAAGTCCCATGTAGCCAAAAAGTCATTGAATCCCCCCAGGATATAATTATGTGGTATATTAAAAGAGAAAATGTGATCAAGAAGTTCCAAGTTCGATCTCCGATAGCAGAAGTTTTTCTTGTCTTCTCATTGGCCCACACATGCGGGGCGAGTACTGGTGTATTTTCCAGGAAGCAGAATATAGAGGGAATTAAATAAGCTACCTGTTTTCATTCCCAATCAATCATACTTATTTATTTTTAGTTTAAACTTATTTATTTCACATTGTCAATGTGAAATAATAAAGTTTAAACTGAAAATAAACGAGTTAAAACTAAAAGAGAAAATGCTAGGTGAAAGCATGAAAGATTACAGCACAAGTACCTGACATGTGTAATGTAAGACAATTTCTATCATTAATTAATTATTAACGATCTACTGTTATATGTAGGTGGATGTTGACATTGACATGTGACACTGACACAATGGTGGAAGACAAGATATAAAACTGAACCACACATCTTTAAATAATACATGAAACAAGATGGTGTCATTAAAATATATAAAATATGGGTTTCTTGAACTATCAAAATGGGTGTTGATTTGAAAATATCTTGGAATTCATGCCAGTCATGAAGTGTCTACGGAAAATTCTAGGGTGCTTAGACTTTCCCAAAACAACACAAGTTCTGACAGTTTTGTGAAATATAGCTTTGCTTGAAAGAGCCAAGGTCTAATTCAAACAGTATTTTGCATCAACACCTAATGAAGGTACTGTTATAAATATTGAAGACTGTTAAATAATGATTGCAGTGTGAGGACAATTACCCTGTTACAGACAATTAATGCAGATTTTATGAGATTTGTTTGATGCATCATGCAACTGCAGGGGTGTCTTGCATGTTTGCATGATACTGTTGTGCTCCATCAAAAGAATGTTTTCTCTTCTGCAACTAATATCAGATTTTGTATCCCAGAGTTACCTACTGCATACATAATACAAGCCTACATAATAATGTAATGAAAGTGTTGACTAAGATCAGATTACACATACAATGCAGGACTATGGTGTACCGTCTATGTTGCCCGCCTATAGAATTAGAAATAATCTTAGATTTGCATGACAAGTGTTTAATATAATTTCATAGTATGGGGGGGAAAGAATAATCAAGTGAATATAAGAGTGATGAAAGAGCTAAATAAGGCTGGTTACAACATGCAGGGGGCTATATTTTTGTCCCAGTAAGGTAACACAACAAAACAATGTAGATTAATGGCTAGGTGCCAACACTGGAGTCAAATTTCAGGAGAAATCCCGCCAGTGGTAATCAATTTACAATAAAACACCCAATCAATCTCAATCATACCATTACAGCCAAATTACAGCCGCTTTGGATTCTCAACACTTTAAATAATGGGAATATTTCATCAACTGAATGTTAATTTTTTTTGGCATGAAAAATTTACATATGAATGATCAACATGACAAGGAGATTTTTTGCTCTTTAACCCTTTCCCGAACAGCAAACTTCTAAGATGATCCAATTCAAAAGCTGCTGCAGACGACAAAAGGGATGTTGTTAAAGATAGAATTTATGTAAAATATGGCACAGAAAATATTGAGACAAAAGGAGAAACTGCTGGTCATCAGCAGTTTCTTCTTTTGTCCCAATGTTTTCCCAAGCCATTTCTAATAGAGACATAAAGGCATGGTTTTGTTTGGGAAATGGATAAGGTCATCTAAGAAAGATAATTTGACTTTGAATTTGTTCCTCAAACAAAACGTCGGTGGGGTTTTTAGTCTGCTCTGCAATAGTTCTGCTCGATAGAAAATATTCTAAAGAGATAGATATATAGACAGGTAAAAAAACAACCAAAAAAACCTAAACATTCACTTAAAACGCTTTAAGGTATTCGCACACTAATGAATGTCAAAAATCATCGGCAAATGTCGACATATGTCGATATTTTCCGTATTTTCTTTCAAATATTTTTTCCAGAGGAAATTATTTGTGTTAATATTATTAAATCCATTTGTTCAAATATTTTAGAGTTTTAAAGATAAAATGTTGAAAAAAATAACCTCTTACTGCATATATCTTGAAACAAAAATTAACAGTTCAGGATTTGTTTTGATGACGTCATAATGCCGCCGCCAAAAAATACGATGTCGTTCCTGCGTTCTGTATAATTGACGTCGACGCGTGTATAGCTTGTTGTCATACACCTAAAACCAAATTGTAGGGAAATCGGTTAATAGATTTGTAAATGGGTGATTTGTAAGTGAATTATAATTCAATTTTCAGTTTAACCTCTTCACAAAGTCATGTCCGAAAGGATAGATACTTAAAGCAAAATAAAATTTAACATGTTCTTTTTGTGTGTCAAAAAACGGACAAGGCATGTTACCATGGCGATTTCTTTAATTTTGGCCGGCGAAACTTCCCTTTTCTTATGTATTTACTTTCTACACCTGTGTAGATATTTTTCAAGTTCTGATTAGAAAGGCCCCATTAGTAATTAATGTAGAATGACTTTTTAAATGTGACAACCCAAAAAAATTCAAACAGATTTTCAAGAAAATTTTGTAGCTATGCATTCCGACTTTTGCATTTTCTCCAATATTATTGTTGACACAATATGTCAAGAGCAATTTTTATAGTAGTATATTTAATAAGCTCTTGTTTGGTGCATAAATTATAGATATTTCTGGAAAATGTCACTTTTTATTCAGTTTTGAGCATCTGTTACTCAGTGCGCGAAAAGCCCATTTTTCATATTGGTGTGATAAATCTTAAAATTGTCATAAAATTGTAAAATTGCGGTCAAATTCCCTTATTTTTTCAGAAAAGGTGTCTCTTTGTATGTAGATTGTAAAAATAAAGTGATCCACCCCGTAGAATTTTATGCCCATTAGTATGTGAATGCCTTAAGTCTTTTCTTAAAAAATCAATTTAACAAAACACAATAGATAAGTTTTCAAATGTTTGCATATCATAAATATAACAGGGAAGTTATATGAAACTTCAGAAATTTGATTTATAGATAATGTCAACGATAAAATAAGCATAAAATGTCCATTCTATATGAAAAGAATGAAAATGAGCTGGGATCTTGGAAAAGGTCCTTTATGGCATTAGTGAACAACATGGATCTAGATCAGCATGTGTATACACACAATCTGATCGAGATACATATTGTTCTGTAATAGATTTTTTAATCAGCTGTAAGACAGTCACAGGCTGATCTGTAAATATGGTAGTCTTGATGCCATAGGGGCCCTTTTGGAAATATAGATTAACGTAACGTCAAATACGACGTTACGTCTTCGCGCGTCCGCCGTTTAGAACGTGACGTGACGTACGTTACATCTTTGTATTGTTTACTTGATCGTATCAGTTGTAATCTTACACTCAAAGTAAAAGGATCGAACCTGAAGAAGTATTCGTTATCACTATTCCACACAATACATATTGTTCTGTAATAGATTTTTTAATCAGCTGTAAGACAGTCACAGGCTGATCTGTAAATATGGTAGTCTTGATGCCATAGGGGCCCTTTTTTAAGATTCTGACTCAAATAAGATATTGAATGGCACAATATCACATTAGGAGAACATGTATCAAGAGCTCAAGTTTCAGATTGGCAGCCTTTTCCCGGATGACAACTATTGGGACTGGCCGGAACTGAAGGGGTGGAGATGACAAAATAAATGTTACAAAAATTAAAAAAAAAAAAAAAAACTTACTGCATGGAAAATATGAAGGATAAAGGGGAAATTATTTGTTATCATCATTTTCGTCTTTTCTCAAGTTTTTTTTTTACTGATATTTTGAAGAATTGTCAATGCCAGGAACTGTTTAGGAAAGGATTGCTCATCAATGGCCAAGTAAAACATTGTAACTGCAACTTGTTTTATCTGTAGTAAGACCGTTTTTGTTTACCTTGATTGTAATGCTGGGAATTGTTGGCATTTTTCAATTAATATAAGACTCCATTCAATGGACTGTTCAATACTTTTTTATTGACCTTGTATTATGGATTAACTGAACCCAACCTGTACAGGGCGATGATCTCTGTTTCACCTACAGTGATCAAGAAATTATCCGTGACAATAGCAATTCATGATTAGGTGCACCAGGCCTCATAATTTGACTGAAATACTCAATGTTTTCCCAAGCTTTATAATATTATTGTCACTTTTCAACAAAAACCTCGTAACTGCAGCTTTAACCATTTCCCAAACAAGACCTGGTTTTGGCATCCCTAACTGAAAAGGCTTGGGAAAACATTGATACAAAAGAAGAAACTGCTTGTAACCAGCAGAGTCTCCTTTTGTCTCAATATTTTCTGTGCTATATTATACATGTACATAAAAACTATCTTTAACATTGTTCCTTTGGTAGTCTACAGCAGCTTTTAAGTTAGGTCAACCTAAAATGTTTCTGTTTGGGAAAGGGTTAAACAAGCTGCAGTTATGAGGTTTTGTGGAAAAGAGATGATATATTCATGACATCAAATCTATGTCTTGTTTGGTAAAGGTATAATTATTAACAAGGTTTGTTTATGTATATTTATAGAACATGTTGGAGTTACTTGAAGAGATGGTGAACGGGGTAGCTCCAGAAAAGGTCCGCAGTTATACATACCAGCTTTGTAAAGCTATACATTGGTGCCATAGTAATGATATCATACATAGAGGTAACCATTACTTTATACATATAATCAAATTACTTGATCAATGTACCTTGATTACTATGTAAATATATCCGAATTACTATGAAAATGCAATTGTACATACCAGCTTTGTAATGGTGACATACTAATGATACCATGTACAGAGGTAGGTAGCCAATACTTTATTGGTGCAGTTCAAGTAAATTATGAATGTATCTAAATTAACTGTTATGTTGGCTACATTTGGAAACATAAGAACTACAGCTTGACTAAGCTATAGGTATGACATTTTCTAAAAGCTAATTACATGCTGGTGAACAAAAATTTGCTAATCAACAAAGGGAGGCAATTGATGTAATGATCAGAGAAGTTATGTCCCTTACCTGTTGTATCTGAAATATTTCAATATTATCTTTATATTATAGATATCAAGCCAGAGAATCTGTTGATCAGTAATACAGGGCTGTTAAAGTTGTGTGATTTTGGGTTTGCCCGAACCATCAACGGAGGTATAAACGGCATGTATACAGATTATGTGGCAACTAGGTGGTACAGGTCGCCAGAACTACTGCTTGGGTAGGTGTAGTAACCTGTTCTTGCATATTGACACTTTTTAACCCTCTTCAAGATAAACGCTTTGGAAAACATAGTGGAAAATTGCATGTGACAAGCAATTTCTTCATTTCCCACAAATGTTTTCTCTTCAGAAAGTTGTAAATATTTGAAATTTATCAATTAGAAAATGTTGTCTGCATCTTATTTTAATTGTATTGTTTTGGAATGGGTTAAATTGGTACTATCTACAGACTGAAAATGTCTAAATACATACATTCTTGATGTTGTAACTCCATTGAAGTTCATTTCTCAGTGCAGGTCTATTGATATAGTTGACATCAATTAAAAAATAATTTGAGCATCTTGCAAGAAGACAAGAAATTGTATGCAAATGTACTTGTTCTTTAAAGATACTTACAAGTAAATGATAAAATGATGTAACGAGCCAGACCTCGAGTGCTTTCGATCTCGATTTTCCATTGAATAAATGCTTATTTCCAGTCTAGATGCCGATACGAGTCATTTTGTATCAGTCTGCTAGGCTTACGCATTCGGTACTCACTCACCTTGTCGTCATATTAGAAATGTGTAGCGTATAATTTGTGTAATATTTGCTCTTTGAAGGTTTGACATAATTTTCTGTCATGCGCGGCAGCCATGTTTGTTTTGATTTTTCATCGCTCCACGTGATAGAATTGATGACGTCATTTACCGACTCATCGATTCTATCTCACCCGAGAAAATAGCGCCACATTCGAAAAACAAATATTACACAACTACATTTTTATAATCCTTTTGGGTAAAGATGACACATATTATTGTTCGATATTTATTATAGTTTGTCTTACGTAGGTTTTTAGTCGTCAAAACTTGTTATCAAGTACCTACAGCACTTCGCGTAGTAATATTTTCCAACAAGATTTTTTGTGTTCACGACGAATTTCCAACAAATTATTTTGTTGGAAATCCCACAAGAAAAATTGTTGGAAACCACAGTATAAAAGCCCATGTTCGGACTTAGAAATTTGACTCCAGACTTGATTTTTCGGAAGCACTTCTGTTATCATTTTTTCTTTATTTTTTATTTTATTTCTAGTTAAGATTCTTTATTTTTGCTTTTGTTTTGAGTCGGATTAAATAGGAAATTTTACGTTAGTTTAATTCATTGATTAAGGTAATTTTATTTACATTTTAAGGCAGTGGTTTCACACCACTCATTTCTTTAATGGCTTCACACCTGACAAATTTTTGGAACTTAATTCTTAGACAAAATTCTAGATTTATTAAGCTTTTCCGAACATCGGCTTTTATTTGTGTCATCTTTAAAGAAATTATTCATTGTTAGGGATTGTTGTATTATTTTAATGTAACATTATTATTAGATCTACAAAGGTCTAAATTATATTAAGAACTCAAACACTTTGATTTTTGTTTTCTTTATTCTAATTAATTTAATAATCGAGTCCAACCCCATCCCTTTTCCCCATCTGTACATCTTCGACCGACCGCTGGCTCGCAACATAAACCTGGTGTCAGAAGTGGGATCTACTACAAGTCATTACAGTACAGTGGATCCAGAGATTCAAACTCACAACCGGCAGATTACTATAATGGGGAGAAGAAAAGGCGCAGCAGAGCAGCAGCAGGATGACACAGCAGCCATCTGCAGCATACAGCTTCAGCAGAGTGTGAGAGTAACACGGACAGTGCAGCACTTGACATCGACTCGGTAGATAATGTCGGGCGACAGGGAGAGGTCATGCACCAGAACAGCTTGCAGCGACAACACTCATCATCCTGCAGAGCAGAAAGCGACACAGCCGGAGGCAACATGCTGAGCAACCAGCCTAACAACCCAGAATACAGAACGAACAAAGGAACTAGCCCATCCTGCGTGACAGAGATGGAGGTTGAAAGGCATACTACTTACCTATCAAATAATGCAACAGGACAAGACAGGCTAGAAAGATGTGACGTAAGACCGCAACTTTACAACAGAGGCAGAGATGGGAGTGACCAGCACAGAACATATAGAACTAGTAACCAGCACGAACAGATAAACAGCACGAGAGAACCAAATTGGAACCATAGAAGGGAAAGTGCATCAAATGCAGCCTGGTCATCCCCTCCGCAGAGTCACAGCTATACGGGGCATTTCCCTCAGGCCAACTTCAGACCCTACATGAATGATAGGGACCAACATAGACAAGACAGCCTACCACCTCAACAAAGACACAGGTTTGAACAGCATCTAGATAGAGAGTACCAACAGCATAGGTCACAGCGACAATCAAGCAACAACAACATTAAGATACCCCCTTTTACAGGCAAGGAAGATTGGTCGGTGTGGATAAATCGGTTTGAGGTGATCGCTGAGCGGAACCAATGGAATGAAGACGAGATGGTGGATCACATCCTACCAAGACTACAAGGCCATGCTGGTGACTTTGTTTATACACAGCTCCCCAGATGGAAATTATTCAATTACAATGAGCTAAGAGATGAACTAACCAACCAGTTCAGAGTAATAGAGACTCAACAATCTTATGCAGCAAAATTCAGCAAAAGAGACCAGCGAAATGGAGAGACTGCTGAGGAGTATGCAGCAGAATTAAAAAGACTTTACACAAAGGCCTATAAATCAAGGGGTAACCAAGTCCGACAGGAAGATCTGGTTCGACGTTTTCTCGATGGGCTGAAAGACAGCGAAGCAAGATTCGAAGTCGAATTCAACAAAGACTCAAAGACCATAGATGAAGCTGTCTACCACCTAGTCAGATTCCGTCATGTGCGACAGAGCAAAGAGAGAGATCCCTATAACAAACGAAAAATGAAGAGATTCACCAGACCAGTTTACGACGATTGCTCATCAGAAGAAGAATCTGACTCAGAAGGCGACACAGACGAAATCACCGAGGCAAGAATATGTCGAAGCAGACCGATACCTGAGAGACGACCAAGAGACGCGAAAAGAGACATAAAACAGGAAGATAAAGCGTCAAGCTCCCTCCATGCGGCCTTGCTTGAAGTCATATCCAAACTCAACCAGATAGTCAGCCAATACTCAATGAGAGAAAGAAGAGAATATACCTGTTTCGCATGCGGGGAAGAAGGACATTTCATCAGAGACTGTCCACAGAAGTCACAGCAGCAAAAGCAAGACCAAGAGAAGCAAGACAAAGACAAAAGCACCAGCCAATACAGACAAAAGCAGAACCATTTAAACTTGTAGAGGCCAAGCCTAGTGGTCGAGGCGAGGCCCGTAACAACATGAATGACCACAATGATGTCAATTACAGTACCACTTCAATCAGAAAAGGGCCAGAGAGTAACAGTACATGCACAAAGGGAACCATAGAAAAGAAAATGGTACAATTTACAACAGATACAGGCCCAACCAGAACAGTAGTATTAGACAAAGTGTACAAAGGCATCAACCCACAAGACAGACACATGACAAAAAGTACACGATTCAAACAGAACAGTGAAGATAGCAGCTTACAGAAACAAGCAACCCTGCATCTGGAAGATCCAGATCAGCCTGCCACCCGTTATGATTACAAGCAACAGTCTAAAACAGACCCATACATATATGTGGGTAGAATCAAGAAAGCTCCAGACAAACAGATGAATTAAAATATTTCAGCTTTCACTAAATATCAGTTTGCCTTGACATGCATAATTTTTGTTAATTACTTTCAGATTTTACCTTTTGTTTACAAAACAGATAATTAGGACCTTGAACAGTGAGAAGGAGACTAACAGAATGGAGTCTATTAACTGCAGCAGAGGACCAGGATTGAGGCTTGTTGGAGGATGAGAGAAGCTGGGTCTACTCAAGAGAGATTCTAGGCCGGGGCAGCTCGCTGTCACAAAGGGTGTGAAGGGTGTGAGACTGTCAGCCTGGAGAGAGTTGCGGCTTGGACTTAACACAGCAAGGGCACCAGACACTAGAAGACTGAGATGGGATGGTCTTAACTGAGAATAGCTGTAAAGAAGAACTTCATTCTGATTAGATCTACAAAAAGAAGAGAAACAGAACTTTTGTTGGAAAAGGAGAAGCTGGGCAGATCAAGAGATGCTAGGCCGGGACAGCTTAATGTCACAAGGGGTGTGAAGGATGTGTGACTGTCAGCCTGGATAGAGAGAACTGCGGCTTGGGCCTTATACAGCAAATGACCAACACAAGTAGAACCTGCAAGAGAGAATTTGACAGTGATATTCACAGATTCATGTTGAAGTAACTTGTCCGATGAGAAGCTTGAGGACTGTAAATGGTGATCTAGAAGGACCTGTGGTAGAGTTGGTAGATGGTCGCAAGATTTCCCGCGGTGGAAGTCTATGGTGGATAGATTGGCGGATGCACAAGGGGTGTAGGCGCGTCAAGGCTATCTGGATGGCGGTGTCGGGAATGAGTGACAAGTATAGGATCCAATGGGATAAAGGACCTGTGGTGGTAGGTCGCAAGATTTCCTGCGGCGGAAGTCCATGGTGAATAGATTGGCGGATGCACAAGGGGTGTAGGCGCGTCAAGGCTATTCGGATGGCGGTGTCAGGAATGAGTGACCAGTTTTGAGTCCGATAGATCACATTTCAGCAGAAAGTAAAAGTCGTCATGTGACTCAGCTAGTAATCTTGTAAATTACAGTCAACACGTCTGAAATGAGAAAATGAGAGAGTGATAATTGCAGGTAAATAAGGTGTTCAAGGTTGATAACAAATGGAACAGATAAAGATGAGAAAAAAAAAGAAGAAAAGAAAGATGAAATGAAAGAAGAGGAGAAAGATGAGAAGAGTTGAAAGAAGAAACTAAAGAAACAAAGAGCAGGACAGAGAGAATGGACAAGCAACATTATAGAGATGATAGTAGAGATAGAGAAAACAGATAAAGACAACACAGCAGAGACAGAAACAGATGATACAATCTAACAAGACTTTTATCATTTCATTAAGACATTTAACAATTACTATGAGTACTGACTTTACTAATGTACTCTCACATTTAAACTTACCACTTTAATAAGATTTTACTTACCATTTGTATTGTAATTCATAGTATTGTTTTTTGTATGCCTGTTGGAACTTAGGCATATTAGGAGGGGGTGATGTAACGAGCCAGACCTCGAGTGCTTTCGATCTCGATTTTCCATTGAATAAATGCTTATTTCCAGTCTAGATGCCGATACGAGTCATTTTGTATCAGTCTGCTAGGCTTACGCATTCGGTACTCACTCACCTTGTCGTCATATTAGAAATGTGTAGCGTATAATTTGTGTAATATTGGCTCTTCGAAGGTTTGACATAATTTTCTGTCATGCGCGGCAGCCATGTTTGTTTTGATTTTTCATCGCTCCACGTGATAGAATTGATGACGTCATTTACCGACTCATCGATTCTATCTCACCCGAGAAAATAGCGCCACATTCGAAGAACAAATATTACACAACTACATTTTTATAATCCTTTTGGGTAAAGATGACACATATTATTGTTCGATATTTATTATAGTTTGTCTTACGTAGGTTTTTAGTCGTCAAAACTTGTTATCAAGTACCAACAGCACTTCCCGTAGTAATATTTTCCAACAAGATTTTTTGTGTGACGAATTTCCAACAAATTATTTTGTTGGAAATCCCACACGAAAAATTGTTGGAAACCACAGTATAAAAGCCCATGTTCGGACTTAAAAATTTGACTCCAGACTTGATTTTTCGGAAGCACTTCCGTTATCATTTTTTCTTTATTTTTTATTTTATTTTTAGTTAAGATTCTTTATTTTTGCTTTTGTTTTGAGTCGGATTAAATAGGAAATTTTACGTTAGTTTAATTCATTGATTAAGGTAATTTTATTTACGTTTTAAGGCAGTGGTTTCACACCACTCATTTCTTTAACGGCTTCACACCTGACAAATTTTTGGAACTTAATTCTTAGACAAAATTCTAGATTTATTAAGCTTTTCCGAACATCGGCTTTTATTTGTGTCATCTTTAAAGAAATTATTCATTGTTAGGGATTGTTGTATTATTTTAATGTAACATTATTATTAGATCTACAAAGGTCTAAATTATATTAAGAACTCAAACACTGTGATTTTTGTTTTCTTTATTCTAATTAATTTAATAATCGAGTCCAACCCCATCCCTTTTCCCCATCTGTACATCTTCGACCGACCGCTGGCTCACAACAATATATACTTCAACTGTGTGTTTGATATTTTCAGAGCCCCATATGGTAAGCCTGTAGATATCTGGTCTATAGGCTGTATATTGGGGGAGTTGAGTGATGGTCAGCCATTGTTCCCCGGCGAGTCTGAGATTGACCAGTTATATGTGATACAGAAGATAGCTGGACCACTGCCCCCTGACCAGATGACCTTGTTCTATAATAACTCCAGATTCTCTGGATTAAAGGTGAGACTTGCATAATTATTTCATTAAGAAATTTTTTTATTTTCACGCTTGTCATTTAGTTTGATTCAATCATGTAGTTAAAAATCTTGTTTAGATAATGATATGATTTACTGTGTAAAATGTGAGGGCATGTATCTTAATAAAGTAGTTTGAATAAACTCTTACTTACAAATGTAGTTAATTATAGGAAATTGATTAAAAATGTTTTGCATGCTTCATTAAAGCCTTTGCTCTATGCAATCTAATGCTCAATTAGCATTTTAAGGGTCACTCGGGCCTTGGTGTAATGGGACCACAACACAGCATAATAGACAAATTCTTGTAAAACTAATAAGCATTTAGACATGAATTATGTCCCCTTTGACTGGTAGTTTATTTAGCACTTGATGATTGAGTGCTTTGTCCTGATAGCACATTTTCTGTTTCTTCTATCTCTACTCTTTCTCTAACTCTACTTTTCTCTCTTCTAGGAACTTAATCTGCTAGATGTAAGTCTCAGTTAAACAGTTCAAGTTACAAGTTTCTTTGTTTTCTTCTAACACTTGATGAAAAAAGTTTGATTTATTTTCCAATAAGGAGTCAAATTTCTCATTGAATTTGATGATTTTAAATTCTGTAGAATTTAGTTGTCTGCTTTGCAATTCACTAGACTGAGTAAAGAAGGGATTATTATTTTACGCCTTAATACCCCTACAGACATAATGATGGATTGAATTCAGTGCAAATAAAATTTGGCTAAAATCTTCATAATCACAGACACTAGATCTACGAGGACTCATCCTACAAGTGAAACAGCTTTTCTCATCAAGTGCCTTGTTTCCGTTACTTTGTTATGTTTAACTTGATCTCATGAGACAATTTTTATCTTTCCTTTTGAGATGTTTTTGACTTAATATACCAAGACACAAGGGCCATTATTGAGAGTTAGGGCTGTTATGTCTTCTTTGTTTGTCTTTTTGACTTTCTAAATCTTGCATTATGATCTGCTTATCCTATTAGTTATTTTTTTAAAAAAAGTCTTTATATTTTGACAGTTCAGATAGTTCATTTTAATGCTTTCTAAATAAATTTGTGCTCTGATGATACTGCAGGCTCTAAGATTAGAACTTCATGAGGAAATATTCCGTGTCCACATCATAGCCGGAGCATGTCCAAATTGGCCCATCCTACAGCTTATTTTTGGATGTGATGTCGATGCAGAACTGTATGTGAATACGGACACATCACTCACTCACTCACTATCCTGTTTTGATTATCCAGGCTGTTGATTAGTCCTCTACAGAGGGTGGGGCCTGGCTGCCCAGTCGCGATCTGAGTCTACCTCTCCAAATTTGTCGGTCGAAGGGGTTAACATTCGTCAATCCTACTGCCTCGCGGTCTCTCTTCACCACCTCTTCCCATGTCAGTTTTGGTCTCCCGCGTCCTTTGTGTTCTTGTACTTGCATGGATCGAACTTTTGACACCCATCCGTTACTTTGTTCCACATGGCCAAACCATCTCAATTGGTTTGCCCTTAGAATTTCTGACAGATCTCTGATATGCAGCCTGGAGATTAGGGTCTGGAGTGTCACTTTATCTTCTGGCTTGGTCCCACAGATCCACCTAATCATTGCCTTGTCGTTGCGTATCAGCTTCTTTTGTGTGGTAGCTGTCACTGCCCATGTCTTGGACCCGTATAGCAGTACAGGCCGTATGTAACTGGAGTATAGTCTGCCTCTGGTGGCCATTGGAAGATTCCTGCCGGTCAAAATTGGTAGGAGCTCCCTGAACTTTTTCCAGGCAGACTTACATCTTGTAGTAGCAGCTAGCTCACAGCCACCATCCGCTCACAGCGTGTCGCCTAGGTAGCAGAAATTTGGTAGGACTTCGAGTTTATCCTGTCCAATGGTTACTTCTGTTATGATACTGCTGGCATCTTGAGTGATGGTTCCAAGGCATCGATGACATTTGTAGTTTGGGTCTGGTTTAAGAGGTCCCTTTATCCCACTACACTTCTTATGGACCCAGAGGGAGCAGCTGTTACAGTAAATTGAGTTCTGACCTGTTCCACTTAGGCATATTGCACATGGATACTTTCCTGACTTCTTTACAGGTACTTGGCTTGGGCTGGAGATCATCAACTTGGTCTTGTTCATATTGACCCTGAGGCCTTTTCCTTCCATACCTGATTTCCAGTCCTTTAGTCTCTCAATTAGAGCTTCCAGTGAAGTATCAACAATGGCTTGGTCGTCTGCATAGAGCACCTCCCATGGGCAGCTGGTGCGGAAGTGTATTGAGAGTGCTTCTAGTACAATTATAAATAAGAGTGGGCTCAATACGGACCCTTGATGGACGCCAACTTTAACCTCGAACTCCCCACTGTATGTTGTACCAACTCTTGCACGGCTTCTGGCAATGCAGTACATGGACTGTATAACCTTGATTAACCACTCATGCACCCCTAGCTTGCGCAGAGCCCACCAGATTACTTTCCTTGGGACACGATCAAATGTTTTTTCCAGGTCAACAAAAGCCATATATAGTGGAACATATAATAAAGATTTCATATTCTGTGTGTTTCAGTTCCCCTCTGTGTCAAAGCCTCAGACGTTAGAAAAGCGATATCAGGGAATATTAAGTAGTGTACTTATAGACTTTATGAATGTAAGTACGCTTCATCTCTCATTATACGTTACTGTAGGATTTGTCTTTTATTATATGTTGATTAAAACATATTTTATAGACAAGTCATTAACAGATTTATCAAAAAATACAAAATTATATTATATTTTGACATAAGAGTCTGTCCACAAATTTTCACAACTTTGCACACAGCATTCACTGATAAGTTACTGGACAAACTGCACCTGATTCCTTCCCCTGTGATGACAGTTTTTGATTTAGTTAAAGGTTTTAGAAAACATTTTGGAAAATGGTGCAAATGCTTGTGACAAGCAATTTTTCATTTCTCACAGTACAAGATGTAAAAAATGTAAAACATTGTTCAATTAAAATTTTGTCTGCAACTTCAATTTATCAATTCAAACAAACATCTTGTGTAAATTTGATCTTTATCATCTGAAACATTTAATCATGTTTAATTTGCATATCTTATAATGATGAATGAACCAAAGTCTTTATGAAACATAAAATATCTCATGAAAAGATTAGAGGGCAAAGTCCAATTTTGCAGAAACGATCTAATGGATAGATGTGACATTGGTTTTGCAAGTTCTAGAAAACAATTCATTTAATATTTCAGCAAACTCTCAAGTTGGACCCGAATGAGCGGTTTACAATAGAAGAGTGTTTGAATCATGTGTCGTTCCAAACAGAACGTCTTCTCAATCGTAATCAAGTGCCAGTCAAACATATTGATTCTCACAGTACCAGTAAAAAGAGGAAAAACGACTTCAGTGATAACGTAAATAGGTATGGAAACCTTTTCTTTATCATTCTGATTAAACTATCCATTGTCTTTACTTTGCACTCCAAGAGGAGGCCTGAAATATATAAATATTTGAATTGAATTGAAATTACTTTGCACTCAACAAATTGAAGTTTACAAAAGATAAATAAACCTTGTTTTTTGTCTAGGAAGTATTGATCGGTCAACTTTTTAAGTCTCATGTATATTGTGGATCTACTGCAAGACTTGTTTGTCTATATCATCATTTATTAAAAACACTGCTCTGTGATTGGTCTTAAATGTTACTGTTTTAGAAGAATTCGGACTTTTAAATGTACTGAGAATAAAAGGAAATGAAGTGTGTTTGCCATTTGGCATTTGCGGCATGTACATACCATTAGTTTGAAATTAGAAATGAAAAAAGGTTGTTTTGTTTGATTAATCATGCTTAAATGTGTGCTCACAATATTCTATTCTTTGATTCAGTGAGAATCTGAAGAACTTAACCGTTCGCTCAGGGAAACAGAAAGGTAACAACTATGTGGACCAAAGAGAGGAGAGACGGGAAGAAAAGATGGACACGTCGGAGGGAGAGAAAAGTTATGTGAACGCTACAGCTCAGAGCAAGTATATAAAACAGGCAAAAAATGCCTCCAAAGTGCAGGCTGAAAAACAAGCTTTAAATGCAATACGAGAACAATTGGAAGCAGAAAAACAGCGAGAAGCGGAGAGACTCCGTAATGAAGAGACGGAGAAACAAGAACTACTGGAGAGAAAGGAGAGAACAACTACGCCAGCAAGGTCAGCGAGGAGGTTACAGCAGAAAAGTGCAAATCGTAAATCACAACAGTCTAATAATGCCATTGATCCCTATAGTGATGATAGGACAGATACTTCACATGTGAAGCCCTATGTGGATGTGTCTAACAGACAGATAAACACACAGTATAATACAACATTCTCAGACTTTAGATCCGGAAATCTGGTGGATCATAGTAAACAACATGGTCATCATGATACAAAAATGGACACCACGGATAATGGGTCTAATATGTTACATGATAATCAAGATATTGAAATGGAAACTATTCCAAGTGAATCCAAGTTCATGAAACGTAAAAATAGTTCTAAAACTGTGAATGATAACAGACTGAAACAGAGAGACACGCCTGAACCTATTGTGTTAACTCCTCGAGAACCTCGGACGAGTACATACACAGTGACATTAGAGGCTCCAAATAACCAAGAGATTCTTGACAATGGTCATCACCCTAAACCAAATGATAGTCCACCAGAAAGGAAAAAGGTAGGCATGAAGGGTATTTTGGATATTTTTGAAGGAGACATTTTCAACATTTCATTCAGTGACTCAATCATACAATCATTACAATTCCATTATTATTATCATTGTGTAACAATATGGGCAATAGCTTTTTCTGAATAAAATCTGAATTTCTTTGCTATTTCTAAAGCAGCAGCTGATTGTGGAATCAATCACTGCATGAGGCCGTGGCCATGACACAGTTGGTAGTACATTGCACTCTTAACTCTTTCGCTGTCAATGTTGCCGAAAGGCGACCAATAAGAAGACTGCCAATGTCGCCGATCGGTGACTTTCAAGAAATAGTCAATAAGGTCATTAATGGGCAAGGGCAAGGTCATCAGATCAAACTGCATAATAAAAAGTATGCTATTAGGCAAAACAATTCATGTGCAATGATTACTGAAAGTTTCAGCTTAATATTATCAAAGAATGATTTTTTACTATTCTATAAAGTGATAAGCCCTCTTATTAAGTTTCCAAAATTTGGCACTGGAAATAGGACAATTCCAGGAAATTTGGCAGCGAAAGAGTTAATGATATTTTGTGTTTAATTCCTTGTCATGGCAAATGTACTTTCTGGTATTTTTTTCCAACATTTGATGGATAATCGTAAACCTAGGTGGGATGGGCAGCTAGATACTCAAAAAGAATGTAGCGCTAATGAGAACAACAGGAGACTATGTTTAGGTCTTCCAGCTGCCACATTGTGACTTAATTAAATACTGCTTGAAATGATGTTTAATTCTATTCATTCACTCACTGTACTTTGAATATGTTATGTTAAATTCACACTTCCAGTTTCTGGATAAAGCTTTACAAGAAGAATTACAAAGAATCAAGTCTAGTACAATGAGGCAGAAGAAGAATCCCGAGGTGAAACATGAAGTGTCCTTCATGAGGACTATAACAGATAGACTCTCGGATGCCAAGGTTTGTACATACATCAGTTAACTGCCTTTTAACCCTTTCCCACACAATGACTCTTTTTGACCCCCCTACAAGATAATGTCTGTGGAAATCATTGTGGGAAATGAAGAAATTGCTTGTGACAAGCAATTTCTTCATTTCCCACAGTGTTTTCTACCCAAAACGTCGTACAATATCAAAATATAATTACAGTCAAACCTCGATCTCTCGGGCACGGGCCTCTTCGAACACCGCAGAAAATTCGAAATAGAATCTCGGTCCCAACACAATTTGTTCTTTTTTCCTTATTTTCAAGCGCGGATAACTCGCACACCTCAGGATCGAACTTTCGAACACATTTTCCGGTCCCGTGCATTGATTTACTATATAATTCACCACATAAAGTCGAACAAAGGGTTTTCCAATAAATCTACCTGGCTTCTATTGTTTGTTTTCACACATATCGCCGGATAATCTCTTTTTGACAGCTTCTTGTTTATCAATTAAATCTGTGCGTATCTATCACTTGTCATGAAAAATACAAGTCTTTAATCACCATTATTGGTTTTAATTGTATCGTGATTGGGTCTTAATTGCGACCAAAAGTTAATTGATTGGGTCTTCAATCTGATTTTAACATTCGTAAACATCGTAAATACAGCTTAGCCGAGCTGCACTTACAGCATTCACAAATGTAGGCAGCTAGATCGCATAAACGAAGGAGTTCTGTAGAGAATTTGCTTTTATTTTATCATGTATGTAAATTATTTTGAAAGATTAATAATATAAAAATTTATTCTTTGTGATTAAAGATGTCCTTAGTTACATGAATAAAGATATCTTCTCGTGAAAACATTTTGTTCGTCATGCGAATATAACATAGTGTTTAAGTGTACTAAAAGTCGGATATAACCTATTTTCGGACGGAACACATTTCCCCTTCTATACGAAGTCGTCATGTCGAATTTTGGATGAGTCGAACTTCCGATATCTCGAACAAATTAAGGGGTTCCGTGGGTGTTCGAGAAACTGAAGTTTGACTGTACATTGAAATTGTTGTCGGCAACTTCTTTTAATTTCGACATGCTAAAATTTTGTTGTTGCGGAAAGAGTTAAACAAGACAGGGTTTTGACTTTCCCAATAGAAAAGGCTTTGGAAAGCATTGAGGGGAAAATTTTATAGTTCAGGCAAAGGTTAACCCTATCCTAACTGAAAAAAATCAAACTGTTTCCATTCGAAAGCTGCTGCAGTCAATTAAATGAATGTAGCATAGTACTTTGTGTACAATTTAGTGCAGAAAATATTGAGACTAAAGCTGAAAATGCTGGTTGTTAGCATTCTCTTCTTTTGTCTAACTGTTTGTTGAATCTGTTTCTATAAGTGTGTTAAAACATGTCATTGTTTAGGAACTTGACCCAGTTTTTACTTCAAAAGAAACATCAAAAATGGCCATTATCAAAGAGTGTTTTTTATCTTCTTCAAAAATCACTATCTTTAAATATCTCTACTGGCGGGCGACCGATTCTTGCCGCATACCAGTTCTCGCCAACTAACTCATTTCATGGTAGAGACTGAAAAGAGTCCTTTCCCGCATACAAGTTATGTTGACATCCACTTCTTTTTTTTCAAAAATAATTGATTTAAATAATATCACATCTTTACTGTGATAGGATATAGTTGGCGAGAACTGGTACACGGGGAGAATTGGTCGCTGGCCAGTATTGCTTGACTTTTGCTATGTTCACACCTGTCTGCTT
Source organism: Fragum sueziense (assembly GCA_963680895.1). Lineage (NCBI taxonomy): Eukaryota > Metazoa > Mollusca > Bivalvia > Cardiida > Cardiidae > Fragum > Fragum sueziense. The sequence continues at coordinate 3,729,411 of OY804596.1, forward strand.
GCAACTTTTAGTCTTGGAGAGAAAAAAAAATGTAGTTGCCACTTTCAAATATCATGCATGTTTTTTTTCCAGTAACACCATTTTGAAAATCACAAATCAAGCCTTTTTAGCTCGACTTTTCAAAGAAAATGAGAGCTTATACTGTCACCCGGGCGTCGGCGTTGGCGTCGGCGTTGGCGTCAGCGTTGGCGTTGCAACCAAGGTTAAAGTTTTTTCAAACATCAATAACTTCGATACTATCAAAGGGATTCAACCCAAACTTGGAATACTTATTCACCATCACACCCTCTACCTTACTATCAGGGCCCATGACCCTGGGACCACTCTATTTGGAGTAATGCCCCCTTTATACTAAGCAACTTAGAAAGTCGAGCGCGCTGTCTTCGGACAGCTCTTGTTTCTTCATGCAAAATCATTTCATGTGTAGATTAAATTTTATCACAAAAGTTTATTGATTTGTTTGAATGCTTTTTGGACAAGCATGCTTTCATTTTTATTAAGTTGGTGATGCATTTCTGCTTACTCCACAAGCTAAAAGTTTACTATTTATGCCAATCTTAATGTAGACTAATGGGTTTACCGAGCATGATTTACATATTTTGTAATTTCTTGACAGAATTTGTATGGAAAACCCAGGGGCAGAAATCCTAAAGTAGGTCTTATTCTTAGAAAAATTGTATCACAATATACAGAAAAACATAGCTAGATTTGCATGTATATATATGTACATTCATATGTATTTACCCTTTCCCAAACAATACCTGGTATTAACAATGTTATAGAAAGAACTTAGGAAAACATTGAGACAAAAGGAGAAAATGCTGATAATCAGCATTTTCTCTCTTTGCTTCAATATTTTTTTGGCTATATTGTTCAAAAATCATTTTTTTTTATCAGCATCAAATTGTTGTCTCCAGTAGCTTTCCAGTTAGGCCACCCTGAAATTTTGTTGTTTGGGTTGAGTTAATACAGTTTCATCATATTTTATTTTAATTGCTATAATTTCAGTGCTATATGGTTAGTTTATTTTTTATATTTTGCAGTAGAATAGTTGAGAATTTTTGGTGTTAAACTTTTACTTTTTGATTCATCAGAAACAGAAATAGTTTGTGAAATAGTTGAATGGTCAGGAATATAATATTTGCCATACACTTTGAAAAAGGAATTAAGATTATAGATTTTGGAATTTTATCTGTCTCTGAATTATTATATTTTTGGTGTTTGGTTAGACATTGAACATGCTGAAGTCTGAAAAGCAAGGCAAGTTTCGTTCAAATGCCATTTTGTTTTCCTTATGGGGTAAGGAGTTATTGGTTTCTCAATTTGGATTAATCTATTATGAGTTTTAATGGTGGGTAAATCAGGATTATGGCATAGCAGCAGTCAAACTTTGATTATTTTACACTTTGTTCTTTTGCCAGTAAAATGAAACAAAAATAATGCTAGCTAGGATCTTTTAACCCTTACCCAAACAAGACCTGGTTTTGACGTCCCTAATAGAAAAGGCTCGATAAAACATTGAAACAAAAGATAACCAGCAGTTTCTCCTTTTGTCTCAATATTTTCTGTGCCATATTTTACATAAATCCTATCTTTAATAACATCCATTTGTCATTTGTGGCAGTTTTTGAAGTGGATTACCCTAAAATTTTGACGTTTGGGAAAGGGTTAAAAAACTTACGGTGTGAGGCAAATACGAATCTGGACCAGCTTGTATATAAGTGGAGTCTAATTGTCACACATATAAATCTCTTTTGGTTTCTATGGATAACAAGTTTTAAGAGGACAAAATGATGTTGATCTGGATCTATTTTGATCATTAAAAATGCTATAGGGCCCTTTTTGACATCCTATCTCGTGAATCATTATTACTCTAAATGAAATGTCTTTTTAATATGAATTTTTATTCTGAAAGCCGTAGATAGTTGCTAGTATTCTGTAGGTTTAGGGAGTACATATTATGTAACGCTTATTCATTTATAATGCAAGAGAAAAGGTTATATAGTAAGCATGTGTTATATTTTGTTTCTTTAACCCTTTCCCAAACAATACCTGTTTTTGACGTCCCTAATAGAACAGACTTGGGAAAACATTGAAACAAAAGAAGAAACTGCTGATAACCAGCAGCTTCTCCTTTTGTCTCAATGTTTTCTATACTATATCATACATAAATTTAATCATGATCAATATCCATTTTGCTGCCTTCAACAGCTTTTTAATTGGACCCTCCTAAAAATTTGTCGTTCGGGAAAGGGTTGAGTTATAAAGTCTATGTGATATAGAATCTTGACACACAACTGTATCACATTTTCTTCAAGTCTCAAGCAAAGTAATGTTTAGTAAACTTGTGCCTTTGTATACATAATAAAAAAAGTTTAGCAACAAAATGTAAATATCTGTAGTAACCAAAATAGTTTTGTGTTAACATAAAATCAAACGTTTACACAATAGATTATAGCTAGAGAACATAAACAGGTGAATTTTATACCGCAATCGCATGCGTCTCGCACTCCAGGTGCGCATTTCCGGTTTTCATGTCTGCCATGGTATTCATGTGTATGGAGCATAGTTCTAGAAAACATTTAGGTATGAACGTAATTGTCTTTGCCCAGCATAAAAAAGGCCACTAAAAAGAATTTTCTGCAACACTGTGGGACTACGCCATGGACTTACGTTAGAAGGACGTTATATCGCTAATGTTTTTCTATGTGGCAGAACCGGCGATAAAGATGTCTTTTTGAATTTTGCGCATCTCAAAGCATAAGTAACAATTTGAGGATGCTATGTGAGCAAATTTGTGTGGTTTGAGATAGTCCCGGTCAAGGATGTCGTAGAAAAAGGCCACGAGAAGATGACCGTCATAATTTCGTAACGTCACGGCAAAGATGTTCCTTATCAACACCAAAACTTCCGAGTGGATTCCACAAGAATTTAAATATAGAGTATCCACACTTACCATCCGAGATCGTCTCCACAGATGAATGGTTACTAGATGTTGACCATACGTTGTAATTTCCCTGATGCTACACCATGAACGCACCAGACTTGACTGGCATATAGTCCTAAATGCTTTAAGCCAAATTAAGTGTATACAACACTGATGGACTCCCATTATCATCCATTTCTTTCTGATTTGTCACCCATAGAGCACATACGGTGTATTTAAGGAAGACGTGTGCATGATCGTACTGACGCGAATGACGTTCAATCTCTTGATAAAGTAGTGAATGTTGATACTGTGTATAAACAATTTAAGTGGATTAGAAAACTTTTCACTGCTGTTCTTGCTTGAAAATGGCCGCACAGTCGATACCGAATTCTATTGTAACTTTTTATTTGGACCCCTCACCTACGTCAAGACAATGTTTCTAACACAATATTTAACATTACCACAAAGCGACCTTTGAATGTTGTGCGTAAATGCATATGCTAAAATGTACATAACAGTTGTGAAATAGATATCACAGAAAATACATTTTTTCAATTAACAAAGTTAGTGTTGCTAAACTTTTTTTACATGGTATATTTTGATTGAAATTATAAGTTAAAGGTATAAATGTAGTCCTTTGAAAGATGAAGCAATATCTTTAACTGTTTGGGAAAGGGTTAAATGGTTAAAAACATAATTATAGTAAATATTTACTCATATCTTTTCCTGAGATCAAAACAACCTGGAATTAGTGACAATGACTACCTCTGTGGTTGAACTGCCATAATGATTTCTTTAACCTTCTCCCAAACAAGGCCATGTCCCTATTAGAAAAGGCTTGGGAAAATATTGAGGCAAAAGAAGAAAATGCTGATAATCAGCATTTTCTCTTTTTGCCTCAATATTTTCTGAGCCAAAATATACACAGTTTCCATAGGAATTTATATTAATTTTGTCCTCTGAACCAGCTTTTATATTGGAAAAGTCTAAATTTTTGCCGTTTGGGAAAGGGTTAAGAAACGTAAAGGTACTGACAGCATTGCCAAGTTATAAAGATCCTGAAAATGTTATGATACACTAGTACACAATGCAGTTTATTCAAGCTGTTGTTATGTTTTGATACAGAACCAGCAATATCTTACCTTATGATTAAAATAAGATGTGGTGATTCATTCAAATACTTGTTTTTGTTACAGTTACAAAATTTGGAAGGGAGTTCAATGACTGTGAATAACAAATACAGCAGAAATGATCGTGAAAACAGTAATTATGGTAATTACGGTAATCCTATGGCCAAAGATACTCGATCTCGGAGCAAAAATCAGTACTACGGTAAGTTTTACTGGGAAACAAATTGCTCACATCTTATCAATTTCCATATAATTTCACATTATTGTTCACATATCATTTTTTTTATTTGAAATTATTGCAAGATCCTCAATGCAGACAGAAATTGAAATTGTAATGCAACATTCAATAGTCCTAGATACACAACAGAGATTTTTTATTCACTCTTGTATTGTAAGGAAAAATATCTTTTTTGTCAAACAGCAAACTAAAGGTACCATGTCTTAAAAGTCCTAATTAATTTAAGAAAGAAAGCCAATTATATAACATCAACATGATAATATTGTCTTTCATTGTTTTATCATCTCCAAATGTTTATTGAGTCGGAAAATACAAGGGCAAAGCCTTGCACTTGACCAAATTAATGTTAAGTTTGAAATACTTTCATGAATGGTTATTTTTATATGGTACCGGTAAGTGTTTCAGGTTTTATTTTTATATTATCAATGCTTGAAATTATTGTGTAAAACTTGTTATATTTTATATCAGATTTATTTTTATCACTTGTCACTTTGACAGTTAAGTAGAAGTGCCACTTTTTACTTCAATATTTATTTGTCTTGCCAAACAGCAGATGGAAATATGACTGGACGTGAGTCGAGTTTCTACAACTCTGACGGTAGTCGGCGGACAGGGGCAGATGACGGAAGAAAAAGTGTTTATCGCTCCTCTTCTGTCTGCTCATTCACAAATAACAGTATATATCTCTATTCTTAACCACTAGACATGAACAAGTTTGTTTTGCTCCTAGCTTTACCATTTATTTGAGCTATAACTTGTGTCTGCCCCTTTTTGACAAATTAAACAAATTAATGCACTGAAAACCAATAACTCTTTCTGTTAACAAATTTTTATTTATATTAATGATGTGAATTGTGAAATTTTGAAAGCATACACCTGAACTACAAAACACTGTAGTTCATTTTATATGTAATAAATCTTCTAATTTCAAATTAAAAGAACATATTGAAAATTGAAGAATGGTTTCTGTCAAAACAGAATGTCAATGATGGGCTGATTTACAGGATATTGCTCTTTTTTGTACAGGTGAAAGAGCTACACTCAAATTATTTTGAAGTAGTCATTTTATTGATTTTGTGCAAAAGTTGTTGAAAGTGTGATGAAATAGCTGAATAAATACTTATCTAGAATAGTCTTTAAAGTGACGGCCTACCTTTGAATAGGAAAAGTTCCTTCTATTGCACAACTTTTCTTAATATCAGAATTTGTCTGCATTCTAAATAAGTATAAGATCATTTGATTTGGTAGTTTTAAACTAGATTATGTGAAAAAATGTGTTCTAAATTGTACATTTTTAATATTCTTGGCTAATTCAAATTATTGTGGATTTCACACAGATGCAACTTTATCTTAGCAGCAAGGAATAAATTATTCTTCCGCTTGTAGTTTCATTGCAATTATCTTAGATGCATTCTCCGTGGTTGGTGTTGTATTTTTTCTTCAAATCTGTGATGAAAAATAAGAATACAACTTTGTATAAAGATATATTTTTCACACATCTAAATGCCTAATGATTTTGTTTTGTGGAAATAATGTAGAAATTTTGATTTAAAAAAAAAGGTGCCAAGAAACTAAGTTAAGAATTAAACACTCCGTTCACAAAGCTTTTGTCAAGCCTTAAATACTAGTTCATGAAAATTTTGAGAGAATAAGAGCCATTTGAAATCAAAATTGTTCCACTGTTATCATTCAGAAGAAATTTGTTTTAGTGAAAACAAAAGTGTTGTGTTTGTAGAGTAAAAGTAGTAGACCACAATTTGAATTAATCCGTTTTCAGAAAAAGGACTCTTCCCATTTAATTTCATGCCATTTGGTTTAGGAAAGACACCGATTCAATTTAAGAGCTATTGCACTATGAAGTTGATCCCTTTTGTAATCTTTAATTAATCTCATAGTCTTTGATTAAGCAAAATATTAAGCGCAATGTTTACTCTAGCAGAGGTCTTCAACAGTTGGTGCACTTTTTGTCGGGATAGGTGATTCTACACAATTAAAAGGGATGTATTCTTTTGAATGATGTTTATTCTATATGTTCTTTACTTTCATATCTAAATGAGTTTTACACCACAATATTTACTAAATCTTTGCTGGTGCCAGTCTTTTACTTTGATCAATCGTTTAGCAATTATATGTTGCCTAGATTTCTGTGATTTTTTTGTACCGTTAGGTACATTGACAATGTTTTACAAACAAAAATAATAGTTTTTCAATGTTGTACAAGTTCTCTCTTCTGACATACATGTAGATAGTCAGATTTTTCATTTTCACTAGCTTAAGTATCTGTCTAAATCATTGTCGTGCTAATCTATGCAGCATTAATTAAGATAAGACTGCTAGGCTCATCTGCAGTCTGACCTTATTTGATACTATAATTTTTTATGCCCCTTATGGAAAGATCAGGGGCATATTGTTTTACTTGTCTCTGTCTGTCTGTCCCAAAACTTACAATTGACCAAACACTGGCTGTCAATCAAAACCATCAATAAGCCAATAGACAATCAGAAAAATGCCACACCCCAATTGTTTGTCTTAAATTCTTCTATGCATGTGATATTGTATCGATCTATCTACTGACAATCAAAACAATGGACATGCCAATGCCTCCATTGTTTGCCTTAGATTCTACGTTGAGCGGAGCTATCTATCGATTGGCATTTAGTCAGTTTGCCTTTTCTCCAAATGTATTAGAGATACAAAGCTCAAATTTGGTATGTAACTTTCTTTCAATAATATCTATCTGTCCCATGCAATATGACCCTCTTCAAGGTCATTCATCAACCCTTATCAACCCTTTACAAAAAAAACACATTTTAGAAAAATGACCATTCCTGGGGCATTTATGTTTCACAAGCACATCTTGTTTATTTTTAAGTTAACCAGTAATATGATAATTTGATATTTCAGTATCATCCTCATCCCTTCATTCTGCTGACAGTCCGAGAGATTTGCCGTCTTCTCCAGAAATGGGGACAGGTAGACAGATTGCGTCCCCTTTTACCTTGTTTTTACTTCCGAAGAGCTTGAACAGAGCTTGATTGCATGCCTCCTTTCCTATCTTATAAGGACAATTTCAACACTTGTAGTAATTTGATTGATTTTATTTCTATATAGATTAAATAAAATATAATGCAGAGAGAATATTATGACTTAAGTTCTGGCTCAAACTATGTTACTAATTCTTATCATGAAAGATAGAGTTTATAAAAAAAGAAATACTTACAGACCAAAAATTAAGTAACTGCTTTTCTTCTTTTGTCAATTGCTTACAAGTGTTGAAGTTGTCCATGTTATTCTGATTATGTTTATTTATCTGTCAATCATTTATTACAGCCTGTTGAATGGACAAGATTGGCACCAGTGATTAACATTCACTGTGTGGTGAATCTCCTCTTCCCTTGTCACGGTCGATAATCATGTGATACAATATTTTTAGAAAATCTTCAATAATTTTGTAAATACTGGACCGATTTGAATTCGGTTTAAAGCAGAAAATGTGGACAGACATCACACATTAGATGAGCGTGGTTGATTTTTGAAAAATCAACTGATAAAAAATTTATTGAAGATAAACCAAAAGCTTATTTCTGGCATTTTTCCACATTCTTTGCTTCAAACCGAATTCAAATTGGTCAAGTATTAAAAAAGATATCGAAGATTATCGGAAATTCTGAGTCACATGATTATACACTGTGCTTGTTATTATCTAATATTTCCCTAATCTCACAATGTTTGTCAGCAGTTTGTTTGTGCATATCCTTACAACCTTGTGCATTTTCCTTCGTTATTTCTTTTAGTGCATTTTAGAGAAATTTTAATTTGTTTTAATTTATAACATAAGCTGCCAGTTTCCTGTAAAAGCAAATAAATGATTAGTAACAGATTTGGATACAGTAAGATTATCATGCACCTTTCGAAATATGAAAAAAATGCAAATGATATATAAACGAGTAACTGTTAGTAACATTGCAAATTCTAATTCCAAATTGCGAAAGAATACATTTTAGCTTTTGTAAAAAAGAGTTACAACTTGGTTCATCCTTTCCAAAACAAGACCTGGATTTGACATCCCCTTATTAAAATGGCTTAGGGCTGGGGAACACCAAGATGAAAGATGAAAATGATTATAATTAGCATTTTCTCTTTTTGTCTCAGAATCTTCTTTGTTGCTTTATATACATACCCTACCGTTATCAATATAAATTTTGTCATCTTAAACCTTATCCAAACGACAAAATTTTATGGTGATCCAAAGCTGCTGCAAACGACAAAAAAATGTTGACAAAGGTATTTGTGTATGATATAGCAAAGAAAATTTTGAGGCAAATGGAGAAACTGCTGGTTATCAGCAGTTTCTCTTTTGTTTCTATGTTTTCGTATGCCTTTTCTATTAGTGACGTCAAAACCAGGTCTTGTTTCAGAAAGGGCTAAGTGGTTATTGCTGTTTGGGAAAAGTATTAATTCTTATTAGTTTGTTATGATTCCTAGACTGTATTTCTGTGTGGTGTATGAGTGTGAAGTAGTGGAAAAAATAGTCATCTTGTTATTATTTTATATGCTCATATAGGATGACTTTACCTCGTGATGCAGACTGAATAATGTCCAATGTAATACTTATCTAGAATTGTAATACAAAAAGTCCCATGCTTGGTCAATCATGCTTTTTTGCATCTTTCTGTCTAATTTTATATGCTTTTTCAAAAAGTATATATCATGGTTAGATTTTTTTATTTGTAGCTCTTTGACAACATGAATTCAATTATAATGTAACAAATTAATTTCAGTAAAAAAATGCCTTGTCTTCAAAAAGCTTAGTTTTAATGTTTTACTCTGTAGGATGTTTGTATGTAACTTTGAATTCCATAATGCCTGTTATTACGGATTTCATTTGACCTGACACTGACCTTTATTCAAAATGTGTTCATATATTGCATTTGGGCAAGGTTCAGATAAACTGCAATATTACGGGCATCACACACTCATTTGGAAAAAAACACTGATGAACATTTAAATATAACATGGAGTATTGTCTCATGTTTCTTTGTCATTATAAACATATCTGTGATAATTTCAAATGATTATGAACAGAAAAAAGTATTCAATTTTTAAAGTTTTGTGAAAATGTCAACAGATTTGATCCCCCCAAAAAAGACAAGTCTGACACCCATATGTCAAACTGAAATATTTCCAGATGCATGGTCATTGGCGAAAATCAAATGCATCTTAATGACAAAGTTCAAAGTTAAATAATTGAAATAGTGCTATATTCAATATTAAATGCTTTTTTAATATTTGAAAATAAAGCCAAATAAAAAATGTGTTACAGACGTAACACACTCTGTCAATACTGAGTATAATTTTCAACTGGAGTGTTTTTGTTCTTTCTGAATGTAAAGAAGGAAAGGACTCGCATCAATGAAAAGATTAAATAAAATCTTCCGTTTTATTTTGCGGATAAAATGCTATTAAACCAATATGTACATATTATTTTCGATTTATCATGCACACTTAAAAACAAAATAAACCTACACATTATACATAAAACGTCATCAGATCGTGTGCAGAAACGAAATTTGCGAAACACTTGGTATGTGAATTTACTCTGTCAAGACTTTTTAGAGTTCATTACGGGCACCACGCATTTCCTTTATCGGATATAATCCATGAAAGGCAATAGCTTTATGTCAGAGAATGATTTGTACAAATTTTACCGCAATTTACGCTTATTTACAGCACCAACTCTCAGGATATTTCACTCCAATTTACCGATATCACTGTACGCCTGTCACTTTTGACAACTTCCAAACAAACGGCCGTAACATGTTGACATCTGATGTCTATTTGAGCGAGTCAACAGTTACGGACATTTAACATTTACTTTTTACACAGTGATTAAGATGTTATTGGTTGAAGAAGTGAAAGTTTTTTTTATAATGATAACAATAATGTTGTATTTCAACGGAGGACTTGACCACTTATGATTTATTTATCCCAATAAATTGACATGTCAACATGTTACATCCGTACTAATTTTAACTGTCAAAATGTCAAAAGTTACATCCACACAAAAAATATGCTCAATTTGCTTGTAAGTTCTAAACAAGTTCTCATATTACAGCAGATTTAATACTTTTGCATTGACTTTTTATTTATAAAAGATCAAAGTCTTATAATATCTGGCATTTATTACACAAACCTTCTCTTGAAATATAAATTGTCCCTGAATCTGAAGTTATGGCTGTCACACGTATGAAATGGCCCATTTTAGTGGTTTTGACAAAAATTCAAATTCTGAAATCAGGTAAACATGAATAGTAGGATGATTTTTCTCACATAAGCTAAAAAAAGTTTGAATTTCTTCAATGATAAGAAGAGAAAATACGGTTTTAAAATGTCAATGTTACGGCCATCACATTTCACCTTGCTCTAATATTTTTACAAAAAAAGTTACACAAGTACCCTGGTTATCTTTTTGGTGATTAAAACTGGATTATTGGACTCTGAACTTAGTATATATCAATTATTTAAAATAAATAAACATAGCAGTGTGACGCCTGTTATATTGCAATTTACCTGATCCATGCCCACATAGCGTAACATTCTTCAAAAAGGGGTGTATCATAGTACAAATATATAACAGGTACTCATATACAAGAAAATATTACTGAATTGTTATTTAAAAAAGGCCCATGCTGTAATTTATGATAATAAAAGCTAAAGCTGCAACATGTGAAATGAAATCTGTAATACATACTTATCAGAGCAAATTTCGCCATCACAAAAACAGAAGGAAACCTTTTCTTTGAGAAATCTAAACATAGTTAATTATGTAAAAATATAACTTAAGTGGCAAAAAGCTGATATTATTTACTATTAGTTTTATAGATTAAGGTTTACAGACCCTGAAAAAACCAGCACTTTCTAGCCATGCGAAATACATCAAATTACACACACTTGTAAATACACTTCACATAAGTTGATTCACCGTGCCAGATTTCAAGATTATGCTTCAAGAAGAAAATAATTTACAAATATTATTTAGACCATTTTAGTCAAATATTTCCATAAGTATGCATTAATTCAAAATTCTAAACCGTTCAAAATGCTCATGTTTGTATTTGGAATGGAAATATAACGCACTTGAGGAATTATTGGCACTTTTCAAATTTTGTCTCTGGCTGTTTGGTGCTTTTGAAGGTTTGGATACCTTAAGATAAAGAAAAATAGGACAAAAAATATAACTCGTATTGTAACAAAAGAATGATATTAGTCTTTAGTACATAGAATAAAATGTGTTTTGGAACAACAAATAGTATTTCTAATTGTTTCATTTAATGCTGTTTTATATTACCTGTGTATTTTAAAGTTTCTCTTAGCTTAGACAAATGAAAAAAAAGTCAAGTTTTTTATTTGATAGTTTTCTTGCTGTTTGTTGCAGACTTGCCATTTCACCGAGAACATGGGAACATCAATGTCGGAGGCCCCCCTGTACAGACTCGATCTCACACCAAATACATGACGGTTCAGCCCTACTATAACAATACAGAAACTCAGGATAACTATCATACCAGACAACAGACCAATAGACATGATCCATCATGGTAAATTCTTAGATTTTTATACCCCCCACAACAAAGTTGGGGGGGGGGGGGGGGGTATATTGGAATCAGGTTGTCCATGCGTCAAATCAAATCAAATCAAATCAAATTCTTTATTGGTTTAAGAATCCAGTCAAAGGATTGTTACCATAAAACAAACAGTATTACAAATACAAAAACATACACAATGTCATCTGCGTGAAACAAATATTATCCATACAATAATACAATAATTGATTATCCATAACACTTTGAAAAGGACCTATTGCCAATTATGATATCTGTAAGCTGTATAATTAAGAAATTGGAAATAGAAATAGAAATGGCAAGTGATTTGCCTTTTCTTTAAACTTTCCATGTTCTTTAAAGACATATTATTTCAATGTAGCGGGAACCAGTGGTTAACATAGGCTGGTTTTAATGTCAATACCAGAGAAAAGTCAAATTATGAAGGAAAAGGGATGAAATGCTGGTATTCAGCATTTTCACCTTCTCTCTTAACATCTGAGCCATTCAAAATTACCAACTTGGTTTATTTCAATTTTATTTTCTGCAGAGGCATTCAAATTCCACTGGATCAACTCAAAATTGGGCCATGTAAGGAAAATTTACTTCGGCAAACACTATTATGCATATGATACAATTTGCCACTAAATAGGTATCTATGACCTCTCTATATAATTGGGTTAACACCTAAGTATTTTTTAAGAACAATACTTCTATAGCTTTTGGGCTTTTCCACCCACCCCCATTTTTAACCCTTTCCCAAACGGCAATAATTCAGGGTGATCTAATTCAAAAAAAAAAAAAAAAAAAAAAAAAAACTGCCACAAACGACAAAATAGATGTTATAAAAGATAGAGTTTGTGTAAAATATGGCATAGAGAATATTGAGACAAAAGGAGAAACCGCTGGTCTGGTCATCAGCAGTTTCTTCTTTTCTTTCAACGTTTCCCAAGCCTTTTCTATTAGGGACGTCGAAACCAGGTCTTGTTTGGAAAGGGTTAATGTGATAGACCCTTGAATATCGAAAATTGATAAAAGCAAAATGCTCAAAATAAGCATTTTTCCTTTGAAAATTTGCAGTATGGAATAAAATAAAATAAAATAATAATAAAAAAAAACAACAACCTTGACATAATTATGATAAGCACATAGCCGTCATCAGTAAAGGAGTGTTTTTGTAAACCCTTTCCCAAAATAATGCCTGCATTTGATTTGGAACCGGTGATTGGCAAAGACTGGTTTTAACCTGCCTATCAGAAAAAAAAAAGAAGAAGAGAACTCAGAAATTATTGGAGAAAAGAGGAATATGCTGTAGGCCAGCATCTCTACCTTCATCTTCAACAACCTCATGGTTATTTTAAGACCAAGTTTACACCCTTTGTCATTTCGAACTAGTAAATTCTTTACTTCTACAATAATTGGAAAAGGGTTAAACGTATAAGAATGACATATCAATTAACCCATAACCAAACGGCAAATTTTTAGACTATTCCAAAATCAAAGATGATGCTGACGGCAATTTGAAGTGAATAAAATTTTAAAACATTTTGATTTTTTTTTTTTTTTTTTTTTTTTTTTTTTTTTTTATGAAGAAAACATTATGGTGAATGAAGAAATTGCTTGTCACAAGCCATTTCTTCATTTTCCATGATGCTTTCCAAAGTCATTATTTTGTGGGTAGTCAAAAGGAGTCACTGTGTGGTAATGGGTTAACACAGTGAGAATTGAAAAGAATTAAACTATAAATTGTAAATGTACAATCACAATTAACTCTTTCCCAAAGAATATATGGTTTTGGAAAACTTTCAAGTTACGACTTGGGAAAACATTGAGACAACCAAAGTAAACATTGATATCCAGCGTTTACTTCCCTTCTCCCGATGTGTTCTGTGCTATTTTGTAACCCCTTGCAAGTTTGATTTACATCAATCTTGTCATCAGCAGCAGCTTCCGAAGTGAACCACCAAAAAATTCTGATGATTTGGGAACTATTGGCTATCTTTATTATCAATGAAATATATATAATTTAGGCAATCAATTGTTCCCTTTCTTTGAACAGGTCATGGACAAATACAATACATTTACTAAGAATATCATATTCCTTGTTTTGAAGAATAAACAGAAATTTTTCATTATCATTCATACCTTTAAAAGATGGAGTAATATTTTCTACGTCGTCAAAAAATAACTTTCTGCGATTTGATAAGGATTGACATTTCATGAGAAAGTGAGCTTCTGTCTCTACTTCAGTATTACAAAGAGGACAAAATCTTTCCTCTAAAGGTTTCTTTTTATGTCTACCCTTTTCAATTTCGAGGCTATGTGCACTGACCCGTAGCTTAGCAAAAGATATAATATTTTCTCTTGGTAAATCATTAATGCGCAGGTACATTTCTGTATCATATTTTATCTTAAAAGATCTAAATGTCTTTAGTTTATTACCAGTATATACACTATTTTCCTCACCAGAGATACATTTTTTCCAATAAAGTATGTACCGCTCCTTTAATTTTTTAAAGACAGCATGTTTTAATCTAGTTTTTGAGAAAGTGGTGTGGTTATTCCATACATGTTTGAAGCCAATACTTTCCAAAAATAATTTAAATCTACTGGCAAATCCTTTAACAAAAGATCCACTTTCGATGTAACTTTTATAGGCATATGCGTTGGGGTTTAAATTGATTAGATGCATCCAGAAACTGCGTCAGTCAGTCTGTGGACATAATTTTGTGTCCTCTTCTCCTCCCACACTTTTTGACCGATTTTGCTGAAATTTCATCAGGTTGTTTCCTATCATAATTGTGCACCTGCAATTTTCATCTTGATCCAGTCATTAGTTTCAGGGTTATGCTACTTTGAACTTTATAATGGGGGGGGGGGGGGGGGGGGGGGTAGGGAGGAGTAGTCAAAATTTAAAGAAGCAAAATTCAGTAACCATAAATCAAGAACCGGTTGACCTAGGTTCATGAAACTTTACACACTTATTGCCCATGACCCAAGGAGGTGCCCTATTGTTTTTGGGTCACCAAGGTCAAAGGTTAAAGTCACAATCAGACTTTGTTTATAATCCGTTTCTGTGCTAAGTAAAAAATCCGTTGACCTAGGATCATGAACCTTTACACAGTTGTTACCCATGACCCAAGGAGGTGGCCTATTGTTTTTGGGTCACCAAGGTCAAAGGTCAAGGTCACAATCAGACTTTTTTGATAATCTGTTTCCGTGCTCTAAGTCAAGAACCGGTTGACCTAGGATCATGAAACTTTACATAGTTGTTGCCCATGACCAAAGGAGGTGCCCTATTGCTTTTGGGTCAGGAAGGTCAAAGGTCAAGGTCACAATTTGACTTTGTTATCCCCCGCCGAAATTTTTTTTTATCCCACGCCGAAAAAAATTTCGGGGGGGATATTGTTTTTGCCATGTCCGTCCTTCCGTCCGTCCGTCCGTCCGTCCGTCCGACATTCGTTTCCGCACTATTTCTTGGAAACTATAGACCGGATTTCGATGAAACTTGGCACACAGCTTTACTACAAAGAGGACATGCGCATATCATCCGGGTTACCCGGTTCGACCACTGAATTCAGAGTTACTGCCCCTGACTGTTTAAGCCATATACATACAGAGTGATATTCGTTTCCGCGCTATTTCTTGAAAACTGTAGACTGGATTTCGATGAAACTTGGCACACAGCTTCACTACAAAGTGGATATGCGCATATCGTTGGGGTTACCCGGTTCGACTGCCGAATTTAGAGTTACTGCCCCTGACTGTTTTAGCCATATACATACAGTGATATTCGTTTCCGCGCTATTTCTTGGAAACTATAGACCGGATTTCAATGAAACTTGGCACACAGCTTTACTACAATGAGGACATGCGCATATCATCGGGGTTACCCGGTTTGACTGTCGAATTCAGAGTTACTGCCCCTGACTGTTTAAGCCATATACATACAGAGTGATATTCGTTTCCGCACTATTTCTTGAAAACTGTAGACCGGATTTCGATGAAACTTGGCACACAGCTTCACTACAAAGTGGACATGCGCTAATCGTCGGGGTTACCCGGTTCCACCGCCGAATTTAGAGTTACTGCCCCTGACTGTTTTAGCCATATACATACAGAGTGATATTCGTTTCCGCGCTATTTCTTGAAAACTATAAACCGGATTTCAATGAAACTTGGCACACAGCTTTACTACAATGAGGACATGCGCATATCGTCGGGGTTACCCAGTTTGATCATCGAATTCAGAGTTACTGCCCCGGACTGTTTAAGCCATATACATACAGAGTGATATTCGTTTCCGCGCTATTTCTTGAAAACTGTAGACCGGATTTCGATGAAACTTGGCACACAGCTTCACTACAAAGTGGACATGCGCATATCGTCGAAGTTACCAGGTTCGACCACCGAATTTAGAGTTCCTGCCACTGACTGTTTTAGCCATATACATACAGAGTGATATTCGTTTCCGCGCTATTTCTTGAAAACTATAAACTGGATTTCAATGAAACTTGGCTCACAGCTTCACTACAATGAGGACATGCACATATCGTCGGGGTTACCCGGTTCGACCGTCGAATTCAGAGTTACTGCCCCTGACTGTTTAAGCCATATACATACAGAGTGATATTCGTTTCCACGCTATTTCTTGAAAACTGTAGACCGGATTTCGATGAAACTTGGCACACAGATCCACTACAAAGTGGACATGCGCATATCGTCGGGGTTACCCGGTTCGACCGTCGAATTTAGAGTTACTGCCCCTAACTGTTTTAGCCATATACATACAGAGTGATATTCGTTTCCGCGCTATTTCTTGAAAACTATAGACCGGATTTCAATGAAACTTGGCACACAGCTTTACTACAATGAGGACATGCGCATATCGTCGGGGTTACCCGGTTTGACCGCCGAATTTAGAGTTGCTGCCCCTCACTGTTTAAGCCATATACATACAGTGATATTCGTTTCCGCGCAATTTCTTGAAAACTATACACTGGATTTCATTGAAACTTGGCACACAGCTTCACTACAATAAGGACATGCGCATACCGTCGGGGTTACCCGGTTTGACCGCCAAATTTAGAGTTACTGCCCCTGACTGTTTTAGCCATATACATACAGAGTGATATTCGTTCTGTTGAAGCCATATACATACAGAGTGATATTCGTTCTGTTGAAGCCATATACATACAGAGTTATATTCGTTTCCGCGCTACTTTATTGACAATGAAAATATGTTCGGCGGGGGATATCAATTCAACGAACTTGCTTGTTTAAAATCTGTTTCCATGCTCCAACTAAAGAACCTTTTGAATTATAGCACTTTTTCAGTGACAAGGCGCTAGTGGGGGGTATTTGTCCACTTTGCGACAGTTCTAGTTGTCAATGATAAATAATTTGCTGCTTTTCAATAAAAACCTTGTAAATGCAGCTTAAAACACCAAACATTGTAAAATTCCATGCACTTTATGTTGTCATCTGCAACACCTTTGATTTTTGAAATGTCATACTCTAAATCTTGTCGTTTGGAAATGTGTGAAATAGGGGTGACACTATGATAAACAAAGCCTTCACCTTTACCTTTTAACCCTTTCCCAAACAAGACCTGGTTTTGACATCCCTAATAGAACCGACTTGGGAAAACATTGAGACAAAAGAAGAAACTGCTGATAACCAGCAGTTTCTCCTTTTGCCTCAATATTTTCTTGGCTATAACATAAACATTTTGGCCTTTTGTGATCATTTACTTTGTCGTCAGCAGCAGCTTTCAAATTGGACCGCCTTAAAAACTTGCCGTTTTGGGAAAGGGTTAACCCATTACCACACAGTGACTCCTTTTGACTCCCCACAAGATAATGGCTTTAGAAAACATCATGGAAAATGAAGAAATTGCTTGCGACAAGCAATTTCTTCATTTCCCACGATGTTTTCTACGTAAAAAGACCAAGAAATGTTAAATTTCCTTCACTTGAAATTGTCGTCTGCAACATCTTTGAATTTGGACAAGCCTAAAATTTAGCGTTTGGTAATGGGTTTATACTGTAAGTCCTGTGGCATTATTTCAGGCGAGGAGACAGTAATACAGACTGGCACACCACTTCAGGTACCATGTATCAACTTGCCAAAAAGAAAAAGAAGAAGAAAATTGTACAGGTATTTTGTTCATTTCAATTATCATCTTCCAAGGATTTATCAGCCATAAATACAGCCTGGAAAACATGAATTAACCTTTTATATTAATATCAATTAGGTAAATTGAATTCTTTAATGCTTTTCGGTGAATTATCGGGAAATAACAGTAGATTATCATTTTGATAAACTCACCGCCTATCCAGTGAAATTATCAAAAACTTGTGCCCCGCTTTCGTTCATTTCACTCTATCTAACGTTATCTAAGCCGGACCAAATACCGTATTTCACCTAATAGACGCGCCCCGGCGCGATGCAAAACACTGTGGGGGCGCGCTTATTTCGTACCACTTTTCCTGAATTTTAAATTGCTTCGCTTAATGTAGATAAGAAAGGAAAAAATCAACAATACAATCCCATAATGCAATGCAGGGTAGAGAAGATTAGTGTTGATCTGAAAGTGCTTTGAGTATCTTAAAATACATATCGTAACACACACCGGGTACACGTATAAATCAGCAGAGATGAAGCGATATCCCGTCGCGTAAGGTCATCCAGTCTACAGTTATCTGCCAGTCTATAGTCTATATCGCTTCGTCTCCGCTGATTTATACATGTACCCGGTGTGTGTTACGATATGTATTTCAAGATACTCAAAGCACTATCAGATCAACACTAATCTTCTCTACCCTGCATTGCATTATGGTCCTTTGTCTCGAAAAGGCGGGTGTGTTCTACTTTCGTTTTCGGAATGTTTTGATTTCTTCTTCTTCTTCACTGGAAGTTTGAGTTTGGAATTTGTCATAACTGTCTACTCTACAGTCAAGGTAAGGTCGGGTGAAGGTGGGAGGGGTGTCCCATGGCTTCTGAGATTGTTAAATATAGTGGGGGCGCGTCTATTAGGGAGGGCGCGTCTATAAGGTGAAATACGGTAAGTGACGTCACCGTAAGCGTTGCATAGCAGTCACGGGCAAAATGACGTGCTTTAAGAAAATCTGTCATATTTTTTGCATTTTGTCTATTTTTTGCATTAAAGAAATAGAACAATCGTTTGTTTTACGAGTAAGATTGATTTATATTTCATTTTGTGAACAACAAAAGCTACATTTTCACTCGTGGCTTCGCCACTCGTGAAAATAAAGCTTTTGTTGTTCACTCAATGAAATATAAATCGATCTTACACTGAAACAAACGATAATCCTCTATTTAATCCACAAATCCTCAGATAGAATATAGTATGCAACGTTTTTCATTATTAGGGGATAGAAAGTATCCCTTCAAATTGCGTTTTGATCGCTTGATTTTAAGGAACTCAGTCACTGTCCTTGTCCTGAAAGAGGACTTGATCCACCCCAGGGTCTCAGGTCTATCCTTTAGGATTTAAATTTTATCCTTTCGTAATAAAAAGATAATGAAAACCCTGAGTATGAAGAATATTAAGTTTAAACCTTTCCCAAGCAGCAAACATTTAGGGATGTCCAACTTAGAGTTGCTGCAGAGAATAAAATGAATGTTGATAGGGTATCAAGATGAATTTGTTTACACTACAACAGAGAAAATATTAACACAAAAATTTAAAAAGCTGATTATCAGCATTGTCCTCTTTTGTCTTAATGTTTTTCCATTCTGCCAGGAACATCAAAACAAATTCTTGTTTGGGAAAAGGTTAATATTATTTTATGTCATTACAATGTGGTTTACTCACAAAGCTGTTCAGTAACAAATAAACATACATTTTCAGATCTTAATGGACAGAGACAATGAAAACATGGGCCGGGCCACGCCTTCCTCTCGCCACTTCATGAATCCATCACGTGCCTCGCGGTTAGACTACAACGACGATGACGACATCCCGGAGGGTCAGATCTCGGCGCGCGAGCCCCTACAGAACCGCGAACATTCATTCATATCAAAAGATATAGACAACCGGGAGAAAACTCAGTTTGCTAAACAAACAATGGCCTTACGTAAAATGGCTCAAACACCAGTAGATAGTAAAGTAAGTCAAAATGACAGCACTCTCAATATAGCCTTTAATCTTTAAGAATTCTTATAGTGTATAAAGCCACGGCCTAGGGCAGTTGGTAGCGCATCTGCCTCTCACTCGAGAGGTTCCGGGTTTGATACCCGGCTGCTGCAAATACACTTTCTGACAAAAATGTCACCCATTAATGGTTTGATACCGTGAACCTATGCGGGCAAGCAGCTGGAGGCTCTGTTAGGGTGTTGTGGTAGTACTGGTATAAGAAACAACAGGAATCTATGTTTAGGTGCTCCAGCCACCGGGATATGACCATAGCAGTTGAAAACGGCGTAAAACCCCAATAAACTCAAAGTCGTATAGTTTATACAACCATATTAACCCTTTCCCAAAAGACCCATTTAGGGTGATCCACCTCAAAAACTGCTACAAATGACAAAATGGATGTTACTAAAGATGGGATTTGTGTAAAGTATGTCTTAGAAAATATTGAGACAAAAGGAGAAACTGCTGGTTTTCAGCAGTTTCTTCTTTTGTTTCAATGTTTTCCCAAGCCTTTTCTATCAGTGACTTCAAAACCAGGTCTTGTTTGGGAAAGGGTTAAAGCTTATAATACTCCTGCTTGATTTTGCTTCCTGAGAATTACATCAGGACTAATGCAGATTGTGTGGGCCAATAAAAAGTCAGATTAAACTTCTCTATCAAGGATCGAACATGGAACCTGTTAGTCATCAAGGGGAAGCCCTCCCTACCTCAGGACTAAGCCATCCTTATGTATGGTTTTGTAGGGAATGGTTGATATGTTTGGCCTATGATGAATCTATAAGATAGATTCTATGTTTGCATCATGAAAGAGGTACACAGCAGTTGTGGACTATAAGATTCTTCAAACTCAAAACTAAATATTTATATTTTTGCAGGGTTCACGACTACAGCCTATCAGTCGTGGTTATGGTAACAGATCAGGGAGTCAGGCGGGACATTATCTCAACACCGATTCAGCCTGGCAGGCCAGTCATAAACAAGGAGAGGGTGACGGCAAACATCTCTCGTCAGTGTCGGACATGCGCGGAGGCTGGATATCACGGCCGCAGTCAGTGCTGGGTGACGATAATGATGTAGTGTACGGACATGCGCACACGCCGCGCGAACATGACTATAAACCTGTGAAAAGTGGGAAAAACAGGGCTTACCACGATATGCGGGGACTTCGTGATATTAATTCCTGATTGCCATAGCTACTTGCTCATTGATGTAGAATCATCCATCACGTAAAAATTAACATATTGTGTATTATTACAAACTGAACATCCAGGCACTGATTGGTTAACATCCGCAACCAATCAGATCCCTGGACCTGATATATAGATTAAAGCTTTAATGAATAGTCAAATGACCAAAAGTAGATATTAAATAAATCTTGTTAAAATTCTATGTTGTTGCAGGTGGTATATAATTAGTTAAAAGGTCACCAATGTGTGTCAGAAGTGAAGATAACTATTGCTCTCACATTATTAGAACATGAAGATTATCTTTTTACAAACTATTCCGTGAAAAAGCTTCCCATTACACCCTAATTCTTTACTTAACCATTTCCCAAACAGTAAAATTTTGGACCAGTCCAGTTCAAAATCTGTTGTACACGACAAAATGTATGTAAAAAAGATTGGATTTGTGTACATTATAGTCTAGAAAATATTGAGGCAAAAGGAGAATATATTGCTGATTATCATTGTCTCCCTTTGCCTAGAAGTTTTCCCATGCCTTTACTGTAAGCAATGTCAAAAGCAGGTCTTGTTTGGGAAAAAGTTCAAAAACCCTGGTAATTGACAAAATAATAGCTATTTTGCCCTGCCAAATAGCATGGTCATTGCAAGACTATTGTAGGGGCATTTAATTTTATATGGACTTACAATTGATTTGCACTAAACCATTATAACATATGACTGGACTGTCATGTATAAAGACCTTTCCAAAAAACAAATCCTTATTTTAGTTACACAGTCATAAGAGAAAACTATTGCTAGAAAAGGCTGAGTATCAACATTTTCTCCTGCTTCCTTAACATTTTTAGCTCACCTGAGCACGATAGTGCTCATGGTGAGGTATTGTGATACCGCTGTGTCCGTCGTCCGTCGTCCGTCGTCCGTCGTCAGTCGTCCGTCGTCCGTCGTGCGTCGTGCGTCAACCTTTGGCTTGTGTGCACTCTAGAGGCCACATTTTTTGCCCAATCAACCTGAAATTTGCTCAGAATGATTGTCTTGATGAAATCTCGGACAAGTTCGAAATTGGGTCATCTGGGGTCAAAAACTAGGTCACGGGGTCAAATCTTAGAAAAACCTTGTGTGCACTCTAGAGGCCACATTTTTTGCCCAATCAACCTGTAATTTGCTCAGAATGATTGTTATGATGAAATCTCAGACAAGTTTGAAATTGGGTCATCTGAGGTCAAAAAGTAGGTCACGGGGTCAAATCTTAGAAAAACCTTGTGTGCACTCTAGAGGCCACATTTTTTGCCCAATCAACCTGAAAATTGATCAGAATAATTGTCTTGATCAAATCTCAGACAAGTTCGAAATTGGGTCATCTGGGGTCAAAAACTAGGTCACGGGGTCAAATCTTAGAAAAACCTTGTGTGCACTCTTGAGGCCACATTTTTTGCCCAATCAACCTGAAATTTGCTCAGAATGTTTGTCTTGATGTAATCTCGGACAAGTTTGAAATTGGGTCATCTGGGGTCAAAAACTAGGTCACGGGGTCAAATCTTAGAAAAACCTTGTGTGCACTCTAGAGGCCACATTCTTTGCCCAATCAACCTGAAATTAGCTCAGAATGATTGTCTTCATGAAATCTCAGACAAGTTTGAAATTGGGTCATCTGGGGTCAAAAAGTAGGTCACGGGGTCAAATCCTAGAGAAACCTTGTGTGCACTCTAGAGGCCACATTTTTTGCCCAATCAACCTGAAATTTGCTCAGAATGATTGTCTTGATGAAATCTCGGACAAGTTTGAAATTGGGTCATCTGGGGTCAAAAACTAGGTCACAGGGTCAAATCTTAGGAAAACCTTGTGTGCACTCTAGAGGCCACACTTTTTGCCCAATCAACCTGAAATTTGCTCAGAATGATTGTCTTGATGAAATCTCGGACAAGTTAGAAATTGGGTCATCCGGGGTCAAAAACTAGGTCACGGGGTTAAATCTTAGAAATACCCTGTGTGCACTCTGGAGGCCACATTTTTTGCCCAATCAACCTGAAATTAGCTCAAAATGATTGACTTGATGAAATCTCGGACAAGTTTGAAATTGGGTCATCTGGGGTCAAAAAGTAGGTCACTGGGTCAAATCCTAGAGAAACCTTGTGTGCACTCTAGAGGCCACATTTTATGCCCAATCAACCTGAAATTTGCTCAGAATGATTGTCTTGATGAAATCTCGGACCAGTTTTAAATTGGGTCATCTGGGGTCAAAAACTAGGCCACTGGGTCAAATCTTAAAATAACCTTGTGTGCACTCTAGAGGCCACATTTTTTGCCCAATCAACCTGAAAATTGATCAGGATGATTGTCTTGATAAAATCTCGGACAAGTTTGAAATTGGGTCATCTGGGTTCAAAAACTAGGTCACTGGGTCAAATCTTAGAAAAACCTTGTGTGCACTCTAGAGGCCACATTTTTTGCCCAATCAACCTGAAAATTGATCAGAATGATTGTCTTGATAAAATCTCGGACGGATTTGAAATTGGGTCATCTGGGGTCAAAAACTAGGTCACAGGGTCAAATCTTAGAAAAACCTTGTGTGCACTCTAGAGACCACATTTTTTGCCCAATCAACCTGAAATTTGCTCAGAATGATTGTCTTGATCAAATCTCGGACAAGTTTGAAATTGGGTCATCTGGGGTCAAAAACTAGGTCACAGGGTCAAATCTTAGGAAAACCTTGTGTGCACTCTAGAGGCCACATTTTTTGCCCAATCAACCTGAAATTTGCTCAGAATGATTGTCTTGATAAAATCTCGGACAAGTTTGAAATTCGGTCATCCGGGGTCAAAAACTAGGTCACAGGGTCAAATCTTAGAAAAACCTTGTGTGCACTCTAGAGGCCACATTTTTTGCCCAATCAACCTGAAATTAGCTCAAAATGATTGACTTGATGAAATCTCGGACAAGCTTGAAATGGGGTCATCTGGGGTCAAAAAATAGGTCACGGGGTCAAATCTTAGAGAAACCTTGTGTGCACTCTAGAGGCCACATTTTTTGCCCAATCAACCTGAAATTTGCTCAAAATGATTGTCTTGATGAAATCTCAGACAAGTTTGAAATTGGGTCATCTGGGGTCAAAAACTAGGTCACGGGGTCAAATCTTAGAAAAAACCTTTTGTGCACTCTAGAGGCCACATTTTTTGCCCAATCAACCTGAAAATTGATCAGAATGATTATCTTGATGAAATCTCGGACAAGTTTGAAATAGGGTCATCTGGGGTCAAAAACAAGGTCACAGGGTCAAATCTTAGAAAAACCTTGTGTGCACTCAAGAGGCCACATTTTTTGCCCAATCAACCTGAAATTTGCTCAGAATGATTGTCTTGATAAAATCTCGGACACGTTTGAAATTGGGTCATCTGGGGTCAAAAACTAGGTCACAGGGTCAAATCTTTGTAAAACCTTGTGTGCACTCTAGAGGCCACACTTTTTGCCCAATCAACCTGAAATATGCTCATAATAATTGTCTTGATGAAATGTACAAAAAGTTTGAAATTGGGTCATCTGGGGTCAAAAACTAGGTCACTTGGTCAAATTTAAGAAAAACCTTGTGTGCACTCTAGAGGCCACATTTTATGCCCAATCAGCCTAGTCAGAATAATTATCTTGATAAAATCTCAGACAATTTCAAAATTTGGTCATCTGGGGTCCTAAACTAGGTCATGGGGTCCAGTCTTGGGGATTTTTTTTGCCCAATCAAGCTGAAATTTTGTCAGAATGATTATCTTATACAGGCCACAAATCTTAGTAAAATGTGATCATTTTGGAGGCTCAGACACACCATATACAGAAAGCTATTATGTCAGGCAGGCCTGTAGGAACAGGGGGGGGCTAGGGGGGCTAAACCCTTCCAAAGTTGGCCAAAAATACCAATTTTTCTTAATTTTACACTTAAAATTTTGGGGAAATCCCAATTAGCCCCCACCCCCCAATATTTAGGATAGAGTCTATAGCCCCCCATTATGAAATTGCTTCCTATGGGCCTGTCAGGTGAGCGCTTCAGGGCCAATGGCCCTCTTGTTTATACTATGGTAAACAGATATTCTTATTTTAGTAATATTTTCTTTGTATTCTGACACAGCTTTAAGTTTGGATTAATATTTTGTCACCTGGGAGAGTATTAACCCATTACCAGATGGCAAAGTTTTAAGCTAGTCCTAATTCAAAGACATTGACAGCAATTTTAACTTATTGAAATTATAGCATAGATAATAATTGAAGGAAAGGGAGAAATGGATGAAAATCACCTCTCGATATATTTTCAAACTATTTCTTCTGGGGACATCAAAATCTGGTCTTGTTTGGGAAAGATTTAAATACAACTGAAGTCAATGTTGTATCAACTTCATATAGATATAAAATTATTCTTGGGAAAGTATATATAAGTCCTACTTTTCTTTAACCTTTTCCAAAACGGCAAAATTTTAGGGTGGTCGACTTCAAAAACTGCCACAAATGACTAAATGGAAGTTATTAAAGATAGAATTCGTGTAAAATATGGCATAGAAAATATTGAGACAAAAAGAAACTGCTGGTTATCAGCAGTTTCTTCTTTTGTTTCAATGTTTTCCCAAGACTTTTCCATTAGGGACGTCAAAACCAGGTCTTGTTTGGGAAGGAGTTAATGCTTCCTCAGGATAACCTAGACCATTCAATGTTTGATGTCTATTGTATCATTATGTTTGATCTAATCATACGGGTGATATTGTGTATTTGTCTTGTACCAAAGACAAGTTTTCTTCCTTTTCCTAAAACATTTTATTTACTCTCTTCCATTTTCTCTCTGTCCGAAACTTAAATCTTTGTCTAAGACTGTTTTACTTAAGGTACTTTCTTCCATTTGCACTTTGTTATATTGTTTAGAAATGTGTTATTTATCAACATGATTCTGTTTTGTCATCTACGGTAACTTTCAAACTGGAACAATCTGAATTCTTGCTACATGTATTTGGGAAAGGGCTAAAACAGAATTTATTATATATTGATGCATACAGTTTTCAACAAATGTCATGTATGTCTGTGAGTGTATGAAATTCGGAGAAATTGAAACCATCAGGGATCTAGAAAGAGTCCTAATTAGTCTAATGGCTTTAGAGACCAACATAGATCCTGATCAGCCTGTGCATATGCACAGTCTGATCAAGATCTATGTTGCTCTCTCACTGTTTCTTCAAAAAGTCTCTGAGCACAGCATGGAACCTGAGCAATCTGCACTTAGACAAAGGATGACCTGAAATCATGTTACTGGTACTCTAAAATGCCAGTTGGGCCCTTTTCCAGATCCAGGCTTGTACAAAGCGGGGCTTGTGCTTAAAAAACATCCATATCCCATGGCCTTCAGACTAATAAGGATCCTTATAAGCAGCCTGATCATGATCCATATTGGTCTCTCATTAACTTCCTCTCTACCCTTGGAAACTCAGAAAGCAGCATGGATCCTGATCAGACTGATATAGGACTTTACTCAAGTACAAGCTGATCTGGATCCTTGGTGGTAACAAATGCTGAAAGGGTCCTTTTTGTGTGACAAATGTTAAATGAAGTATATTGTATGTATAAATTTTATTATGAATTCCTATAGTTAAATGTATAAAATCTTTATTTATAACACATGAACATATTTACACTCAAGTGCCATCTATTTTAATGGCTGAATTGAAAATAAAGTATATAAAGAATTTTGAGACAATGTTATATTGTTTGTTGTACAACGTATCATTCCATTTTACCTCTCTGAACTGTAGACTGGGGGAATACTGATCATCCTTTTTAGCAAACCAGAGGCGCAAGATTTATAAAGATTTCTTAAGATGTTTTAGATAAAGCATTTTTAAGAACAAGATTATGACCGAGGTGTTCCAAATGCTCCATACTGCATGCAAATGATGTCATGATGACATCGTTTGTATGAAGTATTGAGCATTACCATGGAGCATTTGAACAATTTGGTCAATTCTCTTATATTGTTTCTACAGAGTTAACCAAGGGGTTCTGTACGAAGTATAGGCGCCTCCTATTGAGCGTCTCTAAAATCTTGGTCTAAAGAATGCTTTATCCTAAAACATCTTAAGAAATCTCAAGATATCTCAGGAAATCTCGCTCTAAAGAATGCACCTCAGGATTATGTTCAGGAATCAATTTTCAGTCCTAGTGTACCTTTCCCAAATGGCAGTCTTAAGCTGATCCAATCATTATGCTGTTGAAGACAATCAGAATGGAGGTGAATAGAATATAATATGAGCCGGAATCTGGAAAAACATACCTTATAGCATTTTTCAAAATTGAGTTTCAAGATCGGTCTGTTGTCAAATGCAGTCCAATATGCATCAATGTTGCTCTCTTGAAGTTACTACAGGTTACGAAGAAGCTATTGGAGAACAATATGGATCCTGATCAGACTGTGCGTATGCACAGGCTGATCTGGATCTATGTTGGGCTCAAAAGCCTTAAGGGACGTTTTTTCCAGATCCTGGCTCAATTTAGTATGTTTTAGCCCAGAAAATGGAGACAAAAGGAGAAACTGCTGGTTATCAGCATTTTCTTTTGTCTCAATGTTTTCCCAAACCTTTCCTTCATGGGAAGTCGGAACTAGGTATTGTTTTTGGAGTGGGTTTAAACATGGATTCCAGGCATTTCTCTCACATCTCCCCATACTTTTAGAGCCCACAAGCTGAGCGCGCTTCTTAGGTTTATGCTTTACCCTCCATTGGTGGGAGATAAATATACTGACGTCCGAAAGAAACGCCTCAGTCCTAATAAATGTCCGATAATTCAGTAAATCTGATTTGAAATTACAAATACTAATTGCCATCTGTAAATTTGAATATCTGTTGTTGAAAAATGATGATAAAGAAATTATCAAATTGTCAAAGTTTAGAAAAAACGGCACATTTAAACAGAGCGGTAACAAATTTCCATTTGAAAATCAGTAGCGCGTGGTTCAAAGATTTTTTGCGACGACAAAATATACCGTAAAAACGTCTTATTTGATGACCACAGTTAGTGAATACTAAACCCGACGTCGATTTCAACGTCTCAAACCACAAACGCATATGAAGTTAACGTAAGACAGCTTCTAGTATAACAGGCGTTACATGAGGTCTTTCTGACTTTGGTCGACTGGCAAATACTTCTTTAACTCTTACTCGTCAACCAAGATGCCTAAACGTGCAATGCAAGACGTCAAAACATCAGGCGGTTTGTTCTTGATTTTCCCGTATTCGAAAATGGCTAATCTACGAGCTTTATTTTCCAAGCAGTGTGTCTATTTCAAACGTTACTTGCAACAACAACAGTTGCCAGAAAAACACTTATTTGGCCACCACATTTACCAACTATTCTACAGAACGTCGATCCCAACGTCACAAACCCGAAACGTACATGACGTTAACGTGGAGAATTATCTTGCTTTACAGGCGATACGCGAGTTCTAGTTGAGCGTGGTCGGTCAATAAACGTTCGCAGAATTCTAACGCGTCGATCAAGTCACCGAATCGAGAAACACATTATGTTTAACTGTCCTGCGACTTGTTTGTGCATTTGTGACATTCAAAAATAGCTAAATTACGAGCTCCTTTTTCAGAATTATGTCTCGGAATCCGTCAATTCGGATGTTTCATAAGAAAATCTTTGTATTCGTGGTTGAATATCCACTAACACATGTTACTTTGTAAAATGTGACCAATTTCATCGTGTGGTGAACATACACGTAGCGCACGTAGAAAACGTGACCAGTCACCGGATATGGACATGTTAATGAATAGAAACGCATATTTTTTCATTTGCCGTAATTGTCGGTCGAAATGTTAATATACGGTATACATTTCACTACAATTGTAATAGGAATAAGGAAAATAACGACAAACTTCATTTGAGCGTTTCTTTTGGACGGGTATCTGCGGTGACCAGGGATAGAACTCTCTGACACTGTGATTGAAAGCCTGAGGCTTGTCAAAGGATATTGGTCGGGCTCAGTTTGAACCAACAACCCCTGGCCCCGGTTTCTCGAAAAAATTTAAGTACGTTCTCATGCTCAAATCTGAGCATCGTGCTAAAATCGCACGAAATCCACGTGAACTTCAATCGAATACCCTTCAACATTGGAGAGTATCCCTTTGAAGTTAAGCATGTTCTCATGAGAATTTACCTAAATTTTTTCGAGAAACCGGGGCCTGGATTGATAGACTTAACTGTCTGGGCTCTGCCTTTCAATTCAGATCTAATATTTCATTTGGGACAGGGTTAAGCAAAGAAAGTATTAAGGCAAAAGGAGAAAATACTGGTTATCCACACTGTCTTCTAAAGCCTCAACATTTTCCACAAACTTTTGCTTTTAAGGACATCAAAACCAGAGTCCCATATGTATGATAATTGTTAACCCTTTCCCAAACAACAAAATTTTAGGGTGGTCTGCTTCAAAAACTGCCACAAATGACAAAATGGGTGTTATTAAAGATAGGATTTGTGTAAAATATGGCACAGAATATATTGAGACAAAAGGAGAAACTGCTGGTTATCAGCAGTTTCTTCTTTTGTCTCAATGTTTTCCTACGCCTTTTTCCATAGGGACGTCAAAACCAGGCCTTGTTTGGGAAAGGGTTAATACCAGCCCTCTTGTCTTGTTTTTGAAGGCTTATATAGACAACAACAAGGAAATAGAAATATACAAACACATTTTGACATTTCCATAATTTATTGTCCTATTCCTACATTATGAAGCAAATCATTATACATATATTATGAACAACTTTTTTTGTCATGATGATTTTTTTTACTTTTTTTCTCATTTTCCATTAAATCATCAGAATATACATTGATTGATATGGGGTCACGTAATTCCATAACCAAATGAAATGGAAATTATAAGATCAATTGCACAACAGAAATTTTTAAGTTAGCTCTAGGTTACCCCTCTCCCAAACAAGACCTGCTTTTAACAACATTGAGGCAAAAGAAAATGCTAATAACCAGTATTTTTCTTTTTGCCTCAATAATTTCTATGTCATTTCTTACCAAAATCCTTTCTTCATCAATTTTGTATTTTACAACAGCTCTAAAAGTGAAAGTTTTATTGTTTGGGAAAGGTTTATCCATGATAAATAAGTTCATGATTTCAAGTAGAGTTAACTTGTAAACTTGTATCATGCAACTGGCCCAAAATGTTTAACCCTTTCCCAAACAACAGAATTTTAAGGTGATCCACTTCAAAAACTGCCACAAATGACAAAATGGATGTTATTAAAGATAGGATTTGTGTAAAATATGGCACAGAAAATATTGAGACAAAAGGAGAAACTGCTGGTTATCAGCAGTTTCTTCTTTTGTCTTAATGTTTTCTAAAGCCTTTTCTATAAGGGACATCAAAACCAGGTCTTGTTTGGGAAAGGGTTAAGCAAGGGAAAATGGCTTCATCAACAAGAGAAGTCCTACTGATTGTGCTAGAAGAATAAATGGCATTTAATCATCTCAAGCATAATGAAAACAGAACACATCTTGCTTGCGAAAGGGTTGTACTTAAAATGTCGAATTTAAACTATCTCCCCTTGTATAAACTTTGAATAATCAAAAACACTATCACCAAAACAGTAAAAAAGAAATACAAAATAGCCATGCTTTGAAAACATTTCCATTTACACTGCATTCAAATTGTAAGCCTCAATTTTGACATTATAACATATCATGGACTCTATGCCATTTTCAGATGTCTTATCAAAATGAGCATATTCTTGGCAGCACATTCTAGTATTTTCATGTATAACAAAAAAGCTGAAACAGAAAACGGAGCTTTATCTAGGGTAAAAAATAACCTCAATTGTGAAAGACAATGGATTGCATGTTCAAATATTGATGCTTTTCAACAAAAACCTCATATCTACAGCTTTACACAAGCTGTAGATGAGGTTTTTGTTGAAAAGCGACGATATGTTACTTTACAAACTGTGTTTCTTCTGGATGAACATTAGAGCCAGGATCTGGAACAGAGGTCTTTATGGCTACTGGGAACCACATGGATCCAGATCAGTCCATGTATACACACAGTCTCATCAAGATCCATATCATTCTCTACTAGCTTCTGCATTATCTGTAGCATTTGTAAGAAAGCAGTATGAACTCAAATAACAATGCTCTCAAGAACCCTGATCTGGAATCAAAGTAGCTTTTAACCCTTTAGGGTATATAAGCGCTGCTGGACGCCGTTATCTATTAGTGTATGTAAGCCCTGCTGGACGCCGTTATCTATCAGGGCATATAAGCCCTGTTGGACGCCGCTATCCATCAGGGCATATAAGCGCCACTGGACGCCGATAAACAGTGGTCAAGTTTAAACAAACAAAAGACATTTAACCTGAACAAAAAAACAATTTCTTTTGTTGGTATAAAGTTGCACATCTGGTCTATATTGTGATTATCAGTTTTTGATAAATAATTAATTAGTCACAGAACTTAATTTTATCAACTGAAGTAGCTGTCTGGCATATAACTAGGGGGTAGGGGGTCAAAATTAGCCTGGAATGGCTATGATTGACAAGTTAGTGTGACAAATTTAACGGCACATTATCTTTCATTTATAAATTTTGAAACACAGTCATGTGCAACCTGTTAGCTGTTGGTTTATTTAATTAATTCTGTGGAAAATACTAATAATTTCAATATTTATTCTTTGTCTTTGTTTCATATTTTTATGTGAAAAATCATAGGCAAAAAACAAATAAAAAAGCACCATCTGAAAGGGAATTTTATTTTGTAATGTTTTCATTCTTTTACTAAATCTGTAATTTATACAGAAAAAGATTAAACTTTGTCTTAATAGCCCTACCCATAGAAGTGAACAATTATGAAAAAGTCATATACAGACCAGGTAGATAAACCAGAAGATAGATAATTGATTATTGGTATCCCATTATCAGGATAAGGGCTTCAATTAGTACAGTTGATAAGCCTTATCCCTGTACCCTAAAGGGTTAAAGTCATAAGGGCCCGTCTTCATGATCCTAGCTCTACATTTTGATACAAGATATGAAATGAAAAGGCCATTAAAAATACCTTTTCTTTTTGTATTTCAAACACCGGAGACTTTAACTCATAAACAGTTCATTTCATCAATCATTCTATATATCTGTATATAACTTGTATGAACAAATTTTCAAAATTTTGATAAAAATCATCAATATGCCGACATTTGAACCCATTACCACACATTAATGCTTTGTGATGCCCCATTTAATAAAGGTTTAGGAAAACATGGTGGGAAATGATGAAATGCTTGTGACAAGCAATTTTCATGTCCCAAGTTTTCTACTCTGAAAGACCAAAACATGCAAACTTTCATTCACTAGAAATCCTTATCTGCAACATCTTTGAATTGGACAAGTCTAAAATCTTGCTGTTTGGTATTGGGTTAACATACACAACAGAGGTTTTAGTGCAAAATTATTCTAAATGAACATCATTTTATATGCATTTACAATAGTTTTGCACCAATCCCTCACAGTTATTATTGGATACAAAATGCTTCAAAAGGAATAAACTATGGTGAATTATCGATTTAAGTTTTTGTGTATAGCTAATATTTCAGTCATAACAAAATAAACAACAAATCATCGTAAAATCTATTTACAACTATTTACAAAATGTTTTTCTGAACAAGTGTCTGAATATCCCTCCATTTCTAGCACCTTTCTTTTGTGTAAGTTCCTGGTACTTAGTTCAACCTTTTACGAAACGAAATTTTAGACTGGTCTTAAATGACAGCCATTAAAGACACCCCAAAAATCTAATAACGGAACATTTACATGTTTTTGGATAGAAGACAAAGAGAAAAGCACAAAATATTGATTATCAGCATTTTATTGTTTTCCATCAATGTTTTCCCAATCTTCTCCAATACCAAATGGCCCAACTCTTTAGTTGTCCAAATTCAAAGATGCGGCAGACAACAATTTCAAGTGGATGAAATTTTGCATTTTTGCATTTTTTGTCTTTGGGGTAAAAGACATTGTGGAAACTGAAGAAATTGCTTGTGACAAGCAATTTCTTCATTTTCCACAATGTTTTCCCAAACCATTGTCATGTGGGGTGTTAAAAAGCTTCAATATGTGGAAATAGGATAAATGAAACATGTGCCCTATTTTCACCATTCTCAGCTGAATAATGTTTCTCCATTTATATCTCAAGTGGACTATTTATAAATACCAAGCGCACATCACTCCCAATCAAAACAGTTCACACAATGATTTTAAACTTTGCATTTACAGATTAACCAATTGTCACAACAAAAATTGGACTCAGTAATACATGTAGTGGAAAACAAAGGGAAAGAAGGAAATGCCATATAATGCAAAAGGATTTCATATGATGGTGAAAGTAATTATAAATCTATATGAGCCAGAATCTGTAAAAAGAGCCCTTAGGGCATTGAAGATTAACATGGATCCAGACCAGACTATACAAGTGCTGACTGATCATGATCTACGCTGTACATGAAATTTGCTACTTTAACCTTTTCCCAAACAAGACCTGGTTTTGACATCCCTAATTGAATAGGCTTGGGAAAACACTGAGACAAAAGAAGAAACTACTGATAACGAGCAGTTTCTCTTTTAGTCTCAATAATTTCTGTGCTATATTTTACACAAATACTGCCTTTATCAACATCCATTTTGACATCTGCAGTGGATTTCTAGACAAGAGCCGTCAGAGACGGACAATGCTCCCCGAATAAGGCATTGTCACAATAAATATATGCCATGCAGAGCTAATATAAAGCTAACAAATGTTAAGCCCCCTTTTTCCATGACATATTTTGTATACGCAAATTTTAAATAGTTTATTGTCAAGGGCATCTGATTTGCTACTCAAATATGAAATTTCATCAAATTCTGACCATTAGACTAGGAGAAATTTGAGAAAAACTGTATTTAACCTTAAGTCCCCTTTTCCCATGACGAGGCCTCAAATCAAAAAACCGGGAAAAGTACATCGGCATTTTGTCATAGGGAGTTCCCATGGTAAGTTTCATTTGATTTGGCCCAAGGGTTATGGAGAAATCGCTTCGGACGGACGGACGGACGGACGGACGGACGGACGGACGGACGGAATGACGGACGGACGGACGGACGGACGGACGGACAGACAGACGAAGTGGCGACTATATGCTCTCCCTTCGGGGAGCATAAAAAGTTAAAATTTTTGTTGTTTGGGAAAGGGATAATTAAATGAACAAGCTTTACAAGAGCAGCATGAATCTCGATCAGATTACACATATGTGCAGGCTGGTCTGGATCTGTGTTGGTCTAATATGCCATAAGAGCCTTCTAGATCTGCTCCATAACATTCTTTTGATGGTTTTGCTCTAGACACCCAAATAAATGCATTTTCAGCGGAAGGTTTAAAGGTTGGTTAAAAGTTGTAAGTTAAACAGAATAAAGGGCTTATCACATTACATGAAATAGCATCTATATACAGACAAGTAAAAACCAAACCCATGGAAAAAATGAAATAAGGATGAGTAGGATGATGCATGAAATATATACATGATGTGTTTGTAAAACACAAATGCCTTATGACAGATTATTTTTACAACAAAGGGAACGATTTTATCCAGTTAGCTGTGACAATTTCGGACTAACAAACCTGTTTCGTAGGTGTTGTTATAAAATCTCGTTACGAGACCTTATAACAAAACAGACGGTTTATCGATACATAGCTGTGAACCAATTCTATTTTTAGCACAAAATTCATTGCTATTGAAGTTATGACCTTAATATTTGCCCTTGACATACGAAATATGAAAGCCCTACAAACAAGAGTTGTCCGCGGACAACATAGCTCGCCTATACGAGAGCTTGTCACAAAAAAGAACTCCAAGGTCAAAGGTCAAGGTCACTAGGTCAAAGGTCATGGTCTCAAGGTCAAGGTCATGACACGAGGTATCCATATGTGAAATATCAAGACTCTATCTGTAATAGAGCATGAGATATAGGCCAGGTTAAAGTTTTTTAAAAATAGGTCAAACTCCAAGGTCAAGATCACTAGGTCAAAGGTCATGGTCCCAAATGAAAGGTCTTGCCAGGAAGTATCCATGTGTGAAGTATCAAGGCTGTATCTCTTATAGTGCCTGAGATATAGACCAGGTTAAAGTTTTTGAAGACGCGACGCCGACGCTGACGCCGACACTAGGGCTGTGACATTAGCTCCCCGGACATAAAGTCCCGGCTCGCTAAAAAGTTATTGTCAAGAGGTTTTAGAGTGAGATAAAACAGTACACATGTACAAGTGTGTCAGTCAATATATGCCACTTTTTTTGCATTAAGTCCATTTTTTCTGTAACAAATCATGTAAAACTCCAGACAAGATGTACAAGGTCAGGTGATCAATTGATGGGATGCAAGAAATATTATTTCTCTATCTTTCAATTTACCATACTTAGATAAACTATCAAAAAGATATGCATAAAACTGCATTAGAACAATTAAAATCTAATATGCAATAACAATGTTATTGTTGAAAATAAATTTCAAACTCTCGGTGAAATTAATGATTTTGTACAGATTAATCATTTTCTGATGATTTCATTGTTTTTGTACAGTTGCTCAAGGTAAAGAGGGGGAGGGGGAAATTAATATTTTTCACTTGAATCAATTCCCAAACCTGGTTTTGACATCACCAAAAAATGCATAGGAATACATGGAGCCAAAAGAAGAAAATGCTGGTAAGCAGCATTTTCTCCTTTTGTCTCAATATTTTCTGTACATAGAAATACATCAACCACCATCTTTATAAATCCCTTTGTCTTCTGCACGAGCTTTAAAAAAATAACCAGTCCAGATTCTTGCACTTTGGTAAAGGGTTAATCTTTTCCAAAACATTGAAATTTTTACTTTGAAGCTGTTTAGCCAACAAAATGGATGTAATTAAAATTGTGTACATTACAGATCAGATTTTTTTACATGAGAAAACACTCCCTATTACCTTGAGCTATTTATAGACATTTAAACAGACAGCTTAAAACAATGAGCTCTCTGGTAAAACAATGATTTAAACAACAGGCATAAAAAAGTCTTCACTAACAAAATACTGAATTGAACACAAATTGTGTTAAAATGTACAAGAGACAATAAGAAACTTTAAAATCATTAACAAATGCTACAATTTCTCTTTTTATGGGGTTTTCTGTAATTTTTTTTTTCAGTCAAATTACTAACAATTCACTAATCCATGTGGTGTCTTTAGAGCAAAATGCTTATAATTGCATAATTGTATAAATGTGACCCGTCACACTAAAGGGAACTCTTGTTCTGTTGTCTACTTTTAGTAATCCTACATCAGCACAATATCTGTCAGCGTATAGGAGTAAATTAAATTTACTCCTATACAGTAATCAGGGCTACAGATAAGTGGAGTGAAGACATTTTAACTTATTTCAATTCCAAATCCTATGTTGTGGGTACTCATTTGAACCTTCTCGATGAGACGATACAAATGAGTACCCACAATATACGGTTTGATGAACAATAATAAAATTATTGCCATTTAAAAAGTCAACATCCCCTCTTATCTGGAGCTCTACGTGTTGTATACCTTCACATGATCAGGTTTGTTAGTTAGAATGATCAGTTGTATATAATATAGGCTAACTTTTGATGTTCTACGACATACAACTATATCTGGATTCACACTTGCTATATAATATTTAGTATCATTATGTATTGTATTAATACTAATAAAACCAAAAAGAAACGAAGATAGCATGTGGCAGACCACAAACTGATTATTGAGCACATTGAAAACATGATAGAAACAAAATAAGTTATCATTGCATTTCTTTCTATCAACAGAATGATATACTACTTTAACATTAAGGCATTCCATTTTCAAACATAGCACATAACCAGTATTCACCGTAGAGTTAGGACAGCCTATGAGATCAGAAATAACAATATATATTTCATTTTACTTTCTGGTAACTAGCATTTTCATCTTTTTACTGCACTGTTTTCAGCTATTTCTATCTAAAATTGCACAGTTTAAGCCATGTGTTAAATTTTGTAAATGGATAATTTGGTAAACACTGCATAGGGACACCAAACCATATCCACCTATTGTAAAACATAACATTTTGTATCTTGAGGAATAGCAAGCCACTAACACAGACAAAAACAAACTTAATCAATAACTTCATCCCGAAAATGTGACAAGTCGAAAATTTTGTAGATGCATTTATTAGGTTTAATATTCAACACCTGTGCAAGCTATGCTTTTGGTTGATTTCATTTTAATGATTTCATTACCAAAAGCAAAATTCTACAATATTTCACTTTCTTGGCCGTTTTCTCTTGTTAGCACGCCAGCATCGAAGCACTAACCAAATGATCACTGATCATTTTACAAAGTAGCTTCAACATTAATGAAAGTTTAGCATTTAGTACCAGTAAGTAACATTTGAAAATCCATCAATTTAAAGTCTAATTTAAAAGTCTAATTCTAAAATTACATAGCAAGCAATCTGATTGGCCCAGACTTGGCCAATCAGATAGCTTGTAATGAAATTTACAAATTAGAAATTAAATTTAGAAATGTTGTTTGAAAAGCAGCCCAGAACTTCATTAGAATCACTTTCCTTGTTGTGGACTTGCTTTATTTTCTCCTTCACTCATAGATTTATTTCTAGTCCGACTTTCAGTTTTTACGGGTGAGCTTGGGGCTTGTTTACTCGCGGAAGATTGACTTTTCGCACCCTTGTCCTGTGTCTTATTATCACTATGTTTTACACTTCCTGTCGTGGGTGATTGACTGGATCTATTGCTGCCTGATGCTGGCCCCTTACTTCCAGATTTGCCAGACTGTGATTGGTTAGAAGTGGCGCCGGTTTTATTTTGACTGTCATGTGGGGACGCATGGCCAGTTTTAGTTTGAGTGTTTGACTGAGAGTGACTTGAACCTTTACTCTGTGACTGTTTGTTTCCCTTCCCATGGGACTGGTTCGATTTTGAATGTGTGGATTTTGATTGGGCGTTGGCCGAGCTGCCGTGTCCCCCGGAACTGTGTCGTGATTTTCTGCCTGTTGATGAGAGGCTGGAGGTGTGTACAGTGTGGCTCTCTTCCTCTATAGACTGAAACATGGACAATAAATAGTTATATATCACAGCTTTTTTGTGCCACAACACTTATAACTACAGCTTGCTTTACCCCTTTTAACCCTTTCCCAAACAACAAAATTTTAGGGTGATCAACTTCAAAACTGCCACAAATAACAAAATAGATGTTATTAAAGATATGATTTGTGTAAAATATGGCACAGAAAATATTGAGACAACAGGAGAAACTGCTGGTTATCAGCAGTTTCTTCTTTTGTCTCAATGTTTTCCCAAGCGTTTTCTACTAGGGACATCAAAACCAGGTCTTGTTTGGGAAAGGGTTAAAGTGGCAAAATTCTAGATGTTCCAAATTCATAGATTTTGCAGATGACAAGTTGATGGAATTTTACAATTTTTGGTCTTGGAAAAGTCATCATAAACAAGGTGTCAAACTGTCACAAGATACGCCCGTAACACTGCTTTATGTCAACAGGGGGAGCGGGTTGGTAAAAGTTTCATGGTCCTAGCTATTATACTTTTCGAGATATGCCCTGGACCATTCAAGTATGAAAACAACAAAGGGCAATAACTCAAAATATAGGCTAGGTAGAGTTAAAATTCTTGTGCACTGCACTCCTTAGTGAGATCTATACACCCATGAAGTTTCATGATCCTAGCTATAATACTTTTAGAGATATACTCTGGACAAGATTCAAGTATGAAAAACAACAAAGGGCAATAACTCAAAAAATAAGAGAGGTAGAGTTATGGTTCTTGTGCACTGCACTCCTCCTTAGTGAGATCTATACACCCATGAAGTTTCATGATCCTAGCTATAATACTTTTAGAGATATACTCCGGACAAGATTCAAGTATGAAAAACAACAAAGGGCAATAACTCAAAAAATAAGCCAGGTAGAGTTATGGTTCTTGTGCACTGCACTCCCCCTTGGTGAGATCTATACACCCATGAAGTTTCATGATCCTAGCTATTATACTTTTAGAGATATACTCCGGACAAGATTCAAGTATGAAAAACAACAAAGGGCAATAACTCAAAAAATAAGCCAGGTAGAGTTATGGTTCTTGTGCACTGCACTCCCCCTTGGTGAGATCTATACACCCATGAAGTTTCATGATCCTAGCTATTATACTTTTAGAGATATACTCCGGACAAGATTCAAGTATGAAAAACAACAAAGGGCAATAACTCAAAAAATAAGTCAGGTAGAGTTATGGTTCTTGTACACTGCACTCCCTCATGGTGAGATCTATACATCCATGAAGTTTCATGATCCTAGCTATTATACTTTTAGAGATATACTCCGGACAAGATTCAAGTATGAAAGACAACAAAGGGCAATAACTCAGAAAATAAGCCAGGTAGAGTTATGGTTCTTGTGCACTGCACTCCCCCTTGGTGAGATCTATACACCCATGAAGTTTCATGATCCTAGCTATTATACTTTTAGAGATATACTCCGGACAAGATTCAAGTATGAAAAACAACAAAGGGCAATAACTCAAAAAATAAGCCAGGTAGAGTTATGGTTCTTATGCACTGCACTCCCCCTTGGTGAGATCTATACACCCATGAAGTTTCATGATCCTAGCTATTATACTTTTAGAGATATACTCCGGACAAGATTCAAGTTTGAAAAACAACAAAGGGCAATAACTCAAAAAATAAGCCAGGTAGAGTTATGGTTCTTGTGCACTGCACTCCGTAATGATGAGAAGAATATAACTGCCAAGTTTAAAGTCAATCGGACTTAAGGTGACAGAGTTATGCTCCGGACAAAGAAGTGGATGCCGCCGGACGCCCTGACGCTGGACATCACGGGTGATCCCATAATACGTCCCGTCTTCGACAGGCGTATAAAAATGAAGATTAATGTTTTCTTGAAGTGTCACTATTTGAGAATGGGTTAAGCTGTAGAACTTATGAAGTTTTGGAAGAACAATGACATGAGAATTTTTTTCTGTTAAAAAGGCTTTGGAGGAAAAGGTCATCTTCTAACAAAAAGTTGTCAAACAAGATATGCTTGTGAAACATTTATGCCCCCATAGCAGCAATTTTTTCAAATTTGATCTCCACATCAACATATTTGAACTATGATCTTGATAACAGAGGGTTCAATTCATGCAGTCTGAACGGATTATCATTGACTATGAAAATTTGTGATTCATTATCTTTATCAGAAACCTGAGCTGACTGATTTTCAATGGATCATTGTTCCATCATTATTACTTACATCTACTCTGAAGTCCTCTAATCTCTTATATTTACTGAGCCAGTCTCGTAGTTTGGGGTCAACATCAACATGTTTTCTGGAATACTTCAAAAATGCCCAAAACTTCTCTAAACCATACAATTGACCTGCAACACAATGCAAATTAACACAGTCATGTTATAGTTATCACATCAAAATACAAGAAAACACAACCAAACTTATTTTCTTTGTGAGCATTGACCCTATTAACACTCCATTAAAGTACTTGGTACAACACCACTTCCAAATTAAATTGCAATTTTTCAGTTTCAAAAAATACTAGATACTAGAATATTCTTCTTTATTCACTGTATCAGCATCAAATTACAGTTCCTATTGCGAGAACATGGAATAATTAACCCATTACCAGAAGGCAAAATTTTAGACTGGTCCAATTTCAAAGAAGTGACAACAATTTCAAGTGAATGCAAATTTACATTTTTGGTAATTCAACATTTGTCCAAAGCCTTTATCTTAATAGGCGACAAAATGTCATTATGTGGAAATGGGTTATGGTTTAGTCATCTACTAAAATTGCTAAGATTCTATAAGTAAACATACCATTTTCGTAGTCTCGTATCGTTTCCTCTTGAAAGTCTTTAAATAAATCTACTCTGTATCGTTTTTCTAAACCATAACTGAAGAATCTAAACAAGCACTCCAATCCATATCTGTAAAACAAACATTACAAATATTGAATCAATTGGTTTTGACCTGGTGAAAGTCAGTCAATGAAAATCAAATGAAGGAAATATTCAATTTTTGAAAGTTTGTCAATCTTTGAGCTTTTAGTATAGATCAAGTAAACCTAGAATTGTTACCAAGCAGACAAATGCCCCCCCCCCCCTTCCCCGCTCCTGTGCCGCAAACAACCCGTATGGATCAAGCAGTACTCAAATTAGATCATGAAATTGATTTTTAACAAAGTTCAAATGTGACTTTAACCTTTAGACTCAAGTGATCCAAAAACAACACTGCACCTCCTTGGGTCAAGGACAATAACTCTTTAAAGCTACATGGTCCTAGACCACACACTGCTTCAGGTTGAGCAGGAACACATTTTCTAAACTATGACCTTTGACCTATTTGACCCAAACCCTCAACAATGCTCACCTGTGCCCTGATAATGAATCCTCTACCGCCAATGTTTTAAACTCCTGATACATTTTCTTGTTAAAATGTTGTCGTAAGAAAAACGACCAAAATCGGAATAAAGTGTTCATCTCCTGCGAAAGTCCAACACCACTCTTCTTACGCTCTGAAAAGAAATTGGCATTCATAGAAAAAGACAATGCCTTCACAGAGGGGCATTTTAATAAGTCTTCTGTCAAAAATCAGGAAATGTCCTTCTATGAACTCAATAAGTTTATATTTAAAGTTTCATTCAATAATTTAAATGAGTATTGCAGTAATAAAATTGAACATCAAATGAACATGCCGCCTGACAGTTCAAATTATTTTCCACAGTAGCAATCTGCTTGTATCAGCCAGAGAAAAGGATATGAGAGAATTAACTCTTAATTTCTTATTTCAAGTCCAAACCTTGATGAATAATAAATGAAAACTTTCAATTTGGAAAGCCATTACCGCCTCTTTTATAGAGCTCTGATCTTTTTCCACTCACCTTTAAGACATTTAGCGTGGTATTTATGGTAGACATGCCACACAAATCCGTTCTCACTCAACAGTTCGTGTGAGGGGTGTTGGAAGTTGGGGAATGCATGTGGTGTACTGCCATACGAACCATATACAGCTGACATGTCGGGCTCACTGTAAACGGAAAATATAATTTATATCTTAACCCAACCCGTTACTAGACGGAAACATGATGTGTTTGTAACACACAAATGCCTATGAAAAAGCCACTTTCATCGTTAAGTATTGGAATGACAGACTGGCAGACAGATGGAGGACAGACGGACAATGGTAAAACAATATGCCCCTGATCTTTCGATACACAGGGCATAAAAAGTCCTCACTAAAAGCCTAGGATTGAAACGGGTAATATTTCATCTCTTGATTTACAAGCATCTAAAGCTGCGTTTTCTTTGTTTAATGATTGTATCGGCACGATGAATTTCACATTAACCTAAATGCTTAAACAAATGTATTTAATGATAAATTAAGAAAATGAAATACCTGTAAGATGCCGAGTTATTTCTCGATCTCGCTGGCCGATGTTCTTTAAAGTCCATCACCCAGCCCACATGCCCTTCTACAGGGGGATTACTGCTGTGTCGTGTCTTTCTCTTACGAGGTGTCTAAAATAAACAATATGACAACATAAACAATATATTTATCAAAGCCCATTCAAAATTTGAAAATTCAAAATACAACAAGAGTGCCAGCCACAACAAACATGTATTCTGCTTTATTTGCATTAAGCCCTCCTTTTAAGAGAAGCAGCGCAATATGGCATGATTAGGTGACTAGAAAAAGTCTGTAAAAAATTTATCAAAATCCATCTATTCATGCAGGAAAAGTTTTGTTGAGGGGTGTATAGATAGA
The DNA here is from genome assembly GCA_963680895.1 of Fragum sueziense. Lineage (NCBI taxonomy): Eukaryota > Metazoa > Mollusca > Bivalvia > Cardiida > Cardiidae > Fragum > Fragum sueziense. The sequence continues at coordinate 3,772,540 of OY804596.1, forward strand.
GATGGCACTAATATTTTTTTTGCTGTGCACACAAATCCTATCTTTATGATTTATTTTTTCTATAGTTTGCAGCAGCTTTCAAACTTGAACAATCTCAATTCTTTAACAATTTGAGTAAAGAGTTAACACTGGTGAATGAAGGTTACCTGCGGATCTGGAGGTTTATTGGAGTCCTTTGTGACGGGATAGAATCGGACTTTCTCTGAATCATGTCGATGTCGGGGTGTTCGGGAGCCGTGATCACGTCGACCAGGAGTGATGGGTACCGTCGCTGGGAGAGACTTCGCCTCTTCTGCTTGGGTCGTTCTCGGACTGGGGATCTTCTTGGTTTCTGTAAGATATAGGGATTCATAGTTCATTGAATTAGATTTTATGATATTTTCAATAATTTATGTAATGTTGGATCTGCTGATTGGTCCAATGTAGATAAACAAATGGACATTTAGCTATTGGCAAGATTGGTTTTTTAAACAAAATAGCAGCCATAATATGGTAACAAGAGGGCCATTGGCCCTGAAGCGCTCACCTGATATAATAACTTTTTTTTGTAAACCAATTTTCAGGTTGATTGGACAAAGAAAGTGACCTCTAGGGTGCACACAAGGTTTATCTAAGATTTGACCTCGTGACCTAGAATTGATCAAGACAATCATTCTGATCAATTTTCAGGTTGATTGGGCAAAAAATGTGGCCTCTAGAGTGCACACAAGGTTTTACAAAGATTTTACCTCATGACCTAGTTTATGACCCCAAATGACCCAATTTCAATCTTGTCTGAAAATTGATCAAGACAATCATTCTGATCAATTTTCAGGGTGATTGGGTAAAAAATGTGGCCTCTAGAGTGCACACAAGGTTTTTCTAAGATTTGACCCCGTGACCTAGTTTTTGACTCCAGATGACCCAATTTCAAATTTGTTCGAGATTTCACCAAGACAATCATTCTGATCAATTTTCAGGTTGATTGGGCAACAAATGTGGCCTCTAGAGTGCACATAAGGTTTTTCTAAGATTTGACCCCATGACCTAGTTTTTGACCCCGTATGACCCAATTTCAAAATTGTGCGAGATTTTATCAAGCCAATCATTCTGAGCAATTTTCAGGTTGATTGGGCAAAAAATGTGGCCTCTAGAGTGCACACAAGGTTTTTCTAAGATTTGACCCTGTGACCTAGTTTTAGACCCCAGATGACCCTATATCAACCTTGTGCGAGATTTTATCAAGTCAATCATTCTGAGCAATTTTCAGGTTGATTGGGAAAAAAAAGTGGCCTCTAGAGTGCACACAAGGTTTTTCTAAGATTTGACCCCGTGACCTAGTTTTTGACCCCAGATGACCCAATTTCAAACTTGTCCGAGCTTTCATCAAGACAATCATTCTGAGCAAATTTCAGGTTGATTGGGCAAAAGATGGGGCCTCTAGAGTGCACACAAGGTTTTTCTAAGATTTGACCCCGTGACCTAGTTTTTGACCCCAGATGACCCAATTTCGAACTTGTCCGAGATTTTATCCAGACAATAATTCTGATCAATTTTCAGGTTGATTGGGCAAAAAATGTGGCCTCTTGAGTGCACACAAGGTTTTTCAAAGATTTGACCCCGTGACCTAGTTTTTGACTCTAGATGACCCAATTTCAAACTTGTACAAGATTTTACCAAAACAATCATTCTGAGCAAATTTCAGGTTGATTGGGCAAAAAATGTGACCTCTATAGTGCACACAAGGTTTTTCTAAGATTTGACCCAGTGACCTAGTTTTTGACCCAAGATGACCCAATTTCGAACTTGTCCGAGATTTTATCAAGACAATTATTCTGAGCAAATTTTAAGTTGATTGGGCAAAAAATGTGGCCTCTAGAGTGCACACAAGGTTTTTCTAAGATTTGACCCCGTGACCTAGTTTTTGACCCCAGATGACCCAATTTCGAACTTGTCCGAGATTTCATCAAGACAATTATTCTGAGCAAATTTCAGGTTGATTGGGCAAAAAATGTGACCTCTATAGTGCACACAAGGTTTTTCTAAGATTTGACCCCGTGACCTAGTTTTTGACCCCAGATGACCCAATTTCAAACTTGTCCGAGATTTTATCCAGACAATAATTCTGATCAATTTTCAGGTTGATTGGGCAAAAAATGTGGCCTCTAGAGTGCACACAAGGTTTTTCTAAGATTTGACCCCGTGACCTAGTTTTTGACCCCAGATGACCAAATTTCGACCTTGTCCGAGATTTCATCAAGACAATCATTCTGAGCAAATTTCAGGTTGATTGGGCAAAAAATGTGGCCTCTAGAGTGCACACAAGGCAAAGTTTGACGGACGCCGGACGCCGGACGCCGGACACAGCGGTATCACAATAGCTCACCATGAGCACATTCGTGCTCAGGTGAGCTAAAAATAGCAGATTTCTAGTTTAGCACCCGCTAGCAGATACCCAATGAAAGATGGCAACTTATGGTGACAGAAGTGCATCAAACTTGCTTCATAATACTCAGATTACAAACTAATCTTAATTACAATGACATTTCCACAAAAGAGATGTCATATGATGTCATTGTGTAAGCTACAGTTACAACTCTTACAAGACCTAATATTCAACAAGAATTTCTGCTTTAGGCACAAAAGATGAAAGTGGCTAATAAGTGACTTATTCAAGTATTATCATTCTTAATCATTCTTTATTTTTTTTTTTTTTTAAATGCTTAAAAAATCGATAAGATGTAATGTTTTTTTTCCACTTAGGGTACATGACAATAATCATAACAAACCTGTGACCACAGCTACTGTAGGGGGTGGGGGTGGTGGTATTTCCTGATTCATTACAATATCACCTGGTGGTACAATCTGATCAAACGCCTCCTTACTGATCACCTGTACGGTCTTGAAGTCACTCTACAACAACAAGATATTTGTAGGATTTAATTGTTATTGGCATTATTTGGCATGGAAATAATTCACAGTGAAAATCATTTCTGAATACATTGTTATAAGAAAAGTTTAAAAGTTTAAATAAAATTTTGCTCATGACGAAAGCTTTCTAATACTTTTCTTTTTAAGACTTTTGACTAAATAAACATAAAACAGGATTAATCGTATTCTACCAAAACTGGTTGCAATATTTCAACCTTTTCCCAAACAAGACCTGAATTTGACATCCCCAATAAAGCTTGGAAAAATTTTGGGACTAAACTATAATGCAGCTTTTCCAGTTTAATCAACACCCATGTTGTTATCTGCAGCAGTTTTTGACAAGAATGACCCTAAAATTTAGTTTTGAAAGGTTTAAACATTTCCCAAATGGCAAAATTTTAGGGTGATCCACTTCAAAAACTGCCACAACTGACAAAATGGAAGTTATCAAAGATATAATTTGTGTAAAATATGGCGTGGAAAATGGAGAAACTGCTGGTTATCAGCAGTTTCTTCTTTTGTTTCACTGTTTTCCCAAACCTTTTCTGTTAGGGACGTCAAAGCCAGGCCCTATTAGGGAAAGGGTTAAGGAAAGATGCATTGCTTTCAGCAATATTAGTTAGTAGGTTAAAAGGGTATACACTATACTATAAGTCTATAACTAACACAAGCATGCATGCTATCAAATAAAGTATCCCCTGAATCACAAAATGTGCTAACAACCTGGATTTGATTCTGTATCTTTTACCTTTCCTAAAACACCTTTTGAATTTGTAGCTGCATAAATATGCATCTTTAAGGGAAAATCTTCATCTAAAAGACTGAAGTGGTGATTGAATCAACCAGGGACCTCTGGGTTGAGTCATATTACCACAGCCCCAAATCCTATCCTGTCTTGATTATGATGGCTAATCACTACCTGTTATATGCATGTTAAAGCAGTCTAATCAGGATCCATGCTGCACTTACTGTTTCAAAGGATTGGTTGAATGGAATTTTATCTTCGGCCAAAAAGCTTAACCCATTACCAGATGGCAAAGTTTTAGATTGTTCCAAATTCAATAAGGTTGCAGAAATTTAGAATGCTTTCACTCCCATCCCATCTGTTGTGCTCATTTCAGTGTGTTACGTCTAAGACAGGTTTCTAAAGCAAAATACACCAAATCACGATCCGAATACTGGTAATAAGAATATAGAGTGAACTGCTTTGACCAAGGTCAAACTGCACAAACTGTTAAGTCTGACCTTGGTCAATCCTTTTATTTCAAGTCCCTGTTTGTCTTGATAGGTTAAATGATACTGTGCAAGGTTAAATACTACATGAAAAGCAACATATACAAGGTGTACAAGGTGTCCCACCAGAACTTAACACTACAATATTTATAAATGATATAAAGAGTCGCATCATACCAAAACACTACAAGATTTCATACCACACCAAAAGCAATATTATAGTGTCAGTTATGTTTGAAAATGTCGCAACACAGCTTATTTTCCATGAAACCAACACATCAAGGATAGAAGGTGCTATTACAAGAACACTACAATGGTTATAAATGATATAAGGAGTCATACCACTACATGTAACTATTCTGTATCTCAACAAACCCTTGGGACCCTGTGTTTTACAACCGGAGTGATACCCACATGCTACATAACCAAGTAGCAGTACTATAGCAAAGTATAATCCATTCCCAAATAATGACACTTTTACAAGCCTCACAAGTTAATGGCTTTGAAAATCATTTTGGAAAATGAAGAAATTGCTTGTGACAAGCAATTTCTTTATTTCCCACAATGTTTTCTACCAACTTAGACATGAAATGTTTTGTTATGGGTTAATACTACACAGAAAGCAACATATTATAAAGGACATAAGGTGTCACACCAATAGTATAGGAAGTCACACTAAACCAATTAACTGCCTGTTCTATACACCACTATAAATTTATATATTGTGAAAGGTTAAAGTGACATTTCACGATTATTTTTACATAAATTTTACTTTTATTCTATCTGAAAGAGCATGTTTTCTTATGAATATTCTGAAAATTTCAAGCCAAAATATTGTACCGTTTACGAGAAATATATATTTTTGTGCTAAAATTAAACAAATTGTTGTGGACAACAGTTCAGATTTATATAGAAGGACCTCTACGGATAAGGCGAGAAATCTCCCTAAAAGGCTCAAATGGAAAAGTCATTTTTCAAAACATGCAAATTGATTATTATTTCGAACTGTATTGTTAGATATGTATCTAAATCATATGAAAACTGATTTTGTACGACCAAAAAGATTCGACAGGTACAGATAACTCTTGGTTTCTGTACCTACCCCCAAAAATACATTTTCTTACCCCACCATTATTCATTAAACCAGATTTAAGTTTTCTTTAGTTTTATAAGCAAAAAAATTTCTGTAAATGTAAGGACAATTGGTGTTGAAATCATAAACCATTTTTCGATTTGTCCTTAATGCGCATCCGCATCATTGAAACAAGTTTAAAGGCGAAATCTTCCCGCCAAAATTATGGCATATGGTATACGAGTACTATTTTTAATATAAAAGTATGTTCCCCCCCTTGACCCAGCAAATCCTTTTTACTAAGGAAGCCTATGATCCAGTTACACAACATATGTCAATGGGAAGCTGGATCAAGGGGGGGAACGATGTTAGCCAGCCTTGGGAAGGTAGGTATGCCTCGGTTTTTGGCGGGAAAGTTCGCGTTTAAAGTTGTTTCAATGGTGCGCATGCGCAATACGGACAAAACCAAAGCTGCAATATGATGTCAACACCATTTATCCCTGTATCTGTAGAAAATAAATTGCAAATAGAAATAAAAAAATCTTCATTTTACCTCTTTGAATACCGGTGTAGTGTAAGAAAACGAAACCATTTAGGTGGGTACTAAAATCAAGAGTTATATGCACCTATAGAACTTTTAAAATGACATAAAAATCGGTGTTTATTTCCTTTATTTGTCTACCTAACCATAAAGCTTAATTTTGTTTCTCAATTTGTTAGTTTTGAGAATTGACCCATCGAGCTGAGCCTTTTAGGGAGAATTCTCGCCTTATCCGTAGAGGTCCTTTGTCATTTCTGACTCAACTTTGACTGTTGTAGTGTTTTGTGCTGGTGTGATACCCTGTTTATATCCCTAATAATATGTTGCTTTGGCGTTGTGTTTAAAGTGACATTTCACATTTATTTCATTTTTTAAAAGTATGTCTTGATGCAAAGATTGTTTATTCTAACGCGTAGAAACGCTATAAGTTTTTTGAAGTTGTTATCTATAAGCAAAAACTACGCCTTCAACTACGCGCGCGAAGATCAAGGATATTTGATATAAGGAGTCACACCACTACCTATGCTACATTCTACTCTAGATCAACAAACCTTGGGGCCCTGTGTTTTTGATATCACAGCTGGGGTGATACCCACCAGTTCTTCCTGGTCCCAGATATCCTGCTCGTAATAATATAACCCGTCATTGATGATCTTGTGCATGTCCGCGGTGATCTTCGCGCGCGTCACATGATCCCCCGTCCTGTCTCCCTGCGGATGACGACGAAATGCGGGCGGTGTCTGTGTCACGATGAGAATCTTGTTGATCTCGCTGTCCGGAATCTCGAAGATCTCATCTTCATCATCTGACCTGATATATACAAGATGGTGGTTTTTGTTAGAACTAAACTGACACGATTTGAAAACGCAAAAAGTACTTTCACAAATGGTATCTCCTACATCTTAAAAAACCGATGTATATCCATGTAATTGTAAATGTTACAATTGTTAACATGACAGGACAAAAAATGACCCTGAAAGCCACGAATAATGCCTGAATGGACGTCAGATTTTGCCAAAATGCACGTTGAGTCAAGGGCCTGGCATCGAACAGGACGACGACAGCGAACCCAGTGTTTTCACAGGTGATTTATCACCGTGTTGCCATGTATAGGCTACCCACGATTACCAAACAGAATTTGCTGTAGACTGAGAGGTCACAAATCTGTTGCGTTAGTGACGTTGCCGTATACAATTATGTTGACGTACACTTATTACATGCCGCTGACTGGGACGTGGGTGGTCTGTAAATGTTTCGGTGTCGTTTACACGTTTACACGTCTTTACACCTTGGAACCGCCGATTCGGATGGATTAAAGCGTCTAGCTACCTTCATTTGCCAAACACCGCAAACCAAAAGCCAAAAAACTCGGTTCCTTTTTTGCAAAGTAAGCCTCAGCATTTTGTACACAACTTTCTTTCGTTGCTCTCGTATATTTTCAATAAGTAAATCAAAGTGACAATTTGTTCACACAAAAATCTTAGTGATTTAACATGTGGTCTGAATGCACAAGACACACAAGCATTTAGTGATGGGCGGTTCAGATGCCCGGATAGTTTACAGAAAACACGACAAAATTGCTGGGGCGTGAAGCGTATACTTTGTCTCATACATGTCCCCAAATATGGTGCCGATCGAGGCAATAGGAGATGAATGGTTAGTGAAAACGTGTTGTGTTTTTAAATCGTGTCAGTTTACAACCAGTGTTCTCGTATGCCTAATAAGCTGTATCGGCCCCACTACAGCTTCATGTAAATCACTATGATGCCCCTACAGCTTCAAAAGTACACCTACAGCTTAGTTTCTCCAAAAAGGTCACCAAATAGAGACATTTAGAGGTATTTTCAATTTTTTCTGTCAAAAACTGAAGAGTAATGCATTCTTATACATCAAAGTGTGACAATTCTGTATAATCAATTTGAGCAATTTCTTCTTTTCCCATTATGCTTTTATTCACAATTATTTGCATGAACACAATTTTAATTTCCCCCTACAGCTTCAAATTATTCTGCGGAGAACCCTGAGAACTGTTGAAAAGTAGACAAATTCCCCCCACTTTAGGTCAAAGAGTTATCCAGTTGGAGCATGTAAACGGATTTCAAACAAAGTCCAATTGTGACTTTGACCTATGTGACCCCAAACCATTATGGCACCTCCTTGGGTCAACCGTAACAACTGTGTAAACTTTCATGGTCCTAGGTTAAACGGTTCTCCAGTTAGAATATGGAAACGAAAAAAAACAAGAGGACCATGATGGTCCTATATCGCTCACCTGAACTAAGATGATATGAGCCACAGTTTTGTTCAAATCAATTATTTGTGACTTTAAGACTGAAAACAAACTTATGGTCAACAACATTGTGTCCAAATTTTGTCGCTATTAGTGGTTGTTAGAGTAAAAACAGTCGAAAACGGCAAATTTGTCAATTTGAAGGGCTCAGCAAACTCAGCAAATTCTACTCTGATTAAGCTGAAATTCAAACTGGTGCAAGATCTTACGTTCAGCAACATCGTGTCCAAATTTCGTCTTCATTGGTCAACAATTGCAGATGCTAGAGTGTAAACAAACTCTAAAACAATCGAAAACATCAATTTTGTCAATTTCAAGGTCATATAACTCATGAATTTCTAGTCCGATGAGACCGCAGTTCAAGCTCATCCAAGAAATTGTGGTCACCAACATTGTGTCCAACTTTCGTATTAATAGGTAAATAATTGTAGATTCTAGAGTGTAAACAAAGTCGAAAACAATCAAAAACAGGAATTTTGTCAAATTCAAAAGCGTATAACTCATAACCTTTTGATCTGATCAATCTGAAAATCAAACTCATACATGATCTTATAGTCTGTAACATTGTGACCAAGTTTCTGTCTTGATTGGTCAATAACTGTAGATGCTAGAGAGTAAACAAAGTCGAAGACAGTAGAAAACGTCAATTTTGTCAAATTCAAGGGCATATAACTCAGGAATTTTTTATCCGATCAATCTAAAAGTCAGATTCATTCGAGATCATATAGTCCTTTACATTGCGTCAAAGTTTTGTCTAGATTGGTCAATAATTGTAGATGCTAGAGTGTAAACAACATCAAAAACAGTTGAAAACAGCAATTTTGTCAAATTCAAGGGCGTATAACTCATGACTTTATGATCCGATCAACCTGAAAATCAAACTCATACAAGATCTTATAGTCCTTAACATTATCTCAAAGTTTTGTCTTGATTGGTCAATATTTGTAGATGCTAGAGTGTAAACAAAGTCGAAAACGGTCAAAAATAGCAATTTTGTCAATTTCAAGGGCACATAACTTAAGACCTTCTGGTCCGATCAGACTGAAAATTGAACTCATCCGAGATCTTATGGTCACCAACATTGTGTTAAAGTTTTTACTTGATTGATCAATAATTGTAGGTACTAGAGTGTAAACAATGTCAAAACTAGCTATTTTTCGCATTCAAGGGCAGATAACTCTGGCCATAATAGTTCGATCTGACCCATAATCGAACTCATCCAAGATCTTATGGTCATACATGTTTTGACCAGGTTTGGTCAAGATTGGCTTATATTTGTAGATGTTAGAGTGTAAACACGAAATTGTGAACGGACGGACAGACGGACAGACAGACGGACGACGGACAAAAAGTGACCACAATAGCTCACCTTGAGCACTTCGTGCTCAGGTGAGCTAAAAACAAGAAAGGATTTTAACCCAGGCTGACAGATATCCCCTTATTCCTTATGATGTGTAAAAAGTAAAGGAGTCAAAAAATGTCCATCCAGCAATCTGATTAAAACTAGATGTTTCATCTAATTTCATACAGTAACGTCAGACAATCACCAGTTTAACCCTTTCCCAAACAGCAAAATTTTAGGGTGATCCACTTCAAAAACTGCCACAAATGACAAAATAGGTGCTATTGAAGATAGATTTTGTGTAAAATATGGAACAGAAAATATTGAGACAAAAGGAGAAACTGCTGATTATCAGCAGTTTCTTCTCTTGTCTCAATGTTTTCACAAGTCTTTTTGTTAGGGACGTCAAAACCAGGTCTTGTTTGGGAAAGGGTTAATGACCCCTGGAAAGTCCAATATCATGTATTTTAATCTAATCAAAACTCATGTTGTGTATGGTGTTCCAAGACAAGCACATGCAAACATGTGGTTTTGTACTAAAATGACAGCTTATTGTGCGGTAGTTTTCGGTTTTTATCGTTTTCAGAATCTTGAAAGTGTTACTTTGATTGGAAAAGGTCATTGAAGATGAACCCTAACAGATGATACTTTGACTCTTTCCCAAACGCCAGAATTTTTGATTGGTCTAATTTGAAAGCTACTGGCGATGACAGAATAAATGTCCATACATGTTAGACCTGTGTATTATTCAGCCAAGAAAATATTGAGACAAAGGGAGAAAATGCTGATCATCAGCATTTTCTTCTGTTGTCTCAATGTTTTCTCATGCCATTTCTATTGGGGACGTCAAAACCAGGTCTTGTTTGAGTTAAAGGCTACCCATCTTCGCAAGCAAAGGGTGACATCTACGACGTAACGTCGTTTCTGTATTCACCCTTGGCGTATTTAGTCCGATTTTCTTGGTCTCCTGGAAAGCGTTTTCATTGGTTCCAGCGAGGTCTCGCTGGAACCAATCAGATTGTCGACTGATTCATTTGTTATGAGCAACCAAATCATGACAACGGGCGGGAAAAAGCATTGCATTTGCAACTCAGAAACGCGAAGATGGGCGATTTTTCCTAAGATTTTCACTGCAATAGACAGGAATTCCCTAACTATAATCGACGAATTATTATACTTTCGACAATTCGACCAAAAAGCAGCTAGAGCAACGACGGGTATTATCGACCACTTAAGGTTCAACTTATGTTACAGGTGAAATAGGCTGACTGTCCTCCTTACATCGTTGACTGTCACCGAGATTCAAATATTGGCTTTCGATTGCGTGTGTTACCGACCATATAACTTTGAAATGTAATAAAGTACCAACGTTTTTATAAGATGACATTGAGTAGTCTGTTATCGACCAGTGTGGCAGTTATCGACCACTTACCCAAAATGTTATTTATAGTTTAAAAGTTGATGTACGGGTGTAAGATCCGTCATCCCTATGCAGAGGTCATAGAGAGGTCATCACTTTTACAAACGAATGATTACTTCTAGCGAGGTCGTATAGTAATAAACTGAACAACAATGACTGATCGGAGGAGTGTGGGGTATTATCGACCATTGAGGGTTCAAACCATGTGGCAGATGAAATGGGTTGACTTTTCTTCTAGCATTGTAGACTGTCAGCCCTATTAAAAAATGCCTTTCATTTGTGTGTGTTACCGACCTCTGAACATAGTTACAGGAAGAAGGAGACATGTTTGGCCGGTAACACCCGCACTCCGTAAATGTAAGTGGCAGTTATCGACCACGCATGGATCTAAGGTCAGACAGCTTATATAGTCATCAGACAAAGTTAGAGAGGTGAGAAATTCAACTTGGCACTTGTTTTGATAAATGAAATTGAAAAATACACAGCGCTATATCATAAAAATCCATTTTTTCAATGACCATAGCTCTTAACTCACCCGATAAGACGGCCATTTTGTAAAAAACGTTCATGTGCCTCTTGCAATGAATGGTTAAAAATTCTTGAAGAAAGCCTGATTTTGGGTAGAAATGTAGACACAATACTTGGTAAAGATTCAGTGTGTCGGATTTTTAAGTTATAGTGAAATCTAATGAGATCATATGAAGGAAATGGTAATCAAACAGTAAATGGTCGATAATTCCCGATGGTCGTTAATGACGTCATCAATAATGGACGTAAACAACCAGCAGAACAACCGCTAGGCGGCGCTTCGCGATTTCAAGAAAATCGGACTAAATCCGCCAAGGGTGAATACAAACGTAGGTGGGTTCAACCTTGGCTAGCGAAGATGAAGGCTACCACGCTAGGCAGTTGATATCACCGTATATTGGAAGAAAATCATTAAATTAATGTGCTTTGTAAAAGCTCGGTTGTTTTGAAAGTTTTGTTTGCCTTTCTTTACATTGTTACTTGGATTAATAAATACTGATTTTCGAAAAATAAAGATCAGCAATTTCCGTAAATCGCCATAGTGTGACGTCATACAATGACTCCACCCCACTCTAGAGCATGAAGTTTCTGACAAAGATAAAGAGTGTAACTTTTCTGTCATAAAGTGAAGTCTCAGTTTTTATCCATTTCTCGATCGTCAGAGCAATACAGACACACTTAAATCGTTCTTTGGCACATTCCTTCACTCACTAACGACATATTCTTTGACTGTTTTGATATTTTTTCTAACATTTATTAAGGATGAATTCCGTGTTTCAAGTATTAATTGGGGAAGTCGCTTTATGACAGAAAAGTCGGACATTTAACTTTGTTTATCTCCGGCTTTCCCGGAAATGAACCATGACTTCCCATTTTTCCCGCCATGATGTCACTATTTGGCCAGTATGACGTCAAATTGAAATTGGAAGTCTATCGTTTTTTATTCGGTAAAGATAGGAAAAGACAAAAATATCCAATTTAAAAGACGAAATAAAAACACTTCTAATGTTTGAAAATTGTAGAAACTTTGATACATGTATTTGGTTATTAGAAAGGTGTTTTTTTTCCACACAAGAGTTTAATTTTGCCAATCAGCGGACACTTTAAAGTTAACGCCAGATTTTAGTCAGATTGTCCATCCAGGAGCCCTTTAATTTCACTAGTTTGTCATAGCTTACCATTCAGTAAAGTTATTTTTTCTGCCTACTCCACCAATCTGATCAATCTCCTCATCAAACATAAAATCTAGCTCCTCTTGTTCCTGACTGTCATTTAACGTCTCCTCCTGGAAAATGGTAAGGTATCAGAGTTTAACCCTTTCCCAAAGGACAAAATTTTGGGGTGCTCCAAATTCAAAGATGTTGCAGATGACAATCAAAACTGAATGAAAATTTACATTTTTTGGTCTTTTTGTGTAGAAAATATTGTGGGAAATGAAGAAATTGCTTGTGACAAGCAATTTCTTCCTTTTCCACAATGTTTTCCAATGCATTTACTTTTGAGGGAGTCAAAAGACGTCACTGTGCAGTAATGGGTTAAAGTCTACGAAGCATGATCTGGGACAATTTTTGTTTTCTACTTGTAAGCAGCACAACAGATTAGAGCAGGTGAAATCATTCTAACTTTTGTTTTATTTTTCTCATATTCAAACCCAATGTCTCAATGAGACAATTCCAATGAGTTTTAATTAGGCATATCTAAATCTTTGCTTAAGGATAAAATTATCCAGGTTAATTATAAACAAGATTCATCAATCAAATTTATATTTTAATACAATTCACCTGTGGCTATTTTCAATTTTAACCCTTTCCCCAAAACAACACTATCGAGGGCCGAAAGGGTGGTCCAATTTGAAAGCTGTTGCAGACTACAAAATTGCTACTGATTGCGAGCAGGTTTGTGTACAATATAGCACAGAAAATATTGAGGACAAAATGAGAAATTGCTGTTATCAGTATGGTTACCAGCATTTTCTCCCATTTGCCCCAATATTTTCTCGACCTTTTCTATTAGGTATATCAAAAGCAGGTCTTGTTTCCGAAAGGATTGACTCTTTCTAAAAGAAGACCTGGTTTTGAAGTCCTGAATAGCTCTTGAGACAAAAGAAGACAAGAGATGTTTGTAAAACATATATGCCCCCTTCAAGTGCCTACATTTGATGTAGGTCAAAGTCCAAGGTCAAGTTAACAAGGTCCAAGGTCATGGTCTAATATGAAAGGTCTTGGTAGGAGGTGTCTATGTGTGAAATATCAAGGCTGTATATGTAAAAGTAAAATGAAATATAGGCCAGATTAAAGTTTTTAAAAGTAGGACAAATGCCAAGGTCAAGGTCAAATGTGAAAGGTCTTGGTTGGAGGTGTCCATGTGTGAAATATCAAGGCTGTAGGTGTAAAAGGACATGATATATATGCCTGGTTTAAGTTTTTTTAAAAGTAGGTCAAACTCCAAGGTCAAGGTTGCAATATTCAAGGTCATTGTCAAATGTTAAAGGTCTTGGTATGGGGTGTCTATGTGTGAAATGTCAAGGCTGTAGGTGTAATAGGACATAAGATAAAGGCTGGGTTAAAGATTTCTAAAAGTATATAAAAATCAAAGGTCAAGGCCACACACGCCAAGGTCATGGTCAAATGTGAAAGGTCTTGGTAGGAGGTGTCCATGTGTAAAATATTGAGGCTGTATAGGTAACAGGACATGAGATATATGCATAGTTTAAGTTTTTATAAGTAGGTCAAACTCCAAGGTCAAGGTCCAAGGTCATGGTCACATGTGAAATGTCATGGTTGGAAGTGACCATGTGTGAAATATCAAGGCTATATGTGTAAAATGACAAGAAATATAGGCCAGGTTAATGCATTATAAAAGTAGGTCAAACACCAAGGTCAAGGTCACAAGGTCCAAAGTCATGGTCAAATATGAAAGGTCTTGGTAGGAGGTGTCCATGTGTAAGATATCGAGACTGTATAGGTAACAGGACATGAGATATAGGCCTAGTTTAAGTTTTTTAAAGTAGGTCAAACTTCAAGGTCAAGGTCCAAGGTCATGGTCAAATGTGAAATGTCTTGGTTGGAAGTGACCATGTGTGAAATATCAATGCTGTATGTGTAAAATGACATAAAATATAGGCCAGGTTAATGTATTATAAAAGTAGGTCAAACACTAAGGTCAAGGTCACAAGGTCCAAGGTCATGGTCAAATGTGAAAGGTCTCGGTCGTAGGTGTCCATGTGTCAAATATCAAGGCTTTATGTGTAAAAGGACATGATATATCATCTAGGTTAAAGTTTTATAAAAGTAGGTAAAAGTCCAAGGTCAAGGTCACAAGGTCCAGGGTCATTGTCAAATGTGAAAGGTCTTGGTAGGATGTGTCCATGTGTGAAATATCAAGGCTGTATGTGTAATAGCACATGAGATATAGGCCCAGTTTATTTCTTTTTAAAGTAGGTCAAACTCCAAGGTCAGGGTCACAAGGTCCAAGGTCATAGTCATATGTGATAGGTCTTAGTCTGAGGTTTCCATGTGTCACATATCAAGGCTGTATGTGTAAAAGGACATGATATATCGGCCAGGTTTAAGTTTTTAAAATGTAGGTCAAACTCCAATGTCAAGGTCACAAGGTCCAAGGTCATGGTCAATTGTGAAAGGTCTTGGTAGGAGGTGTCCATGTGTGAAATATCAAGGCTGTATGTGTAATAGGTCATGAGATATATGCCCGGTTTAATTTTTTTTAAAGTAGGTCAAACTCCAAGGTCAAGGTCACAAGGTCCAAGGTCATGGTCAAATGTGAATGATGTTGATAGGAGGTACTTTTTGAGTTGTGTTCTGGACAAGAATCAAGTTATAAAATCAACAAAGGGCAATAACTCAAAAATTTTGATCGGCAGAGTTACGGTTCTTGTGCACTGCACCTCTCCATAATGAGATCTATCCACCTGTAAAGTTTCATGATTCTACCTTATATACTTTTTGAGTTGTGCTCTGGACAAGAATCAAGTTTGAAAATCAACAAAGGGCAATAACTCCAAAAATGTGATCAGCAGAGTTACAGTTCTTGTGCACTGCACCTCTCCATAATAAGATCTATCCGCCTGTAAAGTTTCATGATTCTTCCTAACATACTTTTTGAGTTATTCTCCGGACAAGAATCAAGTTTGAAAATCAACAAAGGGCAATAACTCCGAAAATTTGATCGGCAAAGTTATGGTTCTTGTGCACTGCACCTCTCCATAATGAGATCTATTAACCTGTAAAGTTTCATGATTCTACCTTACATACTTTTTGAGTTGTGCTCTGGACAAGGATCAAGTTATAAAATCAACAAAGGGCAATAACTCAAAAATTTTGATCGGCAGAGTTACAGTTCTTGTGCACTGCACCTCTCCATAATGAGATCTATCCACCTGTAAAGTTTCATGATTCTACCTTACATACTTTTTGAGTTCTGCTCCGGACAAGAATCAAGTTTGAAAATCAACAAAGGGCAATAACTCCAAAAATTTGATCGGCAGAGTTACGGTTCTTGTGCACTGCACCTCTCCATGATGAGATCTATCCACCTGTGAAGTTTCGTGATTCTACCTTTAATACTTTTCGAGTTATGCTCCGGACAAGGTTTGGTCTACGGACAGACCGACCGACCTACGGACCGACCGACAGACCGACCGACCTTCCGACCGACACTTGCAAATCAATATACCCCCATTTTCTTCGAAAGGGGGCATAATAAGAGCCGTCACAGACAGATTATGCTCCCCAAATAAGTGTTTGTCACAAAATAAAAACTATCATACTTTAAGCCCCCTTTTCCCACGACAGACTTTTTGTACATACATTATTTATAGAATATGGTCTAGAACATCCTATTTATTACATTAGTACAAAATTTCATTAACTTCTGCCCATTAGATGAAGAGAAATTAGAGAAAAACTAATTTTTACACTACGGCCCCTTTTCCCATGATGCAGCTTCAAATTAAGAAACGGAGAAAAAGATCCCTAGGTATTATCCAAGGGAGTTCACATATTAAGTTTCATTGAATTTGGTCCAAGGGTTGCTGAGATCTGGCTGTGGACAGAGGGTTGCTGAGATCTGGCTGTGGACGGAGGGTTGCTGAGATCTGGCTGTGGACGGAAGGACGTACACACGGACGGACATAACAGACGGACAGTGTGGCGACTATATGCTCCCCCGAAATTTTTTCGGGCAGCATAAAAATGCTGCTAATCAACATTTTCACCTAGTCCTTTAGCCTCAATATTATCTGTGCTCTATTACACACAAATCCCATCATTATCAACATCCATGTTGTCATCTGCAGCAGCTCGAAAATTAGGAATAGATCAAGGTTTGCCGTTTGGGAAAGGACTAACAAAACTGACCTTTTTAATTTTCTCCTTCTTATCCTTGATCCTTCTCTTCACTTCCTTCCACTCTCCCTGTAGTTCGGGAGCACTAGATGACAGGATGGGTGTATAAATATCCTCTAGGTTAGTCTTGAACACCTCATTCTGGTCATGATCACCATCAGGACCCGGATCGGTCTCCATGGAATCTATAAATAGATATTGAACACTAGATGACAGGATGGGTGTATATATATCCTCGAGGTTAGTCTTAAATACCTCACCCTGGTCATGATCACCATCAGGACCCGGATCGGTCTCCATAGAATCTATAAATAGATATTGAACACTAGATGACAGGATGGGTCACAGGGGTGTATATATATCCTCGAAGTTAGTCTTAAATACCTCACCCTGGTCATGATCACCATCAGGACCCGGATCGGTCTCCATAGAATCTATAAATAGATATTGAACACTGGATGACAGGATGGGTGTATATATATCCTCAAGGTTAGTCTTGAACACCTCACCCTGGTCATGGTCACCATCAGGACCCGGATCGGTCTCCATAGAATCTATAAATAGATATTGAACACTAGATGACAGGATGGGTCACAGGGGTGTATATATATCCTCGAAGTTAGTCTTAAATACCTCACCCTGGTCATGATCACCATCAGGACCCGGATCGGTCTCCATAGAATCTATAAATAGATATTGAACACTGGATGACAGGATGGGTGTATATATATCCTCAAGGTTAGTCTTGAACACCTCACCCTGGTCATGGTCACCATCGGGACCCGAAAAGGTCGCCATCGAATCTATAAATCGATTCGTGAAGACATGGCATAAAGCTTTTAAACGAGCATATAATCAATTATTTTTGAAAATGTTGTAACTACAGATTGATAAAGATGTAGTTACTTTTTCGACACAGCAAAAGGATGTAAGTTTTATAAATGTTAAGTAAATGCATAAGCATGTAGATGTTGCCTGCATCACTCATGATTATTCTGGCTTATGTTGGCAGTCTGCCCTAATATTTATACTGCCTGTCTTTAACATGTGGTAAAGCTAAATGTCACCTACCCTCTGTAGGTAGTGGTGTATACAGTTTACCGGGGACAAACTCCGGGACATCAGCGTGTAGTTGTCCAGGTACAAATTCTGGTACATCCGCATGTAAGGTACTCTGTGTTACTTGTAAAGGGATTGCATCCTCTAATGGCCACTTCTCAGGCTCTTCCAAACTTCTTATTCGGAGACGATCTTCTGAAAGTTCTATAGTTTTACTCTCACCCATAGCCTGTTATAAAATAAAACACAAATTCCATGTAACTGGTAAATTGATGAAAATAAATGAACGCATATGATATTCAAACTAAAATTTTGGTCCAAATATTGAAAGGCATTTTTTTAACCTCATGCCACCTTAACCTGAAATCTGCATGTCTTACAACTTCATTAGAAGGGCAATAGACTTACTGGCTGTTTACAGTTTGCTACCTGAAGCAATTTGCAGGGACAAAAATTGATTAGAAGGTGTTTATCTGACTGAGCCATCCAAGCTTGGCTGCAGTAAATATCTAAACCGTAGTATAATCCCCTTACCTCTACAATTAATGCGACATTCTGTGTAAGAGCCTGTACTCTGTGGAAGCCGGCTATCAGACTGATCGGGATCCAACCTCCTTTCTGCATCTTTCTTCGCAGGAAAAAATCTCGCTCCAAGTTCTCGACGCTGAAGTAATACTCTCTGAAATATTTACATCCAGGATTAGACCAAAATTGAAATGTAAACACCAAGATAGGCATCATACGATCAAATATATACATAATGAAATGCATCATCCATTTCTTAACCTTTCAGAAGTTGAGAAACATTGTGTAATTTAGAGTGGAACTTTGATTATTACAAAACAACAATGATATTTATGGTTACTGCAGAGGGCTCAGAAAATGACAATACATTGACGCCTTCAGCAAGTGTCTTGAATGTAACATAGATCAGCTAAAGCCTTTCTTCTTCATCAAATTTGGACAATTTATCAGATTTTGTTGTTGAATTATGACTATACTACTTACATTTGTTTTTTGACATATTCCTTGACTGTGGCATCGTCCATATACGGCATGTTAAAGAATACAGTCCCACCCATACCAGGGTTAAATACATTTGTATCTGGGGAGAACTCGGGTGTAGAATAGTGCATGTTGTGACCTGCAAATAGAAGAGTCATGAATCATGAAGAGAATAGGCAACTAAAAACGACATAATAGAGCATGACTGTAACAAGTTCTACTTTCTAACTCATTACCAAATGACAGAATTTTAGGGCAGTCCAAATTGAAAGGTCCTGCAGACGGCAATTTCAATTGAATGGAATTTCTATTTTCTAGGTCTTTTTGGATGGAAAACATTGTGGGAATGAAGAAATTGCTTGTCACAAGCAATTTCTTCATTTTCCATGATGTTTTCCAGGGCCATTATTTTGTGGGGAGTCAAAAAGAGCCATTGTGTGGTGATGGGTTAAGATACGTTCCCCAATGTTAGGAAGTTCATCCCTTTCCAGGTCTGAGGAGAAGACCTGGAATTGACCAATCCAGTAGAAAAGCTTTCGGAAACATTGAAAATGCTGCAAACTAGTGTTTTCTTATTTTGTCTAAATATTTTCTGTGCTACCTGTTGTTATCAATCTATTGTGTCGTCTGCAGTAACTTTCAAAACACTGTTTCAGTTTGGGAAAGAAATGGAAAGGAGCCAAAGGATCACATAACGCTTAAGGCCAGACATTCCAAGACAAATAGCCAAATGTCTGATTCTTTACTACTGTAAGATTGTAATATTTGTATCAGCTTTTTCAATAAAGCTGGCGTGTACTTAAAGTTAACCCATTACCAGACTGCAAATTTTAGACTCTACATACAACAATAACAAATCAATGAAAGTTTACGTTTTTTGGTCTTTCAGGATAGAAAACATTGTGGGAAATGAAGAAATTCAAGAAATTGCTTGTTACAAGTATTTTCTTCATTTTCCACCATCATGTTTTCTCAAGCCTTTTCTTGTGAGAGAGTCAAAAGGTGTCCCTGGGCAGTAACGGGTTAAGCTGCTCACCTCCCGGTCCATCCTCCATACGCCCTCGTCCCCGTCCTCCGCCTCTCCCACCGCGTCCTCGAATACCACCGCGCATGCCGCCTCTACGCGCTCCACGCGGACTCAGTGGACGCATGTCACGTCTCCAGTTATCCGAATCTGAACCTGCGAAAATAAGATATAACTCGGAAGGTCTAAAAACCTTTCATATCTTTTGAAATATTGTATTTTTAGCTGAAAATGTTTTTTTCTTTCTTATCTTATATCTTATCTTTGAATAAGCAAACTTCCCAGAAAACCCTTTAACCCTCTCCAAAACAAGACCTGGTTTTGACGTCCCAAAGAGAATAGGCTTGGGAAAACATTGAAACAAAAGAAGAAACTGCTGATAACCAGCAGTTTCTCCTTTTGTCTCAATATTTTCTGTGCCATATTTTACACAAATCCTGTCTTCAATAACATCCATTTTTGTCATTTGTGGCAGTTTTTGAAGTGGATTACCCTAAAATTCCGTCGTTCGGGAAAGGGTTAAACACCTGTGTGAGTATGTATATCAATGGATTTTTACCACTGAGATTCACATAAGTGATTTCAATCGATACTTGATAAAGCCAATCACTATAATACGTTCAAAGTTAAACGAGAATGGTTTACGGTTGTTTTGGTTTATTTTTAGGTAGAACTACTACCTTTACCTACGTAAAATTAAAGCAAGACAACCGTATCTATTCTCGTTTAATTGTGAATCTATTATATCGTTAACATTCTTCAACGTTATTTGACAAAAACATTGTTAACTAACAGTATCAAACCATTTTCTTCCTGACTTTCAATTTTTTCCTAAACTTTCTTTGTTAAGGATATGACAAGCTGGTCTTGTTCAGTAAAGGTTCTTCAACTTATAGGGTTCTCCCAAAAGCCTAAATAAAATTGGTGTCTTTAACCCCCAAATAGAATTTTGTACCCCAGGTTTTTGCAAGCAGCCTTCTTTGTCCCATAGAAAGAGTTTACGCATGCAGCAAGATAGTTGTTTTTACCCCTTAATTTAAGAATCAGTGGGAATTCTGACTTACCAAATCTGCCCCTGTCCATGCGCTCTGGTCTGGAGGATACTTTTTCCGATCCTTTATCGGACATCGCTGACGAGGGTCGTGATGATCGGCCGGCACTTCTACTTCGTCGATGACGACCTGACTTGTGCTCAATGTCCATCGGTACCCATTTCTGCTTGCCTCCAACTGATGGAACAAATAACATCACATATTGTCAGTGTTATTGTTAAACCTCGTAACTCAAGCTTAATCTGGAGTTACAAGGTTTTGCAATAACACCGACTATATGCATGGTGGAATATCATTTTTAGCCCTTCCAAAGCAAAATTTTTGATTGGTCCAATTTCAAAGATGTTAATTATATTACAACAATTTAAGTCGACACATTTTTCCATTTTCGTCTATCTGGGTAAATAACATTCTGGGAAATCAAGAAATTGCTTGTTGCAAGCAATTTCATCATTTTCCACAATGATTTCTCAAACCTTTATCTCATGAAACATCAAGATATGTCAATGTGTAGGAATGCTTTAAAGATTATTATATCACCCTCGAGATTTTTTTGCATTAACCCAACTACCCCTTGGGCAAGGTTTATAAAAGTGACCAATTTATGCTAGATAAGCATTAGGAGAAACAGAGTCCAAGGTCAAAGGTTATATCCATATATGAAATATCAAGGCTCTATCTGTAATAGTGCATGAGATATAAGCCAGGTTAAAGTTTTTTAAAAGTAGGTCAAACTCCAAGGTCAAGGTCACTAGGTCAAAGGTTATGGCCCCAAATGAAAGGTCTTGACGGGAAGTATCCATGCATGAAGTGTTAAGGCCGTATCTCCAAGTGTCTGAGATATAGACCAGGTTAAAGTTTTTCAAGTTAAGACGCGACGGGACAGAATAGGACGCGACGCCGCACTAGGGCTGTGACATAAGCTCCCCGGACATAAAGTCCAGACTTACTAAATATGAGATTCATTTTACAACACAGCAATCTTCTACATGTTTTATTGTGAATTTGTTTTCATTTCATTATGATCTTTTCTTTTTGGAATGACAGTCCTCTGAAAATGTTTATTTGATCTATTCATTCACATGCAGTATAATTTTTTTTTTTCATATATTAATTATAGCCAAAGGGAAAAGCATGACTTTCTAATCAATAATAACAATTTGAACCTTTACCAAAATGATGAAACTTGAGATTTATCTTAATTGGAAATTTTTACACCATATCACACTATAACAGACTCTGAACACTGTGATCCCTCACGCTAACAAGAGTTGTCTGCATACAACGTAGCTCGCCTATATGAGAGCTTGCCACAGAAAAAGAGTTTAAGGTCAAAGGTCAAGGTCACTAGGTCAAAAGTCATGGTCCCAAATGAAAGGTCTTGCTGAGAAGTATCCATGTGTGAAGTATCAAGGCTGTATCTGTAAAAATGGTCAAGACATAGGCCAGGTTAAAGTTTTTGGAAAGTAGGTCAAACTCCAAGGTCAAGGTCACTAGGTCAAAGGTCATGGTCTCAAATAAAAGGTCTTGGCAGGAGGTATGCATGTGTGAAATATCAAGGCTGTATCTCAAATAGTGCCCTAGATATAGACCAGGTTAAAGTTTTTTTCAAGTGAAGACGCGAAGGGATGCCGACACTAGGGCTGTGACATTAACTCCCCGGACTTAAAGTCCCGGCTCGCTAAAAAGGTCTTAGTCAGAAGTCCAAAATCCAAATTTTGACAAACTGATCAGACTCATCAGAAGTCAACCAGATGCTGTATGAGAAAATGAACATACAGTAAGATAGGTGAAACATTTTAGATACAGAAAATAGCATTTATGGTGAAAAGTATCAGCCCTCGTCAGTCTTCGACAACTGCGAAGACTGGCAAGGCTAAATAAATTTTGCACATCCCAAAAGGTCCTGTTTAGAATGACGGGTCACAAATATTGAAGTACTTTATTCTGTGGAAGTAATAATTAGCAAAATGGGAAAATGAGCAAAATGGGACAATGATGACATATTTTTTTAACATTTGGACTGTTCCAGTTTGGCAGGTGCAGCAGGTGACAATACTGATGATGATAAAGATAGGATTATTGATTATTGCATACTACAGCACAAGAAATATTGAGACAAATGGAGAAAATGATGATTATCTATTGAGGACTTTAAAACCAGGTCTTGCTTTGGAACAGATTTATTAATTTCAACATGATTCAACCCACCTCTCCTCTTCGGTGTTCTCTGCCCTTCCTCGTTGGACGATGTATTTGTGTTTTCTTTGTTTTCCTTGGATGAGTCGTCTCCCCCTGAATCGCTGTTTGACTGGTTCCCGTTGTTTGACACAGCAGGGGATGAGACGGGTTTCATTTGTGATGGTTTTTTGTTATTCTGTATCGTAGGAGAGTCAGTAACTTCGTTCAGTGCAGGCCAATTCTCGTCTCCTAATGGAGCCTCCTGAAAGAAACGAGATGTGTTTGTGAAATATGAATGCCAACAAAATGGCCAAATTTATGTTTTCTGACAGACAGACAGATAGGACACTAGTTAACCAATATGCTCTTGATCTTTCGATACCGTGGCATAATAGAAGTTCATATATGAATTATATTATTCCCTTGTTTAATCCTTTCCCAAACAAGAAACTAAAAGGCTGGTTGAATTTGAAAGCTGATATAGATGCCAAAGCAGATGTTGATTAAGATGAGATTTGTGCATCAGACAGCTTAGAAAATGCTAAGAACAAGAGTTGTCCGCGGACAACGTAGCTCGCCTATACGAGAGCTTGTCAAAAAAACATCAA
This sequence comes from Fragum sueziense, assembly GCA_963680895.1. NCBI lineage: Eukaryota > Metazoa > Mollusca > Bivalvia > Cardiida > Cardiidae > Fragum > Fragum sueziense. Next base: position 3,796,168 of record OY804596.1, read on the forward strand.
TTTTTTTTCAAAAGTAAGTCAAACTCCAAGGTCAAGGTCACAAGGTCAAAGGTCATGGTCCCAAATGAAAGGTCTTGTCGAGATGTATCTATGTATGAAATATCAAGGCTGTATCTCTAATAGTGCCTGAGATATAGGCCAGGTTAAAGTTTTTCAAAAGTAGGTCAAACTCCAAGGTCAAGGTCACAAGGTCAAAGGTCATGGTCCTAAATGAAAGGTCTTGTCGAGATGTATCTATGTATGAAATATCAAGGCTGTATCTCTAATAGTGCCTGAGATATAGACCAGGTTAAAGTTTTTCAAGTGAAGACGCGACGGGACGGGACGGGACGCCGACACTAGGGCTGTGACATTAGCTCCCCGGACATAAAGTCCCGGCTCGCTAAAAAGCAGAAAATGCTGGTTTTAAGCATTTTCTTCTTTTGTCCCAATGTTTTCTCAAACCTTTTCTGTTGTGCGGTCTTCAAAACCAGATCTTATTTGGGAAAAGAATTACCAGTTTATCAATTTTCAGACTTTATCACAGGCAAGTAATTGGTTTGGAAATGACAAGAAGCGAAAATGCTGTAACTGAAATAAAGCATAAGATTTAGTCCAGGCTAAAGTTTTTGAAAAGTAGGTTAAACTACAAGGTTGAGGTCAAAAGGTCAGATGTGATACTCCAAAATGAAAGGTCTTTCAAGTTTGCAGGAGGAATACATGTACAAAGCAACAGATTACAGGATGTGAAGACATTCTAAATTTGTTATCTCAAATCCAAACCCTATGTTGTATTGAGACGATTCCAATGAGTTCCCAAAACATAGGGTTTGATAAACAATAAATGAAATATTGTATTTTGAGAAGTCCAAAACCCCTCTTATCTGTAGTACTGCATGTATGAAATATCAAGCCTTTAGTTCAACCTACTTTTTGGACCAATGAAATTGAAGTACATTTTAAAATTTCCCCGCTATATTTCGCATAATCGAACTGCCGGCTAGTTTATGTGACGTCTATACATAGCCATGCCCAGTCTCTAATAAACTGCTAGTGAAGTCAGATAGAGTCTGTGTAGTAGATTCTACGCCATATAAACATAAAATGTGCTGTGCACATTTGAATATTTCGCGTAGAATCTACTTTACAGCCTCTATCTAATATGTAGTTCCTAAAATATGGACGAGTTTAAAGTTTCTATGTAACCAACGCTGATGCAAATGATGACACCGACACTATGGCTGTGACATTAGCTCCTCAAACAAAAAGTCCAGGCTCTCTGATTAAAGATCAGTTTTAATGTAATGTATGCAAAAATTAGACCCAGAGCTATCTGTGCAAGGAGATTACTTAATATTTACCTTTTGTGATTTGTTTGTTGCATTATTCTGGGAGTCCTTCAGCTCAGCTGTGGACCCCGCGGGCTTCGAACCTTCAACCTCTGCCACCTTCGGACTGGGGTTGGTAGCAACAACTGGAAGTACAAATATAAACATGTTTATGTTTATTATCCTTTTGTTTCAATTTGTAATGGACAAGAACTTGATTGATTGAATCGAGAGCTACGAACCCAGTCTATAGCAAAAGTGTTCAGAGAAGATGCTTTAAATGACAAGATTTATAGATCAGTCTTGTTTAAAAGCTGCTGCACGCAGCAGTAGTAGGTGTTTGGGGTCCAATAGAAAAAGGCCCGTCATTACAAGTAACTCAGTGACAATTTGAGAGTACTCAGAACAAATAGTTCAACCAAACACAAACAATTAAGACTGTTCCGTTTCGAAATAGGCTGCAAACAACAAAACGAATGTTGAAACAAATAGCAGTTTTGTACAATATAGCACAAAAAACATTGAGAGAAAACGAGAAAATCCAGTTTATCAGCATCTTCTTCTTCTGCCTCAATCTATTTACATTTTTTATTGGGGATGTCAAAATCAAAATCAAAAGTCTTGTTAGGGAAAAGTTTGAAATTGCTGAGATTCAAGTAGGTTCCTGTAATATTGCTGATTTGACTCACATTGACAAAGATAAACCATCCCATTGTAACAGATGTTGTCTTGCTTCAAGCTGCAAATTTGCATGCAACAGCAGTAAAGCTACATACATGTTTTTATATCTTTATTTAGATGGCCCGATTTTTAGTATACAATTTTAGCTTTGTCGCATTTGACAGGACAACTTCGATTTTTGCTTTGTACACTACTTCTTTTCTCTACCTTAACCCTTTAACAAACAAGACCAGGTTTTGACTTCCCTATTAGAAAAGGCATGGGAAAACATTGAGACAAAAGAAGAAAGTGCTGATTACCAGCACTTTCTCCTTTTGCCTCAATATTTTTTATGCAGTATTGTAAACAAATTCAATTAGAACGATTAAGGTATATGACCCATCATTAAAAACACCACTTTCTAGCTATACGAAATGCATCAAATTACACACACTTGTAAATACACTTCACATTAGATGATTCACCGTGCCAGATTCCAAGATCATGCTTCAAGAAGAAAATAATCTACAAATATTATTTTACTCTATATTCATATGCAAGGGAGGTAATTTTGAGCATTTTTGTCAAATATTTTCAGAAGTATGCATTAAATCAAAATTCTAAACCGTTCAAAATGCTTATGTTTGTATTTGGAATGGAAATGTAACAGTTTAAGAATTATTGGTACTTTTCAAATTTCGCTTCTGGCTCTTTTGTGCTTATGATGGGTCATATACCTTAATACCCATTTTGTTGTCTGCGCTTTTGAATGGGACCTCTTTCAAATTTGGCTGTTTGGGAAAGGGTTAAACACCAAAGTACTCACTACTCAGCCACTTTTTGTTGCATAGGCAATTCCTATGCATGAAACAATATGTGTTTGTAATACACCAATATAACTGACATTTTTTTTTAAATTTGAAATTGATCTTGGATCAACAAGCTTACAACCAAAGGTCTTGTCACAACAAAGGTTGAAGAATACAATGCTGATAAGCAGCATTTTCTCCTTTCTAAAAACTTCCTGCACCATACTGTACACTAATCCTATGGTTATTATACATTCTCTTGTCAACAACAGCTTTAAAGAAGAACGATCTTAACCCATTACCACACAGTGACTCTTTTTGACTCCCTACAAAATAATGGCTTTGGAAAACATTATTACAAGCAATTTCTTCATTTCTCATAATATTTTCTATACAAAAAGACTAAAAAAGTAAAAATTCATTCAGTTCAAATTGTCGTCTGCAACATCTTTGAGTTTGGACAAGCCTAAAATTTTGACTTTTGGGAAAGGGTTAAATTTTTGCAATTGGATAAAGCCTCATGAGATAAATTGACAACAAGTTTATGATTTTATGATTTAACATATTGATTATCTATACACTAAAAGCAATAAACTGAATGTAAGCAGGTCTTATGTTTGTCCTATCCCAAACTATAAAATGAGCCAGGATCTGGAAAAACGTCCCTTAAGGCTTTTGAGCCCAACATAGATCCTGATCAGACTGTGCGTATCCATGCTGTTCTCTAATAGCTTCATTGTGACCTTAAGTAGCATAAATAGAGCAGCATGGATGCATATTGGACTGCATTTGACGACAGGCTTATCTGGAAACTCGATTTTCCAAAATGCTTTAAGGGACGTTTTTCCAGATCCTGGCTCATTATTGTATTCTAGTAGGGTGGTCCAAAGAAAGTTGCAGCAAACGACAAAGTAGAAGTTCCGATAGAATTTCAATTTGCATAGCACAGATAATATTGAGGCGAATTGAGAAAATCCTGATCATCAGCATTTTCATCATTTGTCTCAATGTTTCCCAATCCTTTTCTAATAGCGACATCAAAAGCAGAACTTGTATGTGAAAGGGTTAACTAAACATTACTTTACATGAATCACTTTTAGTCACCTTAAAAATATTGAGTCAAATACCCGAATGTTGGATATCAGCATCTTCTTTTTCCTAAAAGTTTTCCCAAGTTTTCTTTATCATTGAATGATGTTAAAACCAGGTCTTGTTTGTTAAAGGATCTAACAAGTCAAAAGTCAGATGTAACTTCAAACAAGCCATTGTCAAAATTTCTAATCAATTTACCAAGAAATAATTGTTATTGTAAAGACAAAATGATCTGTCTTTACTAATGAAAGAAACATTGTTTTACAACAATACAATTAAATAAGATGATGCATTTAAACCTTCCCAAACAGAAACCTGATTTTCATAGTCCCTTGTAGAAATGGTTTGGGAAAGCAATGAGGCAAAAGAAGAAAATGCTGATAATCAGGATTCCATTCATGTTATTGCAAAACCTCGTATCTCAAGCATTTTCAATCAGTGGCGTCAAAACCCTGTCTTGTTTGGAAAAAGGTTAAGAATGTCTTAACATTGCCGATTCTGCATCCGGTGAATGTTTAACCCTTTCCCAAACGGCGAAAATTTAGGGGGTCCAAATCCAAAGCTGATGCAGACGACAAAATGGATGTTAAAATGAAATATGATATGCATATAATTTAGCTGGGAAAATATTGAGGCAAAAGGAGAAAATGCTGATTATCAGCATTTTCTTCTTTTGCCTCAATATTTTCCTAAGCCTTTACTCTCAGGGGCGTCAAAACAAGGTCTTGTTTGGGAAAGGGTTAAGGAGATCAGAGCATACTAGCATTATTTTCTACCTCACAAGACAATGCTTAATGTACCGAGGCAACTAACTAGCAGCTTGCAATTTACATGTATTAATTATGAGTAAATCTGACTATAAACAATGTATGCAACCTTTTCCATGGAGATAAAATGTATTTAACAACATAATTATGTACATGTATTTTGTTTGTATCATTGTTATGAATCCTTTTACTTTTTATGTTCTAACTTTAACCCATTACCACACAATGACTCTTTTTGACTCCCTACAAAATAATGGCTTTGGAAAACATTGTGTAAAATGAAGAAATTGCTCGTGACAAGCAATTTCTTCATTTCCCACGTTTTCTACGTAAAAAGTCCAAAAAAAGTAAAACTGCATTCACTTGAAATTGTCGTCTGCATCATGTTTGAATTTGGACTAGGTTAAAATTCTGCCGTTTGGGAATACCGGTAGGTTAATCATAAATGCATCAAGGAATGTACAAGGTGCATCTTTCAGTTGTAATTTTGTTCAAAGGAGATATAGGATGTAGGTTGTCTTTTACATTGTATGAATTTTGTGCTAGATGAAAACAGATTTGAGGATTTTCCAGTAACATTGCAGCAGCAAGTGCACCTCACCATGGTTTCCTGGTATTTCTCACACAAGTGCAAACACAAAATCAAATCAGAGCCATCAACTGCTGCCTCACATTGATGAGAGACAAATTATTTGAGTTGTATGTCAGAAAAGATATAGACCAACCTGGGTTCCAACCCACGACCCCTTGATTGATAGACAATGCTGTTACCGTTACTACTCTCTTCAGAACAGAGCACATTCTCTCTTCATTCCATTAGGATAGAATGATGCTCTGTTCCCGCGGGGTCATTTCACGTGTAATCTCGGGGCCTTGGTGGGATTTCGGTATCCAATCGTTGGCTATACACGACAAAACAATTAACAAGAGGGCCAAGATGGCCCTGTATAGCTCCACTGGCTTTTAGACAATTAGACTACGAAATTCTTCAAGAAATACAATAGAGGTCTATCCAAAGAAGATTCATGCTACGCCAGAATGAAATCCAATAAATGATTAAGGAGTAGAAATGTTTTTTAAAATTTTCTTCAAATTCAATATGTTTCATATAGCGAAAAATAAGCCTAGCCCACAGCGGCCAAGCTTTTCATCCAATCGTAGAGGAATTGGGAAGAGATTCATGCGAAGTTTGGTAGAAATTGGTCCTGCAGTTTTGGAGAAGGAGATTGTTTAACAATTTTTCGAAAATTCAATTTAAGTAAAGGATGGGTTGCAATAAGGGTTCAAAAAATAGATTTTCTTTAAATTTCGTGGATTGATAGGGTTACATAATATCTTTAATTTGTATGTGTAAAAAATCTGGTTTCGGCTTATTTTTCGAGATATGGGTAAATAAAGTGGGTGGGGTAAGATGGACTGAAACACAGTAGGGGTTATTCTAAGTCGCATATCTTTCTTATTTTTAGCCCAAGATGCGTGAAAATTTGTATGCATGTCTTGTGATATATGCGTTAAACATTTATGGGCTTATATTTGATATTCCATGTATATCTTTTCTGTAATACTCATTCTTCTTTCTTTGGGAGAATTTCGCTATTTTGTAACGACCAACTTTACCAAACTATCTCCACACGTTTTATTTGAAACCCGATTTCTATGAAACTTTACAGATATATTGTCCAGATATTAATGTAACTTTGTGTGAAATTCGAAAGAAAAGCGTTGGTCCGTTGTTGAGATATTTGACCTTGACCTTCAAAATGACTTCAAAACTCGGGAAATGCCAAAATGTGCTAGTTAAAGCGCCAATTTTATTCATAAGCATTGGAAACATGGTTTCTTTTTATTGTTCCTAATGAGTTTCGTAGCAATATTTACTTTTTTGTATCGTACAACCCATTCAGAAGAATGGGAAAGAAAAGAAATTCTTTTTACTTCTCAGTTATCTTATCAAACTAAATATTGCACATGAAACATGTCTACGCGGAAAGCGCTGTGATTAATATTACTACCATAGGTGAGTGAAATTAAATATTAGCATTATGTTAAGATTGCTAGAACTGCCAAAGCTTTATATGCAACTTGAATTGTCTAAGAGTTTATATTCATTCATTCATCTCATGATGGACAAGAATTGTGAATTTGCTAGGAGAAAACTAATCATTTTCAGATTGTATTTCTTATCTGGTTATAAAGAAGACGCATTGTGAATGATTTTACTAAATGACCAAATGTGCTTACAATTAATTAACTTAAGCTAAATATTTATATAACGTTATATAATATCAACAAAAAGAAAATAATGTTAAATGTATAGACCGGCCTTAAACAAATATCTGTCTATCAATGATTTCATTAGATGAAATGACCGGGTAACTCTGAGAGGTGACCAAGTTTATTATATTGATTATATCAATTTTAACGGTAAAATCATAAAATAAAAACCCCAATCATGTGTGAAATGCATTCTTTTATGAATGGGCTGTCACATGCCATTCAACCCTAACCATTTTCCCAACAATGCGTAGTTTTAACGGACATTCCCGACTTTGATGTTATTTTGAAGGTCAAGGTCAAATATCTCAACAACGGGTCAACGATTTTCTTTCAAATTTCACATAAAGTTACATTAATATCTTGATAACACATCTGTAAAGTTTCATAGAAATCGGGTTTTAAATAAAACGTGTGGAGATAGTTTGGTAAAGTTGGTCGTTAAAAAATAGCGAAATTTGGCGAAAGAAAGAAGAATGAATATTACGGAAAATATATATATGGAATATCTAATGTACGCCCATAAATGTTTAACGCATATATCACAAGACTCGCATACAAATTTTCACGCATCTGGGGCTAAAAATAAGAAAGATAAGTGACTTAGAATTACCCCTACTGTGTTTCAGTCCATCTTACCCCACCCACTTCATTTACCCATATCTCGGGAAATAAGCCGAAACTAGATTTTTTACACATACAAATTAAAGATATTATGTAACCCTATCAATCCACAAAATTTAAAGAAAATCTATTTTTTGACCCCTTATTGCAACCCATCCTTTATTAAAATTTAAGTTCTACACGGAATTTTCTTTTTCACGAATTTAGAGGAGATTCATGCAAGGAAGATTCATGTGTGAAGTTTAGTTAAAATTGGTCCAGTAGTTTTGGAAAAGAAGATTTTTCGAAAATTTAATTTAATTTAATTAATCAAAATTAAAGTTCTACACAGAATTTATTTTTTTTTTTGAAGGAATTAAGAAGAGATTCATGCAAGGATCATATCTGTAAAGTTTGGTTGAAATAGGTCCAATAGTTTTGGCGAAGAAGAATCTTTAAAGATTTTTCGTAAATTTAATCTAATTAAATTAATTAAAATTTAAGTTATACACAGAATTTATCTTTTTGAAGGAATTAAGAAGAGATTCATACAAGGAAGATTTCTGTGAAGTTTGGTTGAAACTGGTCTAGTAGTTTTGGAGAAGAAGAATTTTAAAAAGATTTTTCGAAAATTTAAATAAATTAATCATTTAAAATTCAAGTTCTGCGCGGATTTTATTCTTTTGAAGGAATTTGGTAGAGATTCATGCAAGGAAGATTTCTTTGAAGTTTGGTTGAAATTGGTCCAGTAGTTTTGGAGAAGAAGAATTTTTCAAGATTTTTCGAAAATTTAATTCAATTAGATTAATTAAAATTCAAGTTCTGCACAGATTTTATTCTTTTGAAGGAATTTGGTAGAGATTTATGCAAGGATGATTTGTGTGAAGTTTGGTTGAAATTGGTCCAGTAGTTTTGGAGAAGAAGATGTTTAAAGAAAAAGTTTACGCACGGACGCACGGACGGACGACGGACACAGGGCCATGACATAAGCCCCGCTGGCCTTCGGCCAGTGGAGCTAAAAATCTGATACAAGCTTTCATTGGCTGACGCTTCAAATTACCGGCTTCAGCCAAAAATAGAAGCGACGTAATGTATACGTAATCAAACAAGATGAAACTGAATGATTTTGATTCGATAATTCAAATGTTACCGGCTTCAGCCAAAAATAGAAGCGACGTAATGTGTACGTAATGATCATGCAAGATAAAGCTGGATGATTTTGATTCGATGATTCAAACGATATGCTATAATTAGATTATGACGACCAAATAGGCTGTTTGTGTAACGAAAACGGCAGAGGTCATATTTGATGGTTAATCAATAGACCTAGGCTTTGGAGAGTACCATGTTACTGATTGAGCTATCCAACAATATAGTAAACTGTTTTCATACGATCTTGATTCTTGACCTTGAAACAATCTTGATTCTTGACCTTGAAACAATCTTGATTCTTGACCTTGAAACAGAGTTTATGACAACATAAGTATGAAGCGTCATGACAGATGATAACTTCACGGCAGTTTATGAAAGTAAAGAGGAAATAATTTATTGAAGATCTTTTCAGCCATTATAAAAAACATTTCAATGATCTCAAGTATTAACCCTTTTCAAAATGGCAAACTTTTGGATTGTTTCAACTTGTAAGCAGCTGCGAAAGACAAAATGGATAGTGTTGTATTAATATTACATTATGGAATTTGCACATAAATTAGGAAAGAAAATATTGAGACAAAAGGAGAAAATGCTGGTTATCAGCATTTTCTTCATTTGCCTCTATGTTTTGCCAACACTATTCTATTAGGGACGTCAAAACCAAGTCTTATTTAGGATCTAGGGAAACTAATTTTGTTGACCATCCATCCATTGTTGATCTAATCTAAATATAAATCTGTCTGATACAAGGATAATTAATTGTCCTGACGTTTGAACCGTCTCATTATGTTAATGCAAAACTAATTATGCCAAGTCAACCAATTTGTGCAAAACTCTTGTAAATGTATGTACATAATATCATTGTGTTTCAAGAAATAAGTGAAGAATGAGTGCTTTAGGTTCATATAGTGAATGGGCCTGATCTGGAAAAAGGACCTATTTAAAGGCATTTGAGACCAACATGGATCCAGATCAGCCTGTGTATACACTGACACAGTCTGATCCAGATCCATGTCGTTCTTTTTATAAATTGTCATGACCTGCAGCAACTGTTAACCCTTTCCCACACATTGACGCTTTTGGACGCCCCACAAAATAAAGGCTTTGGAAAACAATGTGGGAAATGAAGAAATTGCTTGTGACAAGCAATTTCTTCATTTCCCACAATGTTTTCTACCAAGAAAGACCTAAAAATGTTTAATTTTGGTCTATGGAAATTGTCGTCTGCAACACTTATGAGTTTGGACTAGCCTTAATTTTGTTGTTTGGTAATGGGTTAAGATAGCAACTTGGATTCAGATCAGTATGTACTTTGGTAGAGGCTGATCAGAATAGAACTAAGAAAGTTGTCTAAAATGCCTTTAGAACCCCTTTTTTCCCAGATCCCCACTCGAATGTATAAGCAATTACAAATACAACTGTTTGGCACCAAGTCCTAGTAGATACTAAGTACACAGTCATGTACGTCATGAAAATTGCAAATGAAATTGCAAATCTAACAAAGTTCCCAAAATTACCAGAAATCCACTTATGAACACAGCAGAATAATCCGAGACATCAAAACGCTAACATCCGACAGTGAAATGTCCCAAAAGTTGTCTTGTCCAATGTCATGACTTTGTTTTTAAAGTGTAGAGGTAGATTTATCACGACTTTAACCTACATAAATTCATTATCATACAACACTAACATATGCTGGTCTATTCCTTTCCCAAACAAGGCCTGGTTTTGACGTCCCTAGTAGAAAAGGCTTGGGAAAACATTGAAACAAAAGAAGAAACTGCTGATAACCAGCAGTTTCTCCTTTTGTCTCAATATTTTCTGTACTATCTTACACACATATTCTATCTTTAACCACATCCCTTATGTCATCTGCAGCAGTTTTCAAATTGAACAACACTAAAATTTTGCCGTCTGGGAAAGGTCTATCTTGTAACACTGTGTAGGCACATCTTGCCTTACTGTCAACATGACTTGATGACTTCAAACCATTAACAGATGGCAAAATTTTGGACTAATCCAATTTGAAAGGTGTTGCAGACGACAATTTCAAGTTGATCAAATTTTAAAAATCTTTCCATTTTTGGTTAGAAAATATTGTGGAAAATGAAGAAATTGCTTGTCACAAGCAATTTCTTCATTTTTCACAATGTTTTCCCAAGCCTTTTCTGTGTCACTGTGCAGTAATGGGTTAAAACTATCTCCCGAACGACAAAAATTTGGACTGGTCTAATTTGAAAGAAGTTGCAGACCAGAGTAACAGCCTAAGAGGGGGTGATGTCATCCCAATTTTGTTATTTCAAATCAAACCCCATTGTTGTGGGTACTCATTAGAAGCGTCCCATCGAGATAGAAAAGGCATTAAAGCAAATATTTGGACTGGTCCCAGGGCTTTTCTTCCGAAAATTGGGAAGGGGCCCTGGTCAGTCATTTTGGGAAATTTTAGCGTGATTTTGGTCAAATTGGGAAAAAATGTAAAGACACAGGAGAACAAATCTACTAATGGAAATATATTTTCAAAACACTTTTTAACCAAGAATAACTGAATAATAGAATACACACTGCTTCTTTGTGACTAGAATTGCTAGCAGGTAAATGATTATTAGTTATTTTCCAATTTTGGGGATTTTAGTTTTAATAATTGTGAAATTCTTACTTTGAAATTGGGAAAAAAGTAGCCCTTTTCCAATTGGGAAGCCACCGAAAATCGGCCTCTGTTATAGAAGGAAGAAAAGCCCTGGGTCCAATTTTAAAGAAGTTGCAGCCCAGAGTACCAGCATAAGAGAAGGGTGATGACCCCCCAATTTGGTTATTTCAAATCAAACCCATTGATGTGGGAACTCATACAAATCGTCTCATCGAGATAGAATAGGCACTGAAGCAAAAGAATATGTTGATAACCAGCATTCTCCCCTTTTGCTTCAATATTTTCTGAGCAATAATGTACATAAATACTTCAACAGCATCCATTTTGTTGTCTGTAGGAGATTTTTAATTGAAACAGTTCTAAATAGTTGTTCTAAAGCTGCTAGTTACTTGTCTTCCTACATTAAGCACAAAATAGCATAGAAAGTATCAGTGCAAAAGGAGCACACGCTGGTTATCAAAATGATGGTTATAAGCATATTCTCCTTTTGTCTCAATATTATCGTAGTCTTTTAGTGATGTCAAAACCAGGTCTAGTTTTGGAAAGGGTTGAAATGGGATCAAAGATAGACAGACACTGTGTTCTTTTCTACAAACATCAAGTTTGAAGCCAGAAACACTAGATATTTGTTCTCATTCAAGAACAAGTTACAATTTCTTAAACAGTAGGCTACTCTTTGACATAGCATGGATGGAATAATGATACGGAAAATGTGCTGCTTATTAGCACTTTTTCGTTTTCCCTCCAATGTTCTCTCCCCTACCCAGAAAAAAACTTCAGTTTTCTATTTTTGCTGGGATGTAAAGGGTTCACATTTACCAAGATCTTTGCAATAAAATGAAAAATAATTAATATCTGTACCAGATCAATAATCTAAATCCTTAAAAAAGTGTAATTCAAAGTAATATGACCTTTTAAAGCAATGAGTTTATTAATGAAGTCTGTATAAAGACCCTTTTCATATTTCTCTTCCAAATCTAAAATTGTCAGGGAATAAATATATAGATAAAATTGTCAGAAAATATAACAGAAAATTCAGAGGATTTCGCAATAATCTTAGTACATTTTTATCTGTAGGCACTTACAATTATTTTCCACTAAATTTAGATGACAACTTACAATAGTTTTGCACCAAACCATATACAGAATCTAATCTACAAGCTTTCAACGGATAACAAGCAAATTCGTTGAATTGATATCCCCCGCCGAATATATTTTCATTGTCAATAAAGTAGCGCGGAAACGAATATAACTCTGTATGTATATGGCTTCAACAGAACGAATATCACTCTGTATGTATATGGCTTCAACAGAACGAATATCACTCTGTATGTATATGGCTAAAACAGTCAGGGGCAGTTACTCTAAATTCGACGGTCGAACCGGGTAACCCCGACGATATGCGCATGTCCTCATTGTAGTAAAGCTGTGTGCTAAGTTTCATTGAAATCCGGTGTATAATTTTCAAGAAATAGCGCGGAATCGAATATCACTGTATGTATATGGCTTAAACAGTCAGGGGCAGTAACTCTAAATTCGGCGGTCGAACCGGGTAACCCCGACGATATGCGTATCCCCTCATTGTAGTAAAGCTGTGTGCCAAGTTTCATTGAAATCCAGTCTATACTTTTCAAGAAATAGCGCGGAAACGAATATCACTCTGTATGTATATGGCTAAAACAGTCAGGGGCAGTAACTCTAAATTCGGCGGTCGAACCGGGTAATCCCGATGATATGCGCATGTCCACTTTGTAGTGAAGCTGTGAGCCAAGTTTCATTGAAATCCGATCTATAGTTTTCAAGAAATAGCGCGGAAACGAATATCACTCTGTATGTATATGGCTTAAACAGTCAGGGGCAGTAACTCTAAATTTGGCGGTCAAACCGGGTAACCCCGACGATATGCGCATGTCCACTTTGTAGTGAAGCTGTGTGCCAAGTTTCATCGAAATCCGGACTACAGTTTTCAAGAAATAGCGCGGAAACGAATATCACTCTGTATGTATATGGCTTAAACAATCAGGGGCAGTAACTCTGAATTCGACGGTCGAATCCGGTAACCCCGACGATATGCGAATGTCCTCATTGTAGTGAAGCTGTGAGCCAAGTTTCATTGAAATCCAGTCTATAGTTTTCAAGAAATAGCGCGGAAACGAATATCACTCTTTATGTATATGGCTTAAACAGTCAGGGGCAGTAACTCTAAATTCGGCGGTTGAACCGGGTAACCCCGACGATATGCGCATGTCCACTTTGTAGTGAAGCTGTGTGCCAAGTTTCATCGAAATCCAGTCTACAGTTTTCAAGAAATAGCGCGGAAACGAATATCACTCTGTATGTATATGGCTTAAACAGTCAGGGGCAGTAACTCTAAATTCGACTGTCGAACCGGGTAACCCCGACGATATGCGCATGTCCGCATTGTAGTAAAGCTGTGTGCCAAGTTTCATTGAAATCCGGTTTATAGTTTTCAAGAAATAGCGCGGAAACGAATATCACTCTGTATGTATATGGCTAAAACAGTCAGGGGCAATAACTCTAAATTCGGCGGTTGAACCGAGTAACCCCGACGATATGCGCATGTCCACTTTGTAGTGAAGCTGTGTGCCAAGTTTCATCGAAATCCGGTCTATAGTTTCCAAGAAATAGCGCGGAAACGAATATCACTGTATGTATATGGCTAAAACAGTCAAGGGCAGTAACTCTAAATTCGGCGGTTGAACCGGGTAACCCAGACGATATGCTCATGTCCACTTTGTAGTGAAGCTGTGTGCCAAGTTTCATCGAAATCCAGTCTACAGTTTTCAAGAAATAGCGCGGAAACGAATATCACTCTGTATGTATATGGCTAAAACAGTCAGGGGCAGTAACTCTAAATTCGGCGGTCGAACCGAGTAACCCCGACGATATGCGCATGTCCACTTTGTAGTGAAGCTGTGTGCCAAGTTTCATCGAAATCCGGTCTATAGTTTCCAAGAAATAGCGCGGAAACGAATATCACTGTATGTATATGGCTAAAACACTCAAGGGCAGTAACTCTAAATTCGGCGGTCGAACCGGGTAACCCCGACGATATGCGCATGTCCACTTTGTAGTGAAGCTGTGTGCCAAGTTTCATCGAAATCCAGTCTACAGTTTTCAAGAAATAGCGCGGAAACGAATATCACTCTGTATGTATATGGCTTAAACAATCAGGGGCAGTAACTCTGAATTCAATGGTCGAACCAGGTAACCCCGACGATATGCGCATGTCCTCTTTGTAGTGAAGCTGTGTGCCAAGTTTCATCGAAATCCGGTCTATAGTTTCCAAGAAATAGCGCGGAAACGAATGTCGGACGGACGGACGGACGGACGGACGGACGGACGGACGGACGGACGGACGGACGGACGGACGGACGGACATGGCAAAAACAATATCCCCCCCGAAAAATTTTTTCGGCGGGGGATAAAAAAGTAACTGCTGAATTCTTTCCGAAACTTAACAGTAACAATTTGGACTGTCCCACCATCAAAGCTATTGCAGACAACTATTTATGGATAATCATAAAGACAACATGAGTGTACAACGTAGAATGGTAAACATTGCAACAAAGCGAGAAACCGCAATTTGGTATTTTCGTCTTTTAGCTCAAATTTCCCAAAGTGTAATTCTATTAGGGGCGTCAAAACCTGGTCTTGTTTAGGAAAGGGTTAAATAAAATAAAGGATATGGTATAATTTATCACGTCAGCACAATATCCATATATAAACATCCTTTTTTCCAATTTCTAAAACGTCAACATTTTTAACAATTTTGAGACAGAAGATGAAACACTCTACCTTCGTCCATGTGTATGTGTTGACAGGTAAATCCCGCGCGGTGCTGCAGGTTAATTAACCCAGGTCATAACGGACCATATGGAGACCAAATTGACACCTGTGCTTGACAGTCCAAAAACAGAAATTTACCACACATATACACTGTACATTTCCTCAGGGCACTTTCAAACATGGGAAGGAACTCCTACTTGAAATGCTTATCAAGTCTGATGAAGGGTTGTCTTTCCTGTACATTTCTATTTCAACCTTTTCCTAAACAAGGCAGAGTTTTGACATCCCTTACACAGAGAGCATGATGTTAACATTGAGGAAAAGTAAATGCTAAAAGGTCATACATAATTTTTCCCCTTTTCTGTCTATATTTTCTCGGATATAACAAGACAAACACATAACAAAATTACAGCACGAGTAACATAATCATAAGGGCGACTTTTTTGGGCTACTAGTCCTACAGGGCAAGTGGAAGAAAAAATAATTTTACACCCCTGAATGTCATATTGTAACTACAGTACAGTACAGAGTGCATTTGGCACATGATTCACGATGAATAATCACGTGGTTCAATAATTACTGAATATCTTCAATAACTTTGTTAATACGGGACCGATTTGAATTCGGTTTGAAGCAGAGAATGTGGACAGACGTCACGCATTAGATGGACGTGGTTGATTTTTGAAAAATCAACTGATAAAAAAGTTATTGAAGATAAACCAAAATTTTGTTTTATCTTCAATAACTTTTTTATCAGTTGATTTTTCAAAAATCTACCGCGACCATGTTATTCCTGACATTTTTCCACCTTCTCTGCTTCAAACCGAATTCAAATTGGTCAAGTTTTGACAAAGTTATTGAAGATTATCGGAAATTCTAAGTCACGTGGTTATACACCGTGTGATTTATCATAAATACTGATCAGCCCGACCAAGAGATCAAGCCCACTGGTGGTGAACTAAAACAATTTTCACTACAACAAGGTATAGATATTTTGCGTTTAAATGCGAGTTTATAATTTTTTTCTAATGACAATGAAATTGTTCTAAAAACAGACCAGGGCTCCATATTACTAAACATCTTACGATCAAGTTTTTGTGCAAACTGTGTAACAAGACATCTGATTGCACGAGAAATCCGACTGAGCCAATCAGGGCTGTTGTTACAAGTAATTATGCAAAAATCAAACGTACGATCGTTAGTAATACGGGCCCCAGGTTTACCGTTTTGTATTGACAAACTGTCGGTGTTGTTATAAAATCGCGTAACTACGGCTTCGATAAATCCGTAGTTACGATAGTTTGTAACAACACCGACGGAATACATTGATTGCGAAAAAACGTCCCTCTCTTTGGCCGAGTTCACCACCAGTGAAGAGTGTTGAACCCTTTGACTTGTTGGAAACTTGACCCCCTGATTCATGCAACATATTCTTGATTTTCACATTCAATTTTCAAATGTTTAAATCAAACTCTCAGAATTACATGTATTACAGAGGCATTGAAGACAAGAGGTAAATAATTTAATAACAAACCTTGATTTATGGGAGATTGTTACCTTAACCCATTACCAGACGACATAATTTTGTACAGTTCCAATTTTATGAAAGGTGTTGCAGACAAAAATTTCAAGTTGATGACATTTTCAAAATATTTCCATTTGGGGTTAGAATCAAAACATTGTGGAAAATGAAGAAATTGCTTGTTACAAGTAATTCCTTCATTTCCCACAAAGTTTTCTAAGGCACTTTTCTTGAGTGTCAAAAAGCGTCTTGTTTTGTACAATATCTAAAATCAATTGAAAATGATTTTCATGAAATATTGCTTCAATGTATCAATTGTCACCTGGATTTGTAAGAACAGATATCACGGTGTATAATCACGTGACTCAGAATTTCCAATAATCTTCAATATCTATTTTAATACTTGACCAATTTGAATACGGTTTGAAGCAGAGAAGGTGAAAAAATGCCAGGAATAAGCTGGACGTGTTGGATTTTTGAAAAATCAACTGATAAAAAAGTTATTGAAGATAAACCAAAACTTTGGTTTATCTTCAATAACTTTTTATCAGTTGATTTTTAAAAAATCAACCACGTCCATCTAGTGCGTGATGTCTGTCCTAACCTAACCTTTATAAAAAAAAAATTGTATTCATTACTCTGTCGCAGATCCAGGATTTCCGTGAGGGGGCTTCGAATATATACAGTTAAGGGGGGTTCGTTTTCCTAGTATTACACGATTTTGACTGAATTTCCGCATGAAAATGAAAGAATCAGGCTGCAGAGGGGGTTCGTTTGAACCTCCCGAACCCCCCCCCCCCACCTGGATCCGCCACTGTTTCTTTGAATGAAATGGATTGCAGACAACAAAATTTGCACAACATCTGAAATACAGTAACATTTGAGTCACCGCTCAGAAGTCATTTTCAGGGACAGGAAAATGATATTTAGCACTTGTTGCAAATACAGTTGGACCAATATTTTGTTGTTGATAGCAACAGCAGTGTAGTGTGCATGCCTAAATCACTTTCAGAATTCTAAAAGCCATAAGTTGGTAACAAGAGATTACCCAGGTTTGTGCGTCTTTGTATGTCCAAAGACTGAGGATAAAATCAATGATCAATTGTGAATAAATGATAGAATCATAGATGAATGGCATACTAATTACTTTCAATCACTAACATCTAACAAAGCACCAACATATTGCACATGTCAATGCATAATAGCAGTGATTTTTTACAATTTTAAGACTGTGAGTCCTTGGGACTCGCTGGATTCCATATCAATGAGTCCAGCTACTAGTTTAATGAGTTCGCTGGATTCCATATCAATGAGTCCAGCTACTAGCTTAATGAATACACTAACTATTATTAATAGGAAATCTGTAACAAGAGCTGTCTATAGACAGCGCGCTCAACTTTCTAAGTTGCTTAGTATAAAGGGGGCATAACTCCAAATATAGTGGAGCCAGGGTCATGGGCCCTGGTAGTAAGGTAGAGGGTGTGATGGTGAATAAGTACTCCAAGTTTGGGTTGAATCTCTTTGATAGTATGGAAGTTATTGATGTTTGAAAAAACTTTAACCTTTGTTGCAACGCCGACGCCGACGCCAACGCCGAGGTGACAGTATAAGCTCTCATTTTCTTCCAAAAGTCGAGCTAAAAATCACTGTAATAGCAAATTTGTAAGTGCTTGTCAGTGGAATGAATGTGACACATGCATGAAACGTGGATCGTCAGTGAAGGTCAATTGGGGTTTTACGCTGATTCAACTACCAGGGTCATATCGCAGTGGCTGGAGAACCTAACCATGGATTCCTGGTGTTTCTCATACCAGTACTACCACAACACCCTTACCAAGCCCCCAGCTGCTCCCCCACATAGGTTCACGATATCAAACCACTGATGGGTGACTTTTTTGTCAGTAAGGTATTTGCCGCGGCCGGGTATCGAACCCGGGACCTCGCGAATGATCGTCAGTGAAGGCATGCAGGTTTAAACCAGTTCCAACACATAAAGACTGACATGTTGTACTCAGTGGATGTCCAATGCAAAGCCATATATACTCAATGCATTAACTATGATGCATCAGTGTGCGTCTGAAAAATTTTGAACCGTCCAAATGTCAATATTACGCACAAACCACCTTCAATGCATGCAGCACATCCACTAACAATCACTGACTGCCAGCATGCATTCAATCGATGAATTACACATGATGCTACTCTCTTATGAACAGGGCACATTATCTCTACATTCCATTTCGATAGAATGAGCTCTGTTCTCGCGGGGTCATTTCACGTCTAATCTCGGGGCCTTGGCGGGATTTCAGTATCCAATCGTTGGCGATACACAACAAAAAAAATTCAAAAAGCTGATACAAACTTTCATTGGCTGACGCTTCAAATTACCGGCTTCAGCCAACAAGAGGCCCAGGAGGGCCTGAATCGCTCCACTGGTTAAAGTGGAAGAATTATCCCATGATTTCTTGTAAGCCTTACACAGCGGCAGCCAAATCTTGATATTTGTGAATAAATTTTGAAGAGAGACTCAAAAAACATTCTTGCAAAGTCTGGTTCAAATTTGCTCAATGGTTGATTTTTAAAGAATTTTCTTATGATTTCTCTAAGTCTGGTAACCCCCTTTCTCCCTGCCACGGCCACATTTTTTTGACAAATATAAACATTTGTGAACAAATTATAAAAAGAACGACTAAAGGCACATTCCTGCAAAGTTTGGTTCAATTTGGCACACTGGTTGATTTTTTAAAGAATTTTCTTATGATTTCTTTAAGTCTGATAAGCCCCTTCCTCCCTGCAACGGCCACATTTTTTGACAAATGTAAAAAATTGTGAATAAATTTTGAAAAGAGAGACTCAAAGAACATTCCTTCAAAGTCTGGTTCAAATTGGCCTAATGGTTGATTTTTAAAGAATTTTCTTATGATTTCTATAAGTCTGATAAGCCCCTTTCTCCCTGCCACGGCCACATTTTTTGACAAATATAAAAAATTGTGATTAAATTTTGAAAAGAATGACTCAAGGCACATTCCTGCCAGGTTTGGCTCAAATTGGCCCAATGGTTGATTTTTAAAGATTTTTTTTATGATTTCTTTAAGTCTGATAAGCCCCTTTCTCCCTGCCACGGCCACATTTTTTGACAAATGTAAAACTTTGTGAACAAATTTTGAAAAGAATGACTCAAGGCACATTCCTGCCAGGTTTGGTTAAAATTGGCCCAATGGTTGATTTTTAAAGAATTTTCTTATGATTTCTTTAAGTCTGATAAGCCCTTTTCTCCCTGCCACGGCCACATTTTTTGACAAATGTAAAAATTTGTGAACAAATTTTGAAAAGAATGACTAAAGGCACATTCCTGCCAGGTTTGGTTCAAATTGGCCCAATGGTTGATTTTTAAAGAATTTTCTTATGATTTCTCTAAGTCTGATAAGCCCCGCCCTGCCACGCCTACATTTTTTGATGAATCAAAAATTCGCGAACAAGTTTTGAAAAGGGTCACCCAAGGAACATTCCTGCCAGGTTTGGTCAAAATTGGCCCACTGGTATAAGAGGAGAAGATGTTTAAAGAAAAAGTTAACGGACGGACGCACGGACGGACGCACGGACGCACGACGGACACAACGCCATGACAATAGCCCGCTGGCCTTCGGTTCGGCCAGTGGAGCTAAAAATAGAAGCGACGTAATGTATATGTTACAATCAAACCAGATCAAACTGAATGATTTTGATTCAATAATTCAAATGTTACCGGCTTCAGCCAAAAATAGAAGCAACGTAATGTATACGTAATGATCATGCAAGATAAAACTGAATGATTTTGATTCGATAATTCAAATGGTGTGCTATAATTAGATTATGACGACCAAATAGGCTGTTGGCGTACTGAAAACTGCAGAGGTCATATTTGATGGTTTAATCAATAGAGCTCTGCAATGGAGAGTAACATGATGCATGCTCTGCACAGAAACGAAAATCTGTGCCTAATTTGTGTATTTTCCCTGTATGATTCGACTGATTCCGTCGAATTTCGAAATTTGGATTCCTGTTTTCCACTGAAAAGTTCTACCACAACATCATGCCTTAGCCTCCAGCTGATCTCCCACATAGGATTACAATTTTCCTTCCACTAGACATTGGTGGAAGACATGCCAGAAAGGATATTAGCCGCTGCCTGGTATCGCAACCAGAACCTCATGATTGAGAATGAGTCACATACTGAGTCAAGGGCAGACAGCCATAATTATTCAATAAATTTATCTAGATGTGATATTTTCCCCTTTGATCAGCCCCACTTTCAGTCATTTTGATCTGAAAATAAATTTAGCAAATAAAATAAAACAATAAATGAAAGGGGGTAAATGAATTATGTTATTTCAAATGCAAACCCTTTGTTGTTTGTACTCATTTGAATCATCTAAATGAGATGATTGAGTAGCTACAACTTCAGGTTTGAGACGCAAGAAATATCTAGCATTCTGAAAAGCCATTACACCTTTCCCAAACAAGACCTTATTTTGACGTCTCTAAAAGAGAAGGCTTGGGAAAACATAAAGACAAAAGAAGAAACTGCTGATAACCAGTGCTGTCACAAGCAATTTCTTCATTTACCATGTTTTCCTAAGCCTTTTCTTGTGAGGGAGTCAAAAGGCGTCACTGTGCAGTAATGGATTAACTCCTAAAGTACTATCTGTAGCTCAATACAATACCTGTTTCTGTACTTGGCACAACTTTAGCTTTATTCCATGGGTTTGTCTTTGGTAATGGCGCTTCAACATAATTCACATTGTCAAATCTTTTAACTGTCTCTTTCTTCTCTTCTTTCTTTTCTTTTGATTCTCCTTTCTTCGAGTCCTCTTTTTTAGTGTCTAGTTTTTCATGCTTTTCATCAGCCTTTTTGTCCTTCTGTTTTTCGTTAGTTGATACAGAGCTTTTATCGGGCACTTCTTGAACCTGTGTCACTGGTTGTGACGATGCCAATACTTGTTTTTCCGCTGACAGTTGTTTTTCCAACGATCTTTTCATCCAAACATTTTCAACCTGAGGAGGCTCAATAACCTTCTCCATTTTCGAAGTCGTCTGAGCCTGGAACTTCTCTGTTTCTTTTGACGAAGCTGTAGACACAGCCGCTGACATTTTTGCACTCAAAAGTTACTCCATGAACCTTATTTAGACATAAACAATTATCCTGTAGGATTTGTCAGCGGTGATCAAAGCAAGCTTGACTGTCAGCTCAAATGTAAGCACAACACTAACTGACAACAGTACTATGCACTTGTAACGTAATTACAGTGACTGTTTAACTATACCATATTGAGTTTTTGGTGGATGACACAAAAAAATATCTCCAGCCACGTTGCTTTTCGTTCATGCAGTGTTTTCGTCCTCAAACTTGGCACTTTGACAGTTCTGACCTACTTTTGACAAAATCTTAGTGATGTGTGTATCAAACCGTGGACATTTGATCTTCTCTTTTGGTGGTGTAATTGCGAAAATATGTCATTTCACCAAGTTAACAAACTGTTCTGGAGCACATGTCGCCATTATTGATATTGGACGTAGTGAGCATGCGTGTAACGATGATCCGTTTCCCTGCTTCGAACGTCACTCTGGAGAACCAGTCAAAATATTATGGTGGGTCAAAACGGCCATACCCACGGTGGAGATAGTGCATTATGTGACGGATAACGAGCACGGGCAAAAATAATCTCGAATCTGGTTTATTTCTGGGTCAATTTTCAAAAGGTTTGTGGCATGTAGGCCTACCCCACCATACTGAGCTCTTTACTCAGATTAATTAATTGCGGAATCCTTAAATTAGCTTCTCACGAATTTCAGAGAGTAGGACTAGATCTTACAAGATCTTACTAGCTAGATATCATTAATTTATGTTCTGCATGAAGGACTGGTTTAGAATTATGTCGTTTTGGAAAATGCAAAATGGTATAAATGGACATCCATGTAGCCTAGTATTGAATACCATTCAATACAATAGGCCTACAATACAATACAATTCTTTATTGCCTCCAAAATTGGAGATATTGCATAGTAGGCCTACATTTACATGATAACACTTAAATGTGACATATAACAATAGTGTGACTGTTTATAAACTAGAGTGAGGATAATGAAAACAGATTATGTACATGAGAATCAAACATTTTTAATACCATCTTGTCATTTGAAGCTATCCACTTATAGCTTCATACTGCTATGTGATATGTTTCAATAAATTCTTATACAAGATACAATTTATCTGTAGCAGATCATCAAAAATGCCTTTCCTGCATCTTCATCTGATAATGGAGGTAGGGAAGCCCCCATGATACGCAATATCCAGGCAAAGTTATCTAGGGAAGAGAGTTCGTCGGCAAAAATATGGCCGAATAACGATCTCAACTCTCTGGTGAACTCAGCCCTGTGCTGATCAGTTTTCAGACACTCTGATTGTAATTGAACAGTTGCTTATGTATGTAACATTTTACAATCACCACATCTTTCATTTGAAAAAAAAACGGACTGGTTTGACCCACATCTTTGCGACCGTATTTTGGACCAGTCTGAAATTGTTTAATTGAGAAACTTCGTACACATACCCTTGTCAATTTCAGGGTACAAAACTTGAAAAAAAAAAGAAAATTCTGAATTATTTGATAAACACGTTTCCCACAAACTCTATTCAATGTCAATAATTGCAGCCGTGATTATGCGTTTCCATGTAAATTTACAAGGAAGTTCATTTTTGCTAAAGTAATCATTTAACAGGGCTGACTTCGATTGGCATATGGCCCGCGCCATCATTGGGAACAAGCGCTGTTCTATCTATAAGATTCACTCCCCGTTTTGTGTCAGCCAATCAGAATCTTTGTTTGCTTGACACTGATTGGTCCGCTGTTTATCCGAGGCGTTCCAAATGAAATATATGGCTCCGATGGTCCGACCACACTTCTTCCAGTGGTCGGACTATCTAGCTGCGGAAATTACGTCAAATAGCTCGCATCATGCACAAATTCTGTTTTTATTAACATCCATTTTGTCGTCTGCAGCATCTTTAAAATTGGAACAGTCTAAACTTGAATATGATTCAAAGTCAGCCCAGCCCTGCGTTCAGTAGACAAACTGTTAGCTAACGTTACCAACATTCGCAACTTCTTTACAAACCCAAATTTTACAGAATTGAACGAGTATTCCGAATGAAACGGCCAAAGTTAAGTAACGTTTTGTCTTACTGAACGCAGGGCAGATAAGTCAGATCTTACAATGATACAATGCGACATATAGCCTATACTAACGGAAAAAAGTAACTGTGCACATTTCATTTCTAAGTAACATCTTAAATACATTAGATAAAACAATAAAATTTTACAGTTTGGCAAACAGAAATTTAAACTTTAAGTTTAATTTCATTTGGCCTACTCTCAATTCGTCTACTATTTTGGGCATAATTCCCATTACGTCTACTTTTGTATACTTTGTCTGTCAATATCTATCTCTGTGCACTGTCCACCCCTCTCTCGAGTATTACAGTCAGGAAAACTGTGCACGTTGGATTGTTAGTAAAGTGAAAGAAGTGAAAGAAGTAAAAGTAAAGATCTGACATGCAGACAAGTGAAAGTAGATAAAAGTAAAAGTATTGGTTTAAAATGTTAGAAAGTGAGAGTGGAGTAAAAGATCTAGATAAAAACAATCAACTCCAGACTAATATTGAATACCTGCCACAGCTCTCTTAAACTGATCTAACTCAGAGAGTGTCGCAATATGACAGGGTAACTGGTTCCAAAGGCTAATAGAGTGAGGGTAGAAAGAATATTTGATGTCATCAGAGTTGACCTGGATTTGTCGTAGAGAAAGAGGGTGCATATGTCTAGTGAATCTGGTTGGTGCACAGATATATGATGGAAGTTTAATTGCAACAATACTGTGGTATATGCGGTAAAACATGATAAGTCTGGCATCAATCCTGCGATGCTCAAGAGACCTCCACCCCAGATCATACTGCATGTCTGTATATAACACTTGAGAGAGGGGGATAATCATGCTTGACCCACCTGATGGCTCTTCTTTGGATCTGTTCCACCTTTTTAATATTGGTCTTGGTGTGGGGGATCCACACAGTGAAAGCATATTCCAGCTGTGGCCGGACCAGAGACATGTATGCCAATTCTCTGACTCTCTCTGTCTTTGTGGTGATATTTCGTTTGAGGAAGCAAAGAGACCTATTTGCAGCTGCAGTTATTCTTGTGATATGGCCCGAGAAGTTCATGTCAGAAGATAGATCAAGGCCCAGGTATCTTGCATGTGAAACAGCTTCTAAAGCCTGGTCATGGAGATAATACTTGTGCATGATTGGATTTTTTGGTATGGTATTCTTTTATTTTTATCAATTTGTTCACATTTTTATTTCATTTGTGAATATATTGACATATGTCTAATCTCTTACCGGTATCTTAAAACAGCAATGATGTTGTTTATTGATGATTTGACATGGGTGTAGACGAGCTGGGACAGTAGACGAATTGGGACTCAAGGCACTTAAAAACCAGTAGACGAAATGGGAGTAGACCAATTTGGATGTTACCTTCGTAACAAGTCCGGAAAAAAAGAGTGAGGGTAAAATTCAATACACCCAAATACACTTCCAAATTTTTAACCGTGACCTGCGCATGAAGTGAGCAAACAAAAGGTCACGTGGTCTTTTTACTATATAATTCATTGTGCGAGTCGTTATTTTCGCGCGAGCATTTTTCATTTATTCTGCCTAAGTATTAAGAATATTTTATACAGTCATTTGCGTTAATTATTAGAGTTTTCAGTTACAGGAATATTTTTGCAACTTTGATTGAAAAAAAGAGATTTTTTGGCTTGTAATCATTCGTACCCTGTCTCCATTCGTCTCCTGTCTAAATTAACTTATTGCTGAAATGTTGTTGAGAGGCGTTAAATTAAAAAAAAAAAAAAAACAATTGAAAAGAAAAATGTTTTAAACTTTTACCAAACAAGAAATTTTAATGTTTTGACTGTCAAGGGCGGATCCAGGATTTTTTTTCAAGGGGTGGGGTCTAGCCTATCAGAATGAGATGGTTTTGAATTTGTGAATTTTGTAATGTTAGATACCATACTAACGCTGTGTAGTCAAAATTCGATTTTCGACATATTCAAGGCGGGGTCCGGACCCCCGACCCCCTTTTAGATCCGTCTTTGTCTGTCTTGCAGAGATTGTTTCAAAAATCATTTCAAGGGGCAAAATAATGAAATACTTTTAATCAGCATTTTCTCCTTTTGCCTCAAGGTTTTCGTTACTATATTACTATATTTTTCATGGGGGTCCAAGACCAATTGCCAGGACGGGGGGGGGGGGGGGGGGGTCCACGCCCAAATGATGACTTAAATGTGTCAAATTATATATAACGTTATGCCTATATTGCCGCTTTAATTATATAGTCAACATTCAATTTTCCGGCTGATTCCAGGGGGGGGGGATGCGGACATCTCGACCCCCTCCCCCCACTCTAGATCCGCCCTTGCACAAAAAACCTACTTTCATGATACCCATTCTGTTATCTGCAAGAGCTTCCAAAATGAATCAGGTGCCATTTAGGAAAGGGTTAAGCCGCTGTCAAACTTGAAAAGTCTAAATAATTTGTCGTTTGGGAAATGAGCTTTAACAGCTATGTTTTTATTATCAAATTGATCTACCATAATGAATTATCTTTCTTCATAAACCTTTCGGTACTGACATAATCATCTTCACACTGAAAATGGCATGTTTCGTACTATTTTTTTGTTGGGGAAGTGGGGTTTACGTGAATATGAGAGTTTAACCTTGCGGCTAGGTCCTCAAAAGATCCGAGGATACTACTTTTTTGGAGGGTCAAAAATGACTTAAAAGCCGATAAAGGCCATAAATGGAAGTCAGTCAATGATATTCCGTCGAGATTCACAGAGGAATCATCACTAAACGGAGTGTGAAGCCTCTTAAACTTCTTCTTTCCTCCGTTCATTTCCATTGCACGTTGGATGCTTTACTCACATTTGGGTCAGAGCCTCGATCTGGCATCAAAAAGTGTTACTATTTTTAGTGACAAATTGGAAGTGTATTTGGGTGTATTTCACAAGCCATTTTCGAGTGTAAGCACTACGAGGGTTGTTCGGGAAGTTCGTAGAATTTTGCTCTAAAATTCCTGTTATTTGTTATTTATAGGTAAATATCAAAGTACAAATACTTTAAAATACCTTGAATTTATTTCCAAAAGATTATTCGAAAATATCGATGATAACCGAAAATATCGGTAACCGTAGCAACACAATATCGGGATACCGGAGCAGCCCATTTCTTGACAATGTAAAACATAGTATAACATATTTTACATTGTCTCTTTTGTACTTTCGGTTGGCATGAAAATGTGCGCGAAAAGGACGATCGTTAACACAACGTCAGGGGGTCGTTTCCTGTAAATTTCATAACGTTACCGGTTCTTTCAAAGTAGTTACACGGTTTAAGGTTTACGAACTGAGAATGAAAACACCACTTTCTAGCGATACGAAATGCATCAAATTATACATATTTGTAAATACACTTCATATTAGTTGATTCACCGTGCCGGATTTCAAGATTATGCTTCAAGAAGTAAATACTTTACAAATATTATTTTACTCTATATTCTTATGCAAGGGAGGTAATTTTGAACATTTTTGTCAAATATTTCCATAAGTATGCATTAATTCAAAATTCTAAACCATACAAAATGCTAATGTTTGTATTTGGAATGAAAATATACCACAGTTTAGGAATTACTCGCACTTTTCAAATTTTGCCTCTGGCTCTGCATTTCATTCTCAGTTCGTAAACCTTAAGAGGAGACATCAAAAAGTTGCTGACCGGAAGAGGTGACGTCAACCGGCGACGTCAAATTGACAAGTGTTGTGAATTTTTGTGTCGCGCAGCAAATATCACCAACAGAAACGCTGAACATGATCAATTCTTCACGAAAGTATAAAAATTGCAGCACAGATACTGTGTAAAAGTGGCACGCGCATTGAAGAAGCTGGTATGATTATTTTGAGGACGATCCTAGATTTGGTTGGCTGGTCGTCGTAGTGTGTTTAGTTAGGGATCGGGTAAAATACACTGTAAATTGTGATAGGAGAATTACTGTCAGGACGATTGCAGCTGTAGGTCTACTCGATAATTCGGTAATCCAAGGTACATGCGACATTAACCTATGAATTAGGCATGTTTAAAGTTTATGCACGTTGGGTGCCACGATTGCTAAAGAAGAGTGAAAAAGAATCCCGGTTGCGATGGTCACAGGTGTTTCTTACCCGCTATGAAACAAAGGAAGACATGTTTTTTAGTATTATCACCACGGAAAAGACCTGGGTGCATCACTTTGACACGGAAACTAAGCGCATGTCATCGGTGTGGAAAACCCCGCTTACCCCATCGCCAAAAAAAGGCTAGGGTCCAAACAAAAGTGCACGAAAACAGCTTAAGGCTTAGTTACGGGGAATACGGGAGAATACAGTTTAATTAGGCTGACGACCTCAATAAACAAGCCCAAGCAGTATTGTCGTCATTTTCGGATGAATCGTATTAAGAAACGTTCACTAAGTGGATAAGCAGGCATCGATAATGCGTCGATCTTGCTGATGACTTCGTGGGAAAAGTGTGACGTTCGTCGATCTTAAATGACGCTTGACGTTACTTATTACGTCGGGGTGCTCCGGGTATGACTTACATACTGTTTTATTTCTGTTAGTAAAATTTTGATTTTTAAGATACGGGTAAAATACACAGGGGATTGATAGAACAAAAGTTGAAATTTGTGCACGTAGCCTATATTCTATTTGATTAAATTGCGATTAAAACTTGTCATATGAAAAAATTCTACGAACTTTCCGAACAACCCTTTGCAGCAACGAGGTAACTAAAGTTTAGTAAACTGTCACAAAAGGCTCGTTAAAAGTTCTTCTTGAAATGTTGACCAATACCGGAATCAACTAGTCATGCGCTGACGTTGGGTTATGCATGAATTCATACACATGACGTTCCCCAACACGGTTATAGACGCGAGCTCGACCATCGGACTTTCCAAATGTAAACGCGACGCACCAATAAGCAACACCTTGTTCAAGTTGACGTTACGAAACCGTTGTCTTAGCTAATAATGAAGACGATGTTGTCGACGACGCCGTAGCTAGACCAGATGTATCGCAGGACGTCTGAGACGGATGTAGCGCTCCATTAACCGCTCTTTAACCGTCCTTCTGCTGATAGAACTAAACACAGGAATCTACATTGTTGTAATGTTTGCCGTTTACAATCGATTTCACAGCTAATTGTTCCGATTGTGATTGACTTATCTGTCCAACCAACTAATTGCTTTCCTAGACGAGTTTGATTTGATATCAAATCACCAATCAGGATTTCGTACAAAGCATTCATGTCAAACAGCGCTTATTCGTCTAATTGACGAATGGTATAAAGATCTTGATTCTGGTAAATGCGTTGGTTCAGTTTTTGTTGATTTAAAGAAAGCATTTGATTTGGTAGACCATGAAATTCTATTATACAAGTTGAGACTGTATCATTTCTCTGACAAAGCACTATTACTTTTCAAATCCTATCTAAGTGATAGAAAACAGTTCATAAAATGTAACGAAACATTTTCATCTCCGCATATTGTCACCAGTGGGGTACCTCAAGGCTCAATAATTGGGCCAATATTATTTCTCATCTACGTAAATGACCTCTACCTACACGTAAACACATCAAATTTAGATTTGTACGCAGATGACTCAACCCTATATAATTCTGGAATAAACCTTATTGAAATACAGACTAACCTCCAAAAAAGTTTAGACTCTATACTAGCATGGTGTTCGACTAACAACATGCTTGTAAATCCAACCAAAACAAAATGTATGTTAGTCAGACCTAAATGCAGACAAACTTCAGGCAACCTTTACCTGAAAATTAATGATACAAGCATTGAAAATGTTGAATCTCACAAAATATTAGGTGTACATGTTGACAAATTTCTCTCCTGGGATGATCACATTGCTAAAACATGTGTTAAAATAAACAGTAAACTTACACTACTTAAGAGAATTTCATTTTATCTAACATTTGAAATGAAACAATTATTTTACAATTCTTATATACTTCCTTTTCTTGATTACTGCTGCACAGTTTGGTGGAAAGGCACCAAAAAGAAAACTACTAAGCTATGTATTCTTCAAAAAAGAGCCGCTCGCATAATTCTTGGGGCTTCTGCAAGAGCACCATCAAAAGAGCTATTCTCTGAACTAAATTGGCTAACTTTTGAGAACAGATGCAATTACCATACTGCTGTATTGATTTACAAATGCCGTAATAACCTATCACCTCGATATCTAAAAGACATTATTTCATTTTCAAATAATGATATCTATAATTTACGGTCATCTGCTCGGTCTGATATTGTCAACTCGAAATTTAAAACAAGTTATAAAAAAGAGCATTTTCATACTTTAGTATGGATGTATGGAATGAAATCCCAACCTCTATTAGATGTTCTGATTCATTACCAGTCTTCAAAAACAAATATAAACATTATCTATTTAACAAGCAAATTGAGAAAGATTAAGTGTGTATCTGTCCGTAGATTTCAACGTCAACCTTTCCCGGACAATTGTATTTTAACACTGGTCCACATTGAAAATAAATTAACAAATCTGTAAACCAAAACAAGAAATAATAACATGCTATACCTCACGATAAATGACCTGACAGAGCGGCCCATGCTAATCGAATGGAATGCTCTTAGTGGAGCGGATAAAGGTCAAAATCGTGCAAATGATGATACAAGCACCAAATTTGGTGTGGTAGTACCTTCACTGGTGGTGAACTCGGACAAAGCGAGGAACATTTTTCATGAACACAAGGTACAGATACTTCATGTTTAACCCTTTCCCAAACAAGACCTGGTTTTGACGTCCCTAATAGAAAAGACTTGGGAAAACATTGAAACAAAAGAAGAAACTGCTGATAACCAGCAGTTTCTCCTTTTGTCTCAATATTTTCTGTGCTGTATAGTACACAAATCCCTTCCTTTTTAACATCAATTTTTTGGTCTAGAGCAGCTTTTTAATAGGACCACCCTAAAATTTTGTTGTTTGGGAAAGGGTTAAATGCGCGTTTAAAAACCAGTTTTACTAGTTTGAGCATGTACACAACGATTTGCACGTGTTTATCCGCCCAAAACAATATGGACGAATTGGAGAGACACTTAGAGGCTATTGTAATTTTTGTTATTTCATTTCTCTGACTGATTCTGAAGTTGGTATTAAAATTCTAGGAGTAGAAGTTTTTTTCCGATGTGAAAATCGTAGTTAACGTTTTTTGAAGGGGACTTGTACGGTTTATTCATGACACCGTGAACATTTTCAATGGCTGTTCGAATTGCAATGACTTTTGTCCTAACAATAGAATGGGTTTTCGGTTAAATATGGATAAATCGTAGGTGTTGTTATAAAATCCCGTAACTACAGCTTCAATAAAGTTGAGTTTGTGACGTTTTAGATTTACACCGACGAAGCATTAGTGTTTGTCCGAAAAAACGTCACTAGGTCTATATATAGTAGATAAAAATTATTCTTTTTCAAAGACGAATAAATAAATAGTATACAATAATCATTTCCAAAACAATAGGCCTATCTGGTATTGCAGCCCCAAATTAGAAGGCTTTCAGTAATGACCACTATAGAAAGTGCTTCGTTTGCCCGTCCGTCCGTTTTTCTACCCGTCCGCCAAGTTCTCTAGCTGACTGCTCTTGGTGTCAAAATACATTAATTTATTATGTTGAGAGTTAAAATGTGTGTACTAAATGAGAAAATATGAAAGGAAAATATTAAGAAAAAAAAAGAGTCAAATTATTTTCAGTATAGATCTATTCTTCTTTTGATTCAATGTTTTTCCAAACCTTTCTAAATCGGGGAAACTGTTTCGGAAATACATAATGTATTTCATTGCTTCGTCTTTGAATATGGATCAATTTTATCAAGAAAGCAGTGATTAATTTCGGACTACGATGGCATTCCGTAAATGTAAATGTAAAACGTCGCAACTAGAGCTTGTTTGAAGCTGTAGTTACGACATTTTATACCAATACCAACGGTTTATAAAAACAGAACAGTAACCAAGTCTATTTTAGCACACAATTGATTGCCATAACCGATATCTCTTATTCATGTGTTCTTCCTATTGATGAGTGAAACATTTTAACCCTTTCCCAAACAATGATTTTGACGTAATCTGTCAACAATAATATTGGGGAAAATACAAAAGTCGGAATGCATAGCGACGAAAATTCTCTTGAAAAATGTCTGAAAGTTTTTTGGACTAGCATATTTACAAAGTCATTGTACATTAAGTATTAGTGTGGCCTTTCGAAGCAGAACTTAAAAAATATATAAACATAGGTATAAGAATTAAATATATAGAAATAGGAAAGTTCCACCGTCCTAAATTAAAGAAATCACCATGGAAACATCACATGCGTATAATAATATACACAAAAATATGCTAATTTCAATTTTGATTTTAGTTTGTATATCCTATTGGACATTGTATTGTTAAGAGGTTAAACTGAAAATTGAAAAAGTAGAAGTTATATGACAATAAGCTATACGTTCTTCAACGCCAATTACACAAAACGCGGGAACAACGTCGTATTGTTTGGTGGCGATGTTATAAAGTCATGAAAACAGATCATGAACGTAAACTTTTGTTTCAGGAGAAATGTAGTGAAACGTCTTTTTTAACATTTTATCTTCCAGAAATCTAAAATATTGAAACAAATGGATTTAATCATATTAGCACAAATATACTCCCCGTCATAAGAAAGTAGCCACCTGTCTAATGCAAATGGTCGCCAATTTTAGAATTATTCATAAATGTACCGAAATAAATACAAGATATTGAAGCATGGCAAGTAAATCGAAAACAGTGGAATTACCCCATTAATTAGACTGTTTCGATTTTCTTGCCATGCTACAATTTTGAGACGATTCCAACACATCCAACGTCTACACGTGACGTCATTCCGACAAGACAACCATTATCGGGACTACTACCTGTGAAATCGACAGAAAAAGGCAAACGTTACAGAAAGATTGCTTCCTGGGTTGAGTTCTATCAGCAGTAGAGGCTGATTAACGGATTAGACCATCCGTTTCAGACGTCTTGCGATACCCATAGTCTTGCTACGATGTTATTGACAACATTACCTTCAGTGGTTTAGACAGCATCTATTGTTTTCTAAGGACAATTGCATAGCATGTATTAATACCAACAGTGTTCACACTCGAAAATGTCTTGTGAACGCGAATCTTATCCTTATCCACTTTCAGGAATTGTTACGGTAATAACAAGTATAGTGATAAATTGACAATTATTGAAAGTAAAAGATTAAATGTGCATTTGTAAAATTTTATTCATGTACCGCATGCAATCAAGGTGTTAATTAAAAAGGAAATGCGCACTGTTAACTTTTCCCGTTAGTATACTTTAGAATGCATGCCCGTAGAAAGCAATTCCATATGGGCCCTGTCTAGTCCAGTGTCTAATATTCGGGGGGGGGGGGGGGACTAAATTAGATTTGCCATAAGTTTTAAATGTGAAATGATGAAAATTCGGCATTTTTGCCAACTATGAGGGGAGGTGGCTCCAGGGTCCCCCTGTTCGTACGGACCTGGGATGTGTGAAGCAGTGGATCATCCTTAGAATAAATGGTGATAATGGTAATGACAAATATTACAGTATAGATCTGGAAACGTTCATTTAGGCTTTTGCGACCAACATGGATCCAGATCGGACTTTGCATGTGCACTGTCTGATCAAGATCCATCTTGTTCTCATTTGATAGCTTATTCTCCACCTGTACCAAATTTAAGAAGGCATAACGAAAATCTTACCGGTGAAACTCCAAGGTAACGATAAAAATGATGATGATGATGATGATGATGATGATGATGATGATGATGATGATGATGATGATGATGATGATGATGATGATGATGATGATGATGATGATAATGATGATGATGATGATGATGATGATGATGATGCGATATTACCGAATAAATGTTTAAATGTGCCGTTAAGTCCAGTGCAATCGATTAATTTATCAAACATGTGCTCATAAAACACCGTAGCTGGAAAAGATAACATCGCAAACATGCTGTAACGTTGTCACGAAGAAACCGCACAATGATTTTCAATGACATGACACCGAAAACTGCCATTTACAGCCTTTATTTGTACATTTATATGTCTTTTTTGTATACTTGCAATGCAAATAGATAAACATAAACAGTGATATCGTACCATTTCGTTCGGGCGATTAAGATCAACCCACATGATCTCAATATGCGCTTTGTGCACTTGCAATCCGTTTATACCATTTGAAAATAATGATCGATAAAACTGATATTTTCGTGCGTATTATAAATCATATCTACATACCTTAGTAACTTCCATTTGAGTGCATCCTTTAAAAAAAGACGGAAAAAGAAGTAAAACAAAATGCCACGTGTATTGTTTACAAAAATCCGTATGTGCAATGAAGTATCTGTACCTTGTGTTCATGAAAAATGTTCCTCGCTTTGTCCGAGTTCACCACCAGTGACCTTAAAGCAATGGGTGCGTTCAGGGTTCTCCCATCGGTAGCCATCGGTGCCGTTGGTAACCATCGGTAGCCATCGGTAACCGTCGGCATACCGATGGATATTTTGTTGGTAACCAATTGTTGCGAGCCGTTTTGGAATACGAACCATCTCGAAATTGATCGCTATCCAATTTGGAATTCCGAACCAGCGCGAACCATCTCGAGATGGTTCGTGCCTATTAAACTGATACAAATATCTGTTAAAATGGGTTAATATGACTTTAAAATGAACATATGTACCACAGACACATCTTAGATGTTAAAATTGTCAGCAAAACCGTTACTGCAACACATATTTGTGCAAGGCTTGATAGGGGTTGGACGGGCGGGGGTGAGGTGCGCTGGTATCTATAATATTCGTCATTGGACGACAGTTATTAATAATTTCATGGTGGATACTCGTTTTCATACAGATCTATTTATAGTTTGTGGCGTACGTCAGGTAGTAAATTGAGGTGACTTAAGTGGTCAACTCCAAATTAAAAAAAAATGTGTAGATCTAGATCTACGTCGATCTAGATCTACTACTAAGTATTCAGTCCACGAACTAGATCTATGCACCATGAGGTAGGGGTCTAGTATTACACAATTTTGACTGAATTCCTGCAAGAAAATAAAATAATCAGGCTACAAACAGGTCCTTAGCAACCGGGGGGGGGGGGTCTCAGGCCCCCCCCCCCTCTCCCAAATGTTGGCCAAAAATGCCAAATTTTCCTTATTTAACACTGAAAATTTAGGTATAAATCAAATTTAGCCCCCCAATATTCAGAACTACCAGGAATAGTTGAGTGTAAATATAGATCTAGATCTACTGATAAATTTCTGATATAAGTTGATACAGGTTTACAGGATATAGATCTATGGTTAATTGCTAGATGTAACTTATATTTGATCTTTCTCTAAATTTTCTTTTCAGAAGGCATTGCTAGGGCATATGAAAATTTACTGCAAAAGTATATGTCGTGTCGCGTGATTCCACGCAGTGTGTGTGCGCCCCGAGCCCCAATAGTTTAGTTGGTTACCCGTTGAAAGTCTGTCAATCTAGGGTTAGCGTTTTCTAACCCTGCTTTAGCCAGTATTCATTCTGACCTTTGACAAGTCATATGTCTCTCACCAACCAGTGTTCATCATCTATGTGAAAGAGCAGCAGCTTTTGTAGACTTGATTTGGATATTGGATATTGTGGTCGTACTTCTGAGAGAAATTCCATGAATCCACAGTTAGGTCCTCTAGCCACCACATTATGACCAAAGTAGTTGATTTGAATTATTGTAATTTAAAGCTGTTTTCAACTTCATACTGTGGAAGTTGAAACACCTAACCATGGATTCCAGTTATTTCTCATTTACCACAACATTTTAACGGAGTGAGCCTCCAGCTGCTCGCCTAATAGGTTAATAGCTATGAAATCATTAGTGGGTGACAGTTTTGTCAGAAAGGATTTTTGCTTCGGTCGAGGCTTGAACCTGGGACATCTCGAATAACAGGCAGATGCACTATGACAACGGCCCTAATTTTAAAAACAGCATTATCCATTTACTGCACAGTGACGGCTTTTGACTCCCTCACACGAGACAGTTTTTGAAAAACATTGTGGAAATTAAGAAATTGCTTGTGACAATTTCTTCATTTTCCACAATATTTTTTTAATGATGAAGATAAAAAAAATATTTTCATTCACTTGATATTGTCCTCTGTAACATCTTTGAATTTAGATCAGTCTCAATTTTTGCTGTTTGGTAATAGGTTAAGTCCCAATAAATCAAATTCCATACTATCATACCATTTGATAGCACTAATACTTGCAAGTCAATACATTTTTTTAATTGTTATTTTCTCTACTGTTTTGTTTTGATTTTATAATCATGACTGTTAACAAGATGTTTCTTTCTTCTAACTTTTTTAACATCTTAATAATGTTAATAATGTTATTTGACGGTCTTTCAAAGGCTTTATCGCTAAGGAGTCTTTTTGGATTTGTGAATGAACGGACAGACAACACATCATATGATCCCCATACATCACCATCAGCACACCATGCAAAGGTTTGAAATACTCAGGCCTTTTGATTTGTGAGAAATAGGTGTCAAAAACAACAGAAATATTTTTCACTTTAAATAGCTCTTTTTAATGAGTTTTATAATTTAAACTAAAAACTGTATAAACTATATCACAAACAAAACTGTGCATATACCATAAATACACTACCATGATATATAGGCCCTTGACCTTCCCAAACAAGATGTGAGGTGTGTTCTATAGAGTGAGCTAAAAATGCCTGCATTTTCATAGAAGCCCATTCACCACAACTCGGATGAAAAGCCCATTCACCACAACTCATATTTCAAGCAGAGTTATAGTAAAATTAGGGTATTTGTTATAAAAGCCCCCCCCCCACCCCACCCCTCCAAAAAAAGCATTGAAAAGAGATATTTCCTGTCCCAAAAATAGGTTTCTAAAGAAGGAATTTCAGTCCAAACGTTGTATTTTGCTGTCATTATAACAAAACATTTGACTTGCCGTTGGTTGGTCGGTCAGTCAGTCAGTCAGTCAGTCAGCTAGTGAGTCAGATAGTCAGTCAGCTAGTCAGTCAGCTAGTCAGTCGGCTAGTCAGCTATTCAGTCAGTTAGTCAGCTACTTAGTCAGCTAGTCACTCAGTCTGTAAGTCAGCTAGTCACTCAGTCAGTCAATAGGTCAGCCAGTCAGTGAGTCAGTCACAGTCAGTGAGTCAGCCAATCAGTGAGTCAATCAGTCAGTGAGTCAGAGTCAGTAGGTCAGTCAGTCGGTCCGTCGGTCGGTCCGTCAATCAGTCTGTCAGACAGCTAGTCACTCAGTCAGTCAGTAGGTCAGCCAGTCAGTCAGTGAGTCAGTCAGTGAGTCAGTAACAGTCAGTGAGTCAGTCAGTGAGTCAGTCACAGTCAGTGAGTCAGTCAGTGAGTCAGTCACAGTAAGTGAGTGAGTGAGTGAGTGAGTGAGTGAGTGAGTGAGTGAGTGAGTAAGTGAGTGAGTGAGTGAGTGAGTGAGTGAGTGAGTGAGTGAGTGAGTGAGTGAGTGAGTGAGTGAGTGAGTGAGTGAGTGAGTGAGTGAGTCAGTCAGTCAGTCAGTCTGTCAGTCTGTCCATTCATGTGTCCGTCATAAGGTCATTCAGCAGTCATTAGGTCAGTTAGCTAGTCACTCAGTCTGTCAGACAGCTAGTCACTCAGTCAGTCAGTAGGTCAGTCAAGTTTTTACTTTGTGTATTATGTATGTCAGCAAAGAAGCTAAAAATGTGTATAGATTGGGCTAGTTATTTTATAAGGAGATACAGCCTTGTAAACACAGTAGGCATAAGTAGATGCCATTTTTTAAGTTCTAACCATTTTCCTTGTTTTATTCTCTATTGCAGGTTTTTGGGTGATTTATTCATTTAACCCATTCTAACACAGAGTAGTTTTTTACTTTGAAAATGTTGTCTGCAACTTCTTTTAATTTGGATGACCGTAATATTTTGTTGTTTGTTAATGGGTTAAGCTTACAAATTGGCATATTATTATACCCATCTGACATCCAAATACAATGGCGGACCCTGCCATCAAAGTTGGGTATTTTGTTCATCAATCAACCAGAATGCCTACCTCAAAGCTAGTGACAGTAGCAATTGAGGCCAGCACTGCTTCTTCCAAGAAGGAACCAACCATCCAATCTACAGAGACTCATACTTCCCAAGGACAATCAGGGATTTCTGACCAACACTACATATGTGCGAGTTCAGGCACTGTCTGGCATCCAGCTCTCCAGTGGTGCACCTATAGAATAAACCAAGTTCATAGATTGTACATCATTTTAACATAGTTTTAACCCTTTCCCGAACAAGACCTGTTTTTGACATCCCTAATTTAGAAGGCTTGGGAATATGTTGAAACAAAAGAAGAAACTGCTGATAACCAGCAGTTTCTCATTTTGTCTCAATATTTTCCGTGCCATATTTTACACAAATCCTACCGTTAATAACTTCCATTTTGTAATTTGTGACAGTTTTTGAAGTGGATCACCCTAAAATTTGGTCGTTTGGGAAAGGATTAAGATTTAAAATAGAGACTTCCGTGGGCATTGTTGTTTCTTTTAACATTACTGGGTGCAGTAATTAAACGCAGAACAAATCCCTTCTGAAGACCTGACTCTTAGAAGGACCGATCAAGAATTTTTTTCCAGGGGGGTGGGGGTCCAAGCCTAAGATTTCTTCCTGGGTGGAGGGGGGGGCCTCCAAGCTCAAATTAAAGCTTAAAATGTAATAAATATGTAACATTACACTATATTTATATAGTCAAAATTTAATTTTCGGCCAATGCCAGGGGGGGGGGGGGTCTGGACCCACGACCCCCCCTCTAGATCCGCCCATGTCTTACTTGCAAGAAGAAGAAGAATTAATAAGGAAGTAAAAAAAAATCTTTCTATTTACAGTTTTTTGTTTGACTGTTCTTATTTTACATTGATTGGGAAACAAGTTCTTACAACTTAGATTAATCCCTTACAATACTACTTCCTTGACACTGTACCAGTAGGCCCTACTTGCGCCTAATGCCTGGGCCCATGAAAAGTTCAAGAACTACCTCCGCTACAGGGGATCAAACTAGGAACCTGTTAGTGGTAAGGCTGACACTATACCTTGTGACCACAGACACCACTGTTGATCACTTGCATTGGATTATGAGTAAATCTCAAACTTTATGTATTTGCTGAAATAATGAAAAGCAAATTCATCACTTTTCACAAATGTTTTCTGACAGCTTTGACAAGAAATTGAGGGACTCTTTGATTATTTGTTATCTAAATAAAAAAGGTGTCTGTGGTCAAACATCGGCCTTGCAACCAAGAGGTTCAGAGTTTGAACCCCGATAAGCGATGGCTGATAGTTCCTATCAGATACCATCCTCTGAATCTAGATTATGGTGCAAATGGGCCTCAGAATTGTTAATCAGACCCTTGTTGCGCACCATAGTTTTTTGCCAGTGTATTTATCTTTTTGCTAGTGATTCAAAAAGCCACTTGCAAACAATTGCGAGTCAACTGACTTTATACGGAAATTCTAGCCCCGACTGTGTGGTTTCCAGGAAGCAGAATCGAAAGGGATGAAACTAAGTAATAAAAACTTACTAAAATAAAATACTTCCAAATTGATGTTAAATAAATATGTTCAAATAACTTCTGAAGAAATAGGATGTGTATGTGAAACATGAATGCCCCAAAAATGGCTAATGTTAAATTTACGGACAAAGCGAACAGACAGACGGACACAAGTAAAACAATATGCCCCAAATCTTTCGGTATGGTGTGACTGTCATAACTATAAACAAGGTAGTATGGAAAAATACTTTGATAGGACTACAGCGTTTTACCCCTTTGCCACACAATACCTTGTTTTGACGTCTCTTAAAGTGTAGGCTTTGGAAAACATCGAAACAAAAGAAGAAACAACTGATAATCAGCATTTTCTCCTTTTGCCTCAATATTTTATCAATCACAAATTTTATCTGCCAGTAAATAATAGCCGAAAGGGGAGTTAGGCAGTATATATAGTTAGATTATCTTTAGTTAAACCCATTTTGTCATCTACAGCAGCTTTCAAATTGGTCCAACCTTTTATTTCGTTGTTTGGGAAATGCTAAATTTTCCATCCAAAACGTGTAAACATCCAGAAGTATTTTTCTCTTTTAAATGCA
This sequence comes from Fragum sueziense, assembly GCA_963680895.1. Classification (NCBI taxonomy): domain Eukaryota; kingdom Metazoa; phylum Mollusca; class Bivalvia; order Cardiida; family Cardiidae; genus Fragum; species Fragum sueziense. The sequence goes on from OY804596.1 coordinate 3,836,212, forward strand.
ATGTATAGATCTCAAAATTAACCGCATATTTACAAACCAAGATTAAATTTACCTTTATTTAAACTGTGCCTTTGCACAAAGTCCTGTCGCCCCATTTTTTTAGCCGGTGAAGGCACCACAGCCCCACCACAGCCATCCTCGGCTCAGCAGTCCTAATCAGCTGTTAATCAATGTCAACACTGTAGACACGCTTGAAGACTTAGTGCTTCCTTCGGTCAAAAATATCCTATTTAACATATCATCAAAGTCTGTTTACATATATCGATGATTAAATTCGATTTTATAACTTGTTTTACATTTAAATCGAAAGTTGTGACACCGTTGCTGTTGTGTTTACCTTCGATATTAGGTCACGATCAATCTCGAAATTGACGTTGACCATTTTGGAATTCCGAAACTGATCGTTATTCCGAAACTGCTACCAACACAATTGTCCCGAGAGTAGACAAGTCGGGTAGCATCGGTAGCCTCGTTTTCATTACAGTAAGGTGGCGGATAACAATATCCAACTACGGCGATCCTAATCATATATTTTCTTCAGTAGCAAGCGAATAGCATTCTAACCGTTCTTGATAGAATTTATTGTAATAGTTTAAGCTATAGTTATTTTATTTAGCCATTTATTTCTGAAAATATCTTTTTATTCATAATTTTTGAAAACGAACGATCACTCTGCGGGGAGAATACACTCTTGGTAATTGATTATCCGCCTTTTTTACCGATCGGTACAATTTTCGTTCAGAGTTGATTGGTTGCCGACGGTGCCATCGGCTACCGATGGTACCATCGGTAGCCGACGGTAAATACACTCGGTTACCGATGGGAGAACCCTGAACGCACCCAATAGAAAATTTTTGAATCGATGGGACATTGAAAAATCCAATATGGCGGCCAAGATGGCCGCCAAGCTGATGCTTCAAAAGAGCAATATCAGTAGATTTGGGTCTGAGGCTATGAGTAAAACTAGTTTCAAAGCACAATTTTGATGCTCTTGTATGTGCTTTGATTTGTTTTCTCCATTAGCACTAATAAAACAACATGGCCGCCTATTTCAAGATGGCCGCCAAGCTGAAAAACTTCAAAAGAGCAATATCAGTAGATTTGGGTCTGAGGCTATGAGTTAAACTAGTTTCAAAGCACAATTTTGATGCTCTTGTATGTGCTTTGATTTGTTTTCTCCATTAGCACTAATAAAACAACATGGCCGCCTATTTCAAGATGGCCGCCAAGCTGGAAAACTCTAAAAATTCATATGATGGTAAAAAACGATGTTTCAATGTCACATTTTACTCTCTTTGTTTTATTCATGCTATTTGTAGGACTGTCTTGAATATGCTTCTTGTGATTGTATATTCAAATTTACATTTTACAAACTCTAATATGGACGATATGATGAGTGATAGTCGAATAGAGTGAGCGGCAAATTTCTGTAAGGTAATTAATTTTGGAAAAACGAAAACCTGACTCTTGTTCATTGTAGAAACTTTACTTAACCTAAAACAAACAAGCAGATGCAAAATTGCGTTAACATCTCATTAACATATTGAACGAAAGAAAATCATCCTTACTCTTTCCCAAACGACAAAAATCGGACTGCAGGCATTTGGAACTTTCTTCAGACGACAAAATGAATATCTATTAAGAAAGAATTTGGATAGAAAACAAAACAGAAATAATTGAGACAAAAGAAGAAAATGATGGTTTTCAGCATTTTTTCATTTGCTTGAGTGATTTCTCAAATTTTAAACATTAGGAAGGAATAGGTAAGAGTTAGGCTAAGTGTCCGTGGCCAGGGCGAACCTCTGATATAGGGGAAGTCGGCTCTGGCCAGGCCTGGAGAGGGAATATGCTACACCAGGCGTCATTGCCTAAGATTTGCTACAAGATGAACAAAACCAGAACAATTTTTAAGCCAGCTCGGTCGTCGCCCGGAATATCAAGGACCGCCACAACGCCGGGTACCAGGACGGGAGTGGGAAATATACTACTGGTGTCACCAATGATAACAGTTAAGACGAAATCAGTGCCAGACGCAACAACACAGTCATTGGTACATGGAATGTTAGGTACAATAAATGATCCTGGCAAGATTTAGGAACTAACACATGAGCACATACAGATGGTATGGTTTGGGAATTTGCGAGTTGAGATGGAAAGGCATGGGAGAAACAACGACCCATGAAGGTCACAAACTCTACTTTAGTGGAAGAGGCGATAGACAAGAAGAAGGTGTGGGTTTCCCTCATGCATTCTCAATAAAAGGGAGCCAATTGGTATTTTGGTTGTCGCCGTATATTTTCTGGAATATGGTCAGGCAGTTTACTGAACTTTATGTCGTAGTTGATAGAGGGTCAATGGGTGGCTTTAGTGAGAAACACTTTCTATCCCAGCCATACACCATAAGTGATATATGCAAGCTAGAATACCCAAATTTGTAAGGTTCGTAACTGTCGCTGATTTAAATTACACATTTCAAAATGATTTTGTTTTAAAACTTAGGTAATAAACCATAAACTGTGCACACCATTTTCATTGAGTATATATTGTGAGTCCGAAAACCGTATATATTTTGTTTTGTCTTCCAATTATAATAAAATATAGAGTTTTGAAAATTGTCGCCAAATATATAAATTTTGATATATTCTTTAGATTGGAGGGCACAATTCATAGAATAAAGGGGTAAAAACGTGAATGAAAGTAGCATTTTTATAACAGATACACCGTTTTTACTGAAAATCAGCTCGATTTTGTTGTCATTTAAATGATACGGATATTATTGTTGGTTTACTAATTAATTTTATAGCGTAGATTTAAGGCAGTAAGGTTAGTTACCCACGTTTTCTGCATACACGAACGTCTATCACTTTAACTGTTGTATCATCGTAAATACTTTATTACTGTTAGAAAGTAAACATAAGATCAATTTACAAGTCTCTTGTAATAATCTCAAAATACGACATCAAAGTACAAATGTAAGGTTCGTTTTGTAAGGTTCGTTACTGAAAAATCTTTTGAATCAGTAGTTTCCTATAAAAATGTGAATGGATATGATAATATTGAAATACAGGGTCCTGTTAGAAAGTACTAAATTGTATCCATCATTTTTTGGCTTCTCAAAACCATTATTTATCAAATAAACATGATTGTGTGCCCAGAATTTGAGTCCATGTATTTAAGACAAAGCAAGTTTCTGTTTATCTTAAATCTCAGGAAAATGATGGTGCATCATTAATTGAATATATTTTGGTTGAAAAAAGATATCTATTTGTACCAAAGACAATTTAAGAGGTGAAAAGACGTCGAAAAATCATATGTAAGGTTCGTTATTATAGTAACTAACCTTACTTGATTTTCATACTTTATATACAGATTCATATCAACCTCAAGTGTTTTTTGCGAAATTATATTTTAATAGACTTGTATCTTTCTTTTGAATTTTCTCATGTAAGACGCATGAAAATATTTCGTTTTTGTTAATATTAACCCCCAAAAGGGTGCAACATATCATTTTAAAAGATATTCAATTGAAATGAATGGAAATCAAGATTTTAGCATCATACAGCTCTAAATGCAAAATGTATTCAACTTTTTGACTAGAAACCGTAACATTTGAACACATCTTGTGTATATCTAAAATGATCTTGTATCTATTTCGGGTGAAGGTCTGACAAAGGATTAACGAACCTTACCAAGACAATAAACACAATTTGTACCTTGGTTCTTACTATACTGTATCTGTTGATTCGACACAAATCAATCAAACAAAAAGATGTTTTTGGATTATTTTTATCAGTTAAGACTATAAACGTGTTTATTCAGTATACAAAGTATAGCCTTTAAAAGTAACGGATTTTTTAAAAACGGTTGTATAAAAATGTTTCAAATTAACCATTTCTTTCACAAAGTAGATATACTGTTTTCGTGGAAGTGCTTTTTGGCAATTCAGATATCTTGCTACATCTCATATGGGCGTGGTAAGGATATATTCAGTTCTTGCTATATTAATAACGTGTATTAAATAAATGAAAAAGAAACAATTCAAATTGAATTAAGGTTTAAGGTAGCGAACCTTACACAACGGGAATATGGCGTAAAATGGCTCGAATTCGGTACTTAAAGTGTTTATGGAATCAATTCTGTGGCTTAATTTCAACTACACACCTTCCACAATTAAATCTGACTAGAAAATGTTTAGAATGAAGCTATGATTGCGCATAACCTAATTGGTGATACCGACATGTTATCTTTTCCGATACCATGATACAGTAAAGCCTGGTCATAAATACGTGAATTTGGAAACCTTATAATTTTCTCTATTATGCATTAAAGATTAAAAACCCTATGAAACTTTATTTTCTTCATTTTCACGTTGCAACATCCAGGCAATTTTACTAGAATTCAACAGTCTAGTAATAATAGTAAGGTTCGTTACTTTTGATATATAAGAATAAATTGTAAATAACTATTTTCATCATAGAAAAGGCCCTTCGATAAAGCCCACTTTTATTCTTATAATAACTGCAATAGAATTTCAACAAGAATCAAAACTATTTATTGCACCTTACATCATATACTGCAATTAAAAATGTTGCAGAAATTACACACTAACAGTTCGATCTATGTCTCTAAATAGGTAGTTTTTGGAATTGGATTGAAGAAGATTGAGTATTCAAACTGTTTTGGAATTAAGAATGTTCATAAATATTAATATAGCATCTATTGATAGTAATCAATCATGTCCATGTACGTCGTCATATTGAAAAGTAACAATAATTTAAAATTGACACTTCATTAGCAACGAACCTTTCACTAGTAAAAATGGTACTTTTATTGGGCTGATTGAAGATGCTGTATCTCGAATATCGTCTAATTCATGTTGAAAATATTTTGCAGTTGCATCCTATAGATGTTTGCCATGCTTTTTAACAAATCAAAGTCAAGTTTCTTCGATATCACTTTTTCGATTTTTTCTAAATCCAAATGGCTCCTATTTATTGAGAATGCATGCCCTGTGCATTAAAACAAAGCTAGTTCAGTGATGGGATGGCGACCAATATCCAGTAGGCTCATCACCAGTACGCTTTAGGTTATCACCTTTTTAATTTTACAATTTTACAAGTGTATGCGCCAACCACTACACACTCTGATGAAGAAATGGAAGAATTGAAGAAACATCCAAGAAAGATATCCTGGTTGTCCAAGGGGACTGGAATGCAAACATTGGAGAAGATGCACAACCAGACGGGAAAGGAACATGTGGACCCTACTGCAACTCGGAGACAAATGATAGAGGATTTAGACTGCTCGAGTTCGCAACACTCAACAATCTCAAAGTGACCAACACAAAGCGTCCAGACGATGGACCGGGCACAAACCAATTGGGTCTGACCACCAAATAGACTACTTATTAATGAAGAAACGTTTCCACACGTCAGTCAATATCGCCAGAACATGTAGTTTCCCTGGTGCGGATATCAACAGTGACCATGAGCTTGTCATGATATCATTCCGCCTACACCGTAAGGAAAGAGTTAAAAGCTCCCACCAGAATAAAGTTTGATCTGGAGAAACTAACAGACCCAGAAGTGGCGCGTGTCTTCAAGGCCACAATTGGCGGAAAGTTTGTCCCACTCCTGCCACTTGATGCAAACGACATGGACGCAGATACTTTCATTGACACATTCAACAATGTTGTGACGGAGACCGCCAATGAAGTTCTTGGTAAACAACAGACCATCAAGAAGCCATGAGTAACACCAGACATACTAAAGCTATGCGACCAAAGGAGAGACCTAAAGCAGTCAAAGATTGGAAGCAGTGAGGGAGTCAATAAGTACCGGCAAGCAAGCAAACTGGTAAAGATGAGTATGTTAAAGGCAAATGAGGATTGGGTTGCAGCACAATGCAGCGATATTGGATCAAGTCTCAAAGCCAACAACACCAAAAAGGCCTACAAAGTAGTTAAAGACCTCACCAGTGGAAAACAAAATCGGCCAAGCACCATCCCAAAGAAGAACGGGATGTGTCTAACCGAAACTAAAGACACTTTGAACAGATGGACAGAATATACCTCGCAGCTGTACTCCTACGGCACAACAGGAGATTCAGAAAAACTCAACACCACCAGATACAGACAACTTTCCCATCCTTAGAGCAGAAGTGGAGGAAGCAGTGAAGGCCCTTAAGAAAGGAAAGTCAGCAGGAACCGATAACATCCCGGAAGAACTAGTAAAGGATTGTGGTGATGCAATGATCAATGGCCTGGGAAGATCTGGGAAACAGAAGAATGGTCTACACAATGGACCCAGCCCTTAGTGATCACACTACCAAAGAAAGGCAATTTACAACCATGCAACAACTATTGCACCATAAGCCTAATATGTCATCCCAGCAAAGTGATGCTCAAGATCATATTGAATAGATTGACACCGCAGGCAGAGAGGACCATAGCAGAAGAGCAAGCTGGATATAGGGCGGGACGTAGCACCAATGAGCAGATCTTCAACATCAGGATCCAATGTGAAAGATATCAAGAGCATCAGCAAGAACTTTACCACGTAAATATAGATTTCAAGAAAGCCTTTGACAGAGACACTTTGGGCTACTATGAACCATTATAAAATCAACGCTAACCTCATCCAAGTCATACAAAATCTCTACGACAAGGCCAGTAGTACAGTATACCTCAATGGAGAAATTGGTGAATGGTTCAGAACATCAGTTGGAATAGGACAAGGATGCCTGCTTTCGCCAACGCTCTTCAACATTTTCCTAGAAAGAATTATGAACGACGCACTTGAAAACCACGAAGGAGTAGTAAGCATTGGTGGCAGAACGATCACAAACCTGCAGACTTTGCTGATAATATAGACAGACTGGCAGACCCAGAGCTAGAAAATCAGGTCAACCAACTCGACAAATCCTCTGCAGACTACTGTATGGGCAAACAAAACCAAACTCATGACATACAACATTCATGGAATTAGGACTGACATCATCACAAACGGAGAAAAACTTGAAACCGTACAGAACTTTAAATACCTAGGTGCACTAGTATCAGATGACGGATCTAAACCTGAAATATCGGCCAGAATTGCTATGACAGCTGTAACCCTAGCTAAGCTTAACACCATCTGGAAAGATAAATCCATCAAACTTGGCTCCAAGATTAGACTCATGCGCTCCCTTGTCCACTCTGTATTCCTATATGCCTGTGCAACATGGACCCTTACAGCAGAAACTTAGAAAAAGATTAAGGCCACAGAAATGAGATGCTACAGAAGACTGCTGGGCATACCTTACAAAGATCACATAACCAACGAAGAAGTAAAAAAACAGAATACGACAATCTATAGGTCCATACGATTATCTGCTTACTACAGTCAAAAAGCGTAACTCAGATGGTTTGGTCAAAACACTTAACGAATAGCGTGTTAACGTCGAACGTTCGTGCATGATTAACGAGACATATACATGTATGTGGGATTGTTCGTGTGGATAATAATTATGTCGTCTAGATCAATGACAAATTAGAAAATAAATGTGCACAGTTACTTTTTCCCGTAGTCGCGCGTTTGATTTTGCTTTAATCCTTTAATGCCCTATAATCGGGAATCCGAAGCGCAGATGCTATCAGGGGAAAGGCGTGTCGTAAAATGGCAGGCGCATGTATAATAGATTTTGTTCATTTTTCTTTCTTTTTTTTCCATTTTTGTAGCGTTTCAAATACTTTCTCATCTAGCCTTTATTTTGTAGTGCCGTGGGTCGGCCATATGTCTGGGAAAGTGTACGTCGAATGAAATCACATACCTTTTTCAATCGATAGAACTCTCCAAAAATAAAGGCGTTACTCCACAGATGTTCTAACTTTCGATATCCACAAGTTTCAAGAGAAAAATGAAAAGTGTATTTTTAATTTATTTTCGTAGCTCAACGTTGTCAGTCGACGTCATGACGATGTTTTTCTCCGTCTTGCCGATGTTGTTCTCTGCCATATCTACCAGTAACAGAATCATGACAACTTTTACCAGAAAATAGTAACTTCATAGAACTGACGAGGCCGTGATGTTTGACTACTTCTTCCTACATACCATGTGCCGTCAGGTAGAAATTTTCGTGTGCATCGTCTGACATTCTGTTGGTCTCTATAGCAACTCCTTTCGAATACCATATCTAAAAATGTTGAAGGGACATAACAATCCATTTCATTCTTTTTAAAGTATGTCTAGGTGCCAAGATTGGTTATTCTAATGCGTATAATTGATATCCGTTTTTTAAGTTGTTGCTGATAAGCGCAAAACACGCCTTTAAAGTTGAGACAGAAAGGACAAATTCCATATACATATGAACTGCTGTCCACAAATTGGAACACAAATATAATATATTTCTCACAAATGGCGCAATACTTTCGTTTGAGATTTTCAGAATTTTCATAAGAAAATATGTTCTTTCAGATAAAAATAAAAGCAAAATTTACGAAAAATATTTGTGAAATGTCACTTTAATGACTTGTATAAAAATAAACTTGCAAATGGCCAATGTGGGTCATAAATAGATATTAAATATATCCGACATGCAGTTTTCAAGATATAGAGAAAGTCCACGAACTTCAGGAACACCCCTCGTACAAAAATATACGTTGACGAACATACACGATGGGTAATCACGTGCTACAACAATTTAAAAAAAAATCTTCAATAATTTTGTTAATACGAGGCCGATTTGAATTCGATTTGAAGCAGAGAAGGTGGACAGACGTCGCGCAATTAGATGGACGTAGAGGAATTTTGAAAAATCAGCTGATAAAAAAGTTATTGCGTTAATCTTAAATAACTTTTTTATTAGTTGATCTATCAAACATTCACTATGCCCAGCTTATTCATTGCGTTTTCACACCTTACCTGCTTCAAATTGAATTCAAATCGGTCCCGTATTAACAAAGTTATTGAAGATTTTCGGAAATTTTGAGTCACGTGATCAACCACAGTGAACATAATCCGAGTCTTTTCTTACGTAAATACGCTCTTTGATATTTTGATTTTTCGCTATTTAAATAGCGAAAAATCAAAATATCAAAGAGCGTATTTACATCAGAGAAGATTCGGATTACAGTGAACATAGTGTGAAATTACTGGATGATTCAGTGTAAATGGCAAGTTCTGGTGGTTCCACCAATGTATAGTTGTCCAACGATATTCTGATTCCCGCCAAACAATAAAAATATATCAATTTATTATACATTCAAAGTTAAACGAGAATCGATACAAATATTTTGGTTTATTTTAGGGTTGAACAGGTATTAGTGTGTATAAGTTGTTACTATAAATAGTCAAATATACACCCTGCCACCCCTCTTTTCCGTTATCGGTCTAGTCCCTCATTAGTAAAAGATTTTGAATCGTTTATACAGATAAAAACGAAACCATATCGATGATAATCAGTATTTTGGTGTTATATATAGCCTATAGGCCTATTGAGGAGACGATTTGCACGTGCGTCTCTACAAAAATATGTTTTTATATAATAGATTCACAATTAAACGAGAATAGATACGGTTGTCTTGCTTTAATTTTACGTAGGTAAAGGTAGTAGTTCTACCTAAAAATAAACCAAAACAACCGTAAACGATTCTCGTTTAACTTTGAACGTATTATAGGTTAAAGGTTTGTTTATAAACACCAGATTAGCTTGGGACAACTGTATTGTCCACCCAAATTAATCTGTTAACAAAACATTGTAGAAGTGGGGTCATCACATGTGCAGATGTCCCGGGTTAGTCTTGCTGGACAATACGTAAGTTTTTGGTCGAATTTACGCTCGACATGAGATGGGAAGTAATCTAGTTTGCACAAAACGTGTCTCTATATATCGCATTTGTTTCCCTTTGCTAGGTATAAAAAATATACTAAGCAAAACAATTGCGGGATTCTATAGCTATTTCAGGAACTTTGATAAAATATGATACAATACCCTTATAGTCTAGGGGCCCGTCCCGCAAAATGAATTTTTATTGGACCAATCGTCCAGAAAAAATCTGTTGGTACCAGGTGATTGTTAGTTCAATGGGACGTTAGAATAGGGCGGATGCCATAATCAAAAGTGGTGCAATTTTTTTTACAAGCACTTTTCTTACCCCACCCACTTGAAATTAAGGTTAAATAGTAGTCGTCAGAAATTGTTTCTATACTACCATTTTTATCTAATTGATAAATCATTTTTATGGAAAGAAATCACATTTGAATAGTCTTCGTGATTGTATTTTTCTTATACCAAAAATCATCTTGAATTCTAAGAAATCTACAATTGTCCTTACCCCACCCACCAATTTAAGCTATGTCTACCCCCTTCTACTTCATGATGTTGTTAAAAAGCCAAAAACTCATAGATCTGCTTAAAGTGACATTAGTATCCGTAGGCCCAAATCCCTTATAATCCACAGAAGTTGGCTTTTAGCATGTTGTCGCACCGTTTATAGACTTTATAAGACAGAATACAAGATTCATACAGCAAATGACATAAATCGATAATCATGCAGCGGTGTAAAGATATGTAAAATATTCAAAGTGGGCATTATCTGCCAGATAGTGTTTACGAAATGATGTGATATTGGGTTTTAAATCCGTCGTAATCTAAGCCAATACAGATCGGACAGAGCTGACATTTGGCACAGAGGAAAATTAAAGGCCATGTTTCATTTATGTACTGTTATTTTTACAGTAAATTATCCAAAAATTAAGTAAGTAACAGTAAATGTGTATCTTTAAAACTGTGAAAATGCATTTCCAAGTACCCGGAAATGTTTTTAAACATCTAACATGACATGTCATTTGCTAAAAACATGATTAATCCATGTCCGCAAGTTGATATATTTTTTGAAAATTTGAAGTTTTCTGTCGGAAATGGCTGATAGCTTATTTATTGACCGATAATTCAGATAAGTCACAATTTTGCACCCAAATCTTCGAAAAAGACTGATAGAAGTAATGTAGAAGGAGACAATTTAGAATATGTTAATGAATTCTACTGTCCATTTTGTCCGTCCGATCGTCTGTACGTCTTTCATCGCCCAAACTTTGTGTGCTTAAAACGTAATTAATATTTACCTGTAACTTAACGAATTTCGCGTTTTCAACTGACATTTAACGCAAATCCTTGAAAAAGAGTTTTGATTGTCAGATATTCTTAATAAATAACATGAGGACCATGATGGTCCTAAATCGCTTACCTGAACCAAGATAATATGAGTCCAAGTTTTATTCAAATCAATTAATATTTGTGACTGCAAAACTGAACACTCGTAAACAGCAGTTTTGTCAAGTTCAAGGGAAAGCAATTAAAATTGTTGGATCATGATCAGGCTGAAAACTGAACCATATCTTGTGGTCACTAACATTTTGTCCACGTTTTGTATCGACCGATCAGCATGTGTGTCTTTTGCAATGAAAACAAAATCAAAAATGGTCATTTTGTCAAGATTAAAGGCTTATAACTCAGGATGTTAGATTCACATTAACACTATAAAATATATCTCACAGTCACAGACTGAGATTTGTCTAGCTTGGTCAATTTTTGTGGTAGCTAGGGTGACAACAGGGTCGAAAAAGTCAATTTTACAGAATTCAAGAGCAAATAACTCTAGACTTTCTATCCTGACTAAATAACTGAATGCCAAACTAATCCAAAATCTCGTAGTCGTTATCTTGGTGTCCAAGTTTTGTCTTGATTGTTCACTAAGTGTGGTTTTTAGAGTAAAAACAACTGCGGAAACATTCTACCCATCAAATATCGTCTTGATTTGTCCATCTATCTGGTTATTTGACTGAAAATAAAGTCAAAATGGAAAGTTTGATCAATTCAAAGGAAGATAACTTAACAACTTCTGGTCCAATTATGTCGAAATTTGTATTCATCCTATAAGAATGGTCACAAACATTATGCTTTAGTTTTTTTTCTCGACTGGCCAAAATTTCATTTTTGTGGTTGTTAGAGTAAAACCAAAGTAAAAAACATCAATTTTTATCAAATTTAAGGGCACAAAAACACAGCTTTCTGATCCTGCCTGACTGAACTTAAAATCAATCTATATCTTATGGTCACCAAGATTGTGTCCAAGTTTCATTTGGATTGGTCATTAAGTGTAGATGCTAGAGTGTAAACCAAGTCGAAAATAGTCTATAACAGCAATTTTGTAAAATTCAAGGGCATATTTCATGACTTCCAGTCCCGATCATTCTGAAAATTATACTCTCCCTAGATCTTATGGTCACCAACATTGTATAAAAGTTTCATTTGGATTAATTAATAATTGTAAATGCTAGAGTGTAAACCAAATCAAAATATTCGAAAACGGCAATTTTGTAAAATTCAAGTGCATATAACTCATAACTTAATGTCCCGATCATTCTGAAAATTGTATTCAATCGAGATGTCATAGTCCCAATTCTTATATATAAGTTTCATTTGGATTGGTCAATAATTATACATGCTAGAGTGTAAACGGTGTCGAAAATAGTCGAAAATGGCTATTTTGTAAAATTCAAGGGCATATAACTCATTACTTTATGTCCCGATCATTCTGAAAATTGTACTCAATCGAGATATTATAGTCCCAATCCTTATGTATGAGTTTCATTTGGATTGGTCAATAATTATACACTCTAGAGTGTAAACGGAGTTGAAAATAGTCGAAAATGGCAATTTTGTAAAATTCAAGGGCATATAACTCATTACTTTATGTCCCGATCATTCTGAAAATTGTACTCAATCGAGATAGTATAGTCCCAATCCTTATGTATGAGTTTCATTTGGTCAATAATTATACACTCTAGAGTGTAAACGGAGTTGAAAATAGTTGAAAATGGCTATCTTGTAAAATTCAAGGGCATATAACTCATGACTTTATGTCCCTATCATTCTGAAAATTGTACTCAGTCGCGATCTCATGGTCAACAATATCATGACCAAGTTTCAAATTGATTGGTCTCTAGTTGTAGATACTAAAGTGTAAACGAAGTCGTAAATAGTCGTAAAACGGCAATTTTGTAAAATTCAAGGGCAAGTAACTCATGAATTTATGTCCCGATCATTCTGAAAATTGTACTCATCTGAGATCTTTTGGTTCCAATCGTTATGCATAAGTTTTATTTGGATTGATCAATACTTGAAGATTCTAGAGTGTAAATCAAGTCGAAAATAGTCGAAAATGGCAAATCTGTTAAATTCAAGGGCATATAACTCGCGATGTTCTATTCTGATCATTCTGAGAATTAAACGCCTTAGAGATCTTATAGTCAGCAACATAATGTCCAGGTTTCAACTTGATTGGTCAATATTTATAAATGCTAGAGTGTAAACAAAGTCTAAAACAGTCAAAAACGGCAATTTTGTCAAATTCAAGGGCAAATAACTCAAAATTTTCTTGTCCGATCAAACCGAAAATCACACTCATTTGAGATCTTATAGTCCTTATCGTTATGTAGAAGTTTCATTTTCATTGGTCAATATTTGTGGATGCTAGACGGTAAACAAAGTCTAAAATAGCTATTTTTGATGTTCAAGGGCAGATAACTCAGGACTTTCTGGTCCGATCTTGCCAATAATCAAACTCATTGAAGAACCTATTATCATACTTGTTCTGAGTTAGTTTAATGAATATTGGTTTGCTTTTGCGAGAACTAGATTGTAAACATGTTTTGTCATAAAGCCTTTCTTTGAACATGCCCTTATTGGTAGTAAGAGTTGTCTGCCCCCAGAAAAATAAATCACACCGAAATTTGTTGCAAAAGTCATCCTGGAACGAAACCTAATTGACTTCAAAATATCCCTATCGTGTCTAAACTTTTCTATCATCAACGTTTAAAAAGATAATAAAGTTTGAAAAAAACTTTTCTTAATTATTTTAGAGTAATTTTTCTATTTTGGTGAATGAACATTTATTAGGGCAATTACGGTAAATGTGTTTTAAAAACCGACTATTCTATTACTAATTATTTTTTGGCACACATAATATTTCAATAAAAACATACAGTTATTGAGGAAAAAAGTCACAGAAAAAATTTTGACGACAATTTCGATTCATGGTCAACTAAAAAACTGTTTATTTCATTTTTGGGTGGGTAGAGTTATCTGCCCCTGGAAAAAATCTGCACCACTTTCAGTTCTGGCATCCACCATAAAATAAAGCCCCAATGGTTACCCTAACTCACTGTACCATCGGAATCTTTCTGGACTATTGGTCCAAAGAAAACCACTTTCTAGGCCTCTTTTTGGGATTGGCCCCTAGACTATTATGCTTTTTTTATATCACATATTCGCTCACATATTTCATGCTGCCATACCGAGTCTTGCTTCAGTGGTCTTGCCAAAATGGGCCAATTTACAACACAGGGGTCAACTACCAAACTTACCGTGTTCGTTCGGTGCTATTTTTCACATGAAGGCATGCTCTGAGCTGCTTCATTGAGAAAATTAACTCGTACTTGACTATAATCATTTCATTAAATAGGATTATACGTTAATGGCTGACAGATCGGCAGCGTTGGCAGGCCGTTGGTCAATTGAACGTATGGGAACGTCAGGTTGACGTCGCTGGTAGATTTTGCATTTTGCAATGTCTATTCAGTCGATCACATCAAAGGTATCACTAGACAATCTAAATTATGAAACCGTGTGTCGGGAGACGTAAATAAACGGCGTCTATTGCTGATGACCGTTACATTCTCAAGAACTCGTTACGTTCTATCACTCCATTTTTGTTCAAAACTACTCAGGAGTCCAACAGATGTGCAAGGGGTAAACCTTAGAATTCAGTGTATGATAAATGGATCAAATAATCATGGACCTAATGCCAGAATGCCGTTGGTAGCTAACGTTTTAGCATGATAACACTGACGTATGGAACAGTAACCATATGAGATGGAACCAGTAGCACTAGAGTACAGTGCTCATCACCAACAACCAAAGTTGGCTTCGGTCGTCGCATGTTGACAGCAGAATTCGTGTTATTTCGATATAAGAATGACAAATAACACGTGTGCAATGTCCCCACACGTGACGCATATGGTGACGGGAGCGTTATGGAGTTGACGGGAACCTTACGTTATCTAGAGACAAACCTTTTCGTGCTAAATGACACTGACCGACCAACATTACATTAACCACGTGATTGACCCACACGCTGTAACTTTTAAACAGGAAAATAGAGATGAACTCACGTTCATTGACGCCAACGTAAAATTGATTGGCGTCATTATTGCAAAACACCATCCTAAACAGATTTGGATGTAATCCATGGACTTGCCATCCCATGCACAGGACCTTTATCTAATCGATCATGATTGAAACACGTCGGGTAGACGTCCACGTGACAGACAACAACAACAACCGAATAACCCGGCATGTTACAACATGCACGTATTCGGGAGTGGAATAATGTACCGCAACATGTGGTAACTCGATCTGCAATGAATTTGTGAGGTACTGTAAGGCTTGGGTTGACTTCCGGGGTGAACATATCCGTTATTCGTGACGTGTGACTTTTCAGTTGTAGGGTACCAGCGTTTAATCGGATATTGTAGGAAAACCGGAAACGATTGCACTGCATTACGTTTTTGATTCTCAAGATTTTAAGTTAATATGAAGTTATTTATAGAATTTTGTTCGAATATATGCCTTAAAGTTTGTTATTTCTTAAGAAGAGTCAAAGGACCTCTACGGATAAGGCGAGAAATCTCCCTAAAAGGCTCAAATGGAAAAGTCATTTTTCAAAACATGCAAATTGATTATTATTTCGAACTGTTTTGTTAGATATGTGTCTAAATCATATGAAAACTGATTTTGTACGATCAAAACGATTCGACAGGTACAGATAACTCTTGGTTTCTGTACCTACCCCCAAAATTACATTTTCTTACCCCACCGTTATTCATTAAACCAGATTTAAGTTTTCTTTAGTTTTATAAGCAAAGTTTCTTCTGTAAATGTAAGGACAATTGGTGTTGAAATCATAAACCTTTTTTCGATTTGTCCTTAATGCGCATGCGCATCATTGAAACGAGTTTAAAGGCGAAATCTTCCCGCCAAAATTATGGCATATCGTATATGAGTACTATTTTTAGTATAAAAGTACGTTCCCCCCCCCCCCCCCCCCCCCCCCGTGACCCAGCAAATCCTTTTTACCAAGGAAGCCTATGATCCAGTTACACAACATATGTCAATGGGAAGCTGGGTCAAGGGGGGGGAACGATGTTAGCCAGCCTTGGGAAGGTAGGTATGCCTCGGTTTTTGGCGGGAAAGTGCGCGTTTAAAGTTGTTTCAATGGTGCGCATGCGCAATACGGACAAAACCAAAGCTGCCATATGATGTCAACACCATTTATCCCTGTATCTGTAGAAAATAAATTGCAAATAAAAAGAAAAGAATCTTTATTTTACCTCTTTGAATACCGGTAGTGTAAGAAAACGAAACCATTTAGTCGGGTACTAAAATCAAGAGTTATCTGCACCTATAGAACTTTTAAAATGACATAAAAATCGGTGTTTATTTCCTTTATTTGTCTACCTAACCATAAAGCTTAATTTTGTTTCTCAATTTGTTAGTTTTGAGAATTGACCCATCGAGCTGAGCCTTTTAGGGAGAATTCTCGCCTTATCCGTAGAGGTCCTTTGAATATCCCTCAATTGTTTTGCTTAGTATATGTTTTATATTCTCTACATGTAGACGTACACAGATCAAAGATGTCTGTATAATTATCCATTTCACTTACGGCAGAAATATTGGCAAAATGGATGTTGATGATGATCAGATATGTCTACGATTATAGCCAAGACAATATTTAGGCAAGGGGGGGGGGGACAATGTGCATTTTAAAATCAGCATCTAATGCTTTTGTTTCTATGTTTGCAAAACTGAAAACGACACGTGGAAAATATGTGAAGATGATATACATTTTATATTCATCATGTTTGTAATAACGTCCGATTTTGAGATCCCTACATATATGATCGCATTTCAGAAAATATCGCGGGAAATGAAAAGAACAACTGCGTTGTTTACTTCTATTCGCCTTTCCCCCAATGTTTCACAGTGGTGGATCCTGATATCCACTGTGGCATCATCCGTGGTGGATCCTGATATCTACTGTGGTGTCATCCGTGGTGGCGTCATCCGTGGTGGATCATGATATCCACTGTGGCATCATCCGTGGTGGATCCTGATATCCACTGTGACGTCATCCGTGGTGGCGTCATCTGCGGTGGATCATGATATCCACTACGGCGTCATCCGTGGTGGATCATGTATTCACTGTGACGTCATCCGTAGTGGATACTGATATCCACCGTGGTGTCATCCGTGGTGGATCCTGATATCCACTGTGGCGTCATCCATAATGGCGTCATCCGCGGTGGATCATGATATCCACTATGGCGTCAACCGTGGTGGATAATTATTCACCGTGGCGTCATCCGTGGTGGATCATGTATCCACTGTGGCGTCATCCGTGATGGATCATGTATCAACTGGGCGTCATCCGTGGTGGATCATGTATTCACTGTGGCGTCATCCGTGGTGGATCATGTATCAACGGTTGTGTCATCCATGGTGGACCATGTATCCACTGGGCGTCATCCGTGGTGGATCATGTATTCGCTGTGGCGTCATCCGTGGTGGATCATGTATCCAATGGGCGTCATCGGTGGTGGATCATATATTCACTGGGCGTCATCCATGGTGGATCATGTATCCACTGTGGCGTCATCCATGGTGAATCATGTATCCACTGGGCGTCATCCATGGTGGATCATGTATCCACTGGGCGTCATCCGTGGTGGATCATGTATTCACTGTGGCGTCATCCGTGTTGGATCATGTATCCACTGTGGCGTCATCCGTGGTGGATCATGTATCCACTCCTTTGGTTTCTCATAGCCCTTTCGCAGACGTCAAATCTAAAAAAGGGTGTTGCAATTCTAAAACGAAGTAAAGTTGTGATAGGCAGTAACATTAAGCACCACGTTTAACCTTTTCCCAAACAAGACATGGCTTTGACGTCTGCAATAGAAAGTGCTTGGAAAAACAATGCAACAAAAGAAGAAAATGCTGATAATCAGCATTTTCTCCTTTTGTCTCAAAATTTTCTATGCCAAATTTTACACAAATATAACCTTTATCAACATCCATAATTATCATTGTCTCTGGCTGTTTTCGAATTGGACCTCTCTAAAATTTTGCTGTTTGGGAAAGGGTTAATATGTCAGTTAAGAGCAACAGAAGAAGGTAAGTAAAGGGATTTTAATTTTGTTGTTTCAAATCCAGATCCTATGTTGTGTGTACTCAATTAAATCGCCTCGTTGGGGCGATTCAAATAAGTACCTACAGATGAATGGAATTTGTGCATAAATGCACTAGTTGGAAGTTATATATAAATAACTAGTTAGGCCCCACTCACCGTAAAAAAATCAAATTCTTGACACGAAGTTGTACTTATTTTACAGCCTGCAACTTCTTAGAATTTGCACCAGTTAAAAATTCCCGTTTAGGAAAGTATTAAGATATCATACAGACCCTTTCCATCATGCAGTGGCGCTTTGGTCGTGATTTGCATAGGCGGATCCAATATTTCTTCTATGGGGTTCGAAAGGGACAAATTTAAACAAAAAGTGCTTGTCGGATTAAATACTTTTGAAATAATGGTTTAAAAGGTTCCAGTGCCGAAGGGTGACTTGTTTTGGAAATGTTTACTGTGTTTTAAAAATTCATGGTCATGTGTAGCATAGAAATACAAATGCAGTTAAGTAGCGTGGTGTGAAACCTGGATGCGAATGAAATTATATTAAAAAATGGTAGAAATAGTGAAAGAGTTTCGTGCTCGCCTCCCCCTCCGTTAGTCTTTACTTGTAGGGCTGCCAAACTTTTCCCATAGAAGCGATTTTCTAAAATCAGATATTGTTCTGGAACTATTTGTGGAAAAGAATAAAAGGCTGATAATGGTGTTTGTTTCCTTTTCTTCAAAATGTTCAATGTAACATTCATAAGACCTATCTGTTGCGAATCCAGGATTTCAGTGAGGGGGGTTAGAATCTACAGATAGGGGCTTCGTTTTCCTAGTTTTACATAAATTTGACTGAATTTCTGCATGAAAATGAAATAATATTTGGCTACAGACGGGAGTTCGTTCGGAGCCCCAGACCCCCCCTCGAATCCCACTGTATCCACCACTGCCTATAGGCCTATGCTAGAAGTAATTAATTTGTCGTCTACAACGGATTACAATTTGGACAGGTATATAGGCCCCTATATAAACTATGTAGATAAGCCTTTGATTTAAACATATTGTATTGCCATAAGCATATTAATTAATAACAAAACATGCATTTTTATGAAATTTTACAAACAGTTAGGCAGAAGGGTTTTAGATAATGTAGACTAGTAAGAATTAACTTCATGGGAAAAAAGACGTTAAATCATATTTGCGCGGTTTACATCATGAGTGACTCTCAAATAGTGTGGAAAGGTACATTTTGAAAATTTCGCAGATTTTCAACTTCTAGCGCTAAATTTAATTAGGCCTCCAGATAGATAGATAGGTAGATGGATGGCAGATCTAGATCTATCTGATCGGAATCGAACGCTCTGGACAGGCCCACAACTTCATATGGGGGGGGGGTGGAGCTAAAGCCCCAGTGTCTGAATATTGGGGGTAGTCTGGTTCCCGTACCTGAAATCTACTACGGAAATTCAGTTATTTACACGAATGGGTACTAGTCTATATTGGGGGGGAGCTGATTTGGATTTTCTCGAATTTTCAGTGTGAAAAAAGGAAAAATTGGCGTTCCTTCGGGCCTACGCTCAAGCACAAAATTTGAGTGTTGTCTCATTTTGAAATTACAGATCGTCTCTCTAATAAAAAAAATGTAATCTCATTGCATAAAATGTTGTTTTTTTTTTGTCACAAAATTCGAAATTAAATAATTTTAAACGAGCTGAAAAAAATCGCGCTCTGTTCTGTTCTATTTCAGTCCGCAAGGTGCGCGGCGATAGGTGGCGCTTCGGACCTAATTAATGCAATTAGGTATGCATATCGAAAACGAGGCAATAAGTTCTTTGTCATGGCGGGACGTTAACACATGTCTTCCGAGCTAAAAAGTATTTATTGAATTAGACTATCATGTAAGTACAATCATATT
Source organism: Fragum sueziense (assembly GCA_963680895.1). Taxonomy (NCBI): domain Eukaryota; kingdom Metazoa; phylum Mollusca; class Bivalvia; order Cardiida; family Cardiidae; genus Fragum; species Fragum sueziense. The sequence goes on from OY804596.1 coordinate 3,856,395, forward strand.
ATCTTATTGCATATCTGATAATAAACAAATCTAGCCGTAATCCACGTCAAAAGTTCTTGCGATCAGTGCTGTCAGCTTCGCGATCCATAAAATTTTGGCGGTGGATCCTTGCACGTTTCAAATGAAGAATGTTTTTTCGTGCAAAAACAATGCGATTTCTTCTGATGTATTTCGTTTTGACAGCAATCATGCATTTTAGAATGCAGCTATTCAAATCACTAGGATACTGATTGAGAATGACATTGTGTGTGTCTTTCATGTAAACAATGAAATTGACATGATGAAATGTTCTTTGTTTTGTAATTTGTCAAAGTAAGCAGACATGACCAAGCACGGACCCATTTGCCACGCGGTCTCTGATTGGCTGAAATTAGTTCATGGCTAATTCTGGCTCCTTTGTTTACAACAGAACGTAAAAAAATATTCGTGGCAAAGAGCAATATTGACCACTAAAGGTGAATGACAAGTATCAAAATAATTTGAATGAAACACGAAATTTTAAAATGTCCAGTGGCATTTGACATAAAGTGTGTTGTTTTGCACCTAGTGTGGTGAATCATCACCAAGCCTGGCTTGTTCTGACTCACAATAATCACTCAGTCTCTTCTCATTCTGTGAATAACATCATTCTGGAATGGTTCCTAAATGTTGAAATTAGTGACAATATTTTACTGACAAAGATTTTGTTAAACTTTTTGTAGCAAGGATTTTTACCTATTTATTTTATAATTGGATTTGAGATGCGAACTAGTTTACAATCTTCAGGTATGAGCATTTTTTACTGTAATTGAACACCAAATCTGTTGTCATTGTTCTTTCTCTTTGTTTACCCGGGTCACCTAGTAACACAAACAAAAGAAGACAGATCATTTTCCCTCCATTAATTACAAGGCTACTTCATTGTAAAGAAATGACATTTTATTGCTGTAACTTTTCATGTAGCTTTGGTTGTCAATGTTTGATAATCATCTCATTTTATTCAAACCAATTATCTTTTTTCCCTAACAGCAAAAAAGAAGAGATAGACCAATACTATTCCAATTTGGAAGTCGATGTAGACAATGAAAAAAAAGGTGTTAAAAGGGAAAGGTTTTATGTACAATAAAGCGAAGAAAACAATGAGGCAAAAGGAGAAAATGCTGATAACCATTTCCTTCTCTGTGCCTCAATGTTTTCCCAAACCTTTTTGATGATGACACACTGCTGACATCTAGGTATTGTTTGGCAAAGGGATGATCGTAAGAACATTCAGAAGTTTGACATTTTATTTGAAGTCTTTTTCAGATGACCACATCTCTGATTTAAATATTTTACCATATGATTTTTGAGAAAAAAGATTTTACCCTCCTACCAAACACAACTCTGTTTCCCTTGCGATAAAAGCTTGGGAAAACAATGTGGTAAAAGTGTCAATGAAATTTTGTGTGCTAGTTTGTAAGTAAATCCTGCCCAGTTCAACATCATCTTGCAGGGTTCAACATTAACCCTTTCCCAAACAAAACCTGGTTTTGACGTCCCTAATAGAAAAGGCCTGGGAAATCATTGAAACAAAAGAAGAAACAGGGCTCCCGCTGTCGATCGCCACTGGCGCCAATTGCGACAAAATAAAAATTCTGGCAACAAAATTTGCCAGTTGGCGATTTTATTGGCGACAACTTATTTGCGCCGTATTCTGACACAAGATTTCAGGTAAAGGGTTGAGTCTCAAAAGCTATGACAGTCGCGTGTATCGGTGCTGGTCAGTCATTGATTAACAAAAATCGATAATCGGTAACCAATTATCGGAGATAGCAGTTTGTCCATATGATTATGACACCTTCTAAATAACTGTTTCAATATGCGTGAAAATGTCTTGGTCGCGTGGCTTGCCGAGGAAGAAAACTTTAGTCACTGGAAATTTATTCCGGTGTGTTTACCTGGAGCTTAATTTCGGCCTAAATCCGACAAATTGTATTCTAAATTCGATTACACACATTCCCTTATAAAGACAACACATTTTTGTCAAGACTGGAACAAACGGGCCAGATGTGTTGGCGGCATTTATTTGATCTCGGGGTAGTGACGTCATATAAATAACGAGTGACTAAAACGCCGTATCGTTACGATGTTTTAACCCCCAAACGGTTTGTATTTCGTGTAAACTTTCGCAAATCAATTACACAATGGAATTTGTTTCTATCGCATTTGAAAAGATTTTCTTTTTAATCAATGGATATAAAACACGAGGTAAAGCTTTTGTCAGAATCCGATTCAGGCTACGAGTCCGAGCATCGTATCGCAGATCGAATTTTTTGTGATAAAAAAAGATTCACTTTCATTCCTTGTTTTCACATGGAATTTTCCGAGTCAGATTTCTTTAAATCTTATCTGTAGATTCTATCAAAGCTTGTGATCGAGTGATCGCCGCAATAGGTTCCGAAGTTTTAAGTTTCGTCATGAATTAATGATTTACATCGTATTTTAGGTCCTCATGTATTCGTTCTGAAAAATGTACTAGATCTAGTTCTAGTCGGAAGGCATGCCGAAAAAAGGTTGACTTTAAGATTCTCCGATTTACCTAAAATAACTCATGTAATTTCTGCACGCATTTCAATCTGTATGTGTGTGTGTGCACGTGGTTTGGGGAGGGGGAGGGGGGGGGCATTGACAACTGGATGGGGTCAGTGACGTTCCGTATAATTATTTTAAATCAGAGGGAACCGCATCCAATCAACTCAAATTACAGAATTTATGCTAATGATCTTGATTTCTATATTGATGTCAATAAAAAGTCATAAACATCATGACATATTACCTAATTGTGATGATAATTATGCATTTTTACAGACTATAATGTTGGGGTGCTTTTTTTAGGGGGGGGGGGGGGTCTATATGTTTTTCTTCTTTTCCCATTGGCTCCTCTACTGGCACTGACTGGCTCCAATTGGCCCAAAAAAATTTCAATTGGCGATTTTGCTGGCGCCAAGTCTGAAATTGCCAGGGGAAGCCCTGAGAAACTGCTGATAACCAGCAGTTTCTCCTTTTGTCTCAATATTTTCTATGCCATATTTTACACACATTATATCTTAAATACCTTCCATTTCGTCATTCTTGGCAGTTTTTGAAGTGGATCGCCCCAAAATTTGCCTTTTGGGAAAGGGTTAACCTGTGCTGGACAAGACATTACCTGCCTGATGCTTGTTCAGGTTTGATTAGTTCCCGGGACCAAGTGTGCAGGATGGTCTGGTCTGCCTCATTTCAAATCTCAGTCACAGCGTGCTACCGTAATGAAAATATGTAGGACATGACAAAAACATGAGCCCTTTGAAATGTTCATGCATTTATGAAAGGATTACTGTTGTTTACATCATGATTATCGTGATGCAAATACAGTAAGGGCCGGTACATATTTGGTCAGGGCTAGGAGCATCTGCTAACAACAACCTGGACTCTGTGTCTGGCAACCAAAAAAAGTTAATGCTGAACCCTGCCTTGAATTGATGTCTGCAGGCTGTGATAGAATACAAATTGTATGTCTGTCTTTGCATTGTAAGCCATTGTTTAGGAACATATTGTTTCCATATTGTATTTAATGTTTTCCAAAGCAGCAGCCATCGTGTTATGGTGGTTAGACTGACAATTGTGAAACAATTGATTGATAATGACAGCGTTTTTTCTCCTTTGAACGGGGAGGCCCGAAAGCTCAGTTGGTATTCATGTCAGAGTCTGTAAATCTAGGGGTTGTCAGTTCCAAACTCGGCTCGGCCAATATCCATTCTGACATTATACAAGTCATTCGTCTCTCACCAATGGTAGTGAATCATCTATATGAGAGAAGAGCTGGAAATTTGGTTCGGACATTGTGGTAGTACTGGTAAGAAATACCAGGAATCCATGGTTAGGTGCTTCAGACGCAACAATATGACCATAGTACTGTTGAAAGATGCATTAAACCCCAATAAATGAACATTCAATTTCACTGAACAATTTTTTTTCCAAAGTTCCAAAATCATTAATGTCTCATAAATTGTCTAGTAATAATTGTAGCATAAGTTTGGCTGTTTGGAAAGGTAAACCCCACCCTTAACTAGTTAAAGATTCAGTTTTTCTCGAGGTTGAAAAAATGACACCCTGAGACTAGTCTAGATTTCATGTTCAACTTCAACTAACTGTGGTTCTCCTAAATTTTCATTTCTGGTGGGTAATCTACTCTATTTCTGGAGACGTGCTGGTAATCTGTGTGTGTTTGAGGGATGATTTACATCAGCTTGTTGTTTATGGACATTCCACATGAATGTTTACATAGTGTGTAGTCAGCCCAGTGGAAGATTGTGTTGTATTCACAGAGATTTCTTGTCTGTCAAAATGGAAACTAAATCCTTTTCTTAACCCATTACCAAACAACAAAAGTTTGGATTGTTCCTATTTTAAAGATGTTGCTGCGTGTATTGTTGCAGAAGACAATAATTCAAGTAAATGAAATTAAAGATCTCAACTCAAGTCTCTTTGTGTAGAAAACATTGTGGGAAATGAAGAAATTGCTTATCACAAGCAATTTCTCCATTTTGCATGTTTTCCAAAGCCTTTTTCTTTAAGGGAGTCAAAAAGAGTCCATGTATGATATCATAATGGGTTGAACACCAAAATTATGCTATTTTAGCTGAATGTTTTCCATAATGTTGTTCTTTCAGGATGTCTGCGAAAAATGTGAATGAAAAATGTTTGACTTTGGCAAAGCCACATGAAAGCATGAACTTGTGTCTGCATGCTATGTTTTTGACTTGAATAACTTGTGTTTTGCCTAATAATACATTGTAGATATAATAGAATGTGAAAAAATAGATGAAAAGCAAAATTATTGTAGGTTTCAGTTTTCAGGTATGATTAAATCTGAAAAATATAAGGAATCTTTTCAGTTCTTGAGTTAATGATAGTGTAAATGCTCAGATAACAGAAACTGACTAGTGTTTCACTTGGAAATGTAGATAAGTTTATGGAAATCCCCTGTAAATACAAATAAAATTATATATGCATTTACACTAGTTATGCATCAAGCTGCATGTTTTTCAGATGTGATCATAAAATGTAGCCAAGGTCGTTGACAGTAATGATGCTGTTTTAACAAAAAATAGAGAAATTATTCTTGAATCGATATTAAATGACAATTTTAGTAGCAACACTGTAATTTGTTGCCTTATTTCGAACTTGATAGAGCTTTACAATTTTTGCCTTTCAAAATATCCCAAGTCACATTTACCACCTTTAGGCCTTTTCCAAATAACAGAATTTTTTATTCTTTCAGAAAGGAAAATGCAGAAGAGAAAATAAACGATATCATAAGAGGAAAATGTACATGTATATGTAATAGCTCAAAATTATTGAGTCAAAAGGAGAAAATGCTGATATTTTTAGCTCGCCCGGGACGGTAGTCTCGGAAGAGCTATTGTCATACCCCCGGATGTCGGCGTCGGCGTCCGCAAAAACTTTAACCTTGCCCATATCTCATGCCCTGTTAGAGATACAGCCTTCATATTTCACCTGTGGGTACCTCTAACCAAGACCTTTAATTTGAGACCATGACCTTTGACCTTGTGACCTTGACCTTGGAGTTTGACCCACTCTTTGACCGTTTTAAAAAACTTTAACCTCAATAACCTGGCCTATATCTCATGCCATATTACACCTACAGTCTTCATATCTCACATGTGGATACCTCTCACCAAGACCTTTCATTTGAGACCATGACCTTTGACCTTGTGACCTTGACCTTGGAGTTTGACCTACTTTTAAAAACTTTAACCTGGCCTAAAAAAAACTTTAACCTGGCCTATATCTTAGGCCCTATTGCACTTACAGCCTTGATAGTTCACATATGGACACCTCCTACCAACACCATTCACATTTGACCATGACCTTTGACCTCATGACCTTGACCTTGGAGTTTGACCTACTTTTAAAAAACTTTAACCTGGCCTATATCTCATGTCTTTTTACACCTACAGCCTTTCACATATGGACACCTACCTACACCATTCACATTTGACCACAACCTTGGACCTTGTGACCTTGACCTTTGAGTTTGACCTACTTTTAAAAAACTTTAACCTGGCCTATATTTCACAGTGTTTATTCTAGGGCGCGGGATTGCGGGAATCCCCCACTTTTCTGACAAATCCCCCAAATTTTTCATCTGCGAGCGGGACAAATCCCGCAAATTGAAATACTCTTTGTACTTTGATTACATATTGCCGTAGATATGAATAAAACAAAATTTGAAGCAAAATCAATTTTAAAGCCTGGAATATTGCTGTAGATAGGTTGAAAAGTATTTAATTTCACTTGAAAATGCAAATCTACAACACTTTTCATTGTTTTAAGAAATTAATTGGTTTTTACAAAAGCCAGTCTATGTATCGGTACAACAATGGCGGCGATCGACGATTTTTTATCCAAAAATGTAATTTCTTTTATAAAGAAACTATTGTAGTAGATAAAAGGTAAATTTTCATGAGAAACTCTGAACTTGTGATCTAAATATCATTTATTTCTGTAAAGAATATGTTCTGATACTTTGTTTTGAGACAAAGAAAGTGAATTGTTTATCCACATTCGTCCCCAACTTTATTCAACCCCAAAATAAAATTAACAATTGTAAACTCCCCATTACCCAAACAAATTGAACAAAATAATGTATAAACTAACTTAGAAAGGTGAAAAATGTAATTTGAATATTTTTATGATTATTAATGAAGGCTTGAAACATAATAAATAACAATGACCACACAAAATAGTTTGCTTATTGTCAGTTTGCAGGTCTATTTTCCCCCACTTTTTTTCAAAATCCCCCATATTTTTTAAGGAGGTGGGGGCAGATCCCCCACTTTATTCAAATCCTAGAATAAACACTGATTTCATGTCCATTTACACCTACAGCCTTGATATTTCACACATGGACACTTCCTACCAACATGATTCACATTTGACCATGACCATGGACCTTGTGACCTTGACCTTGGAGTTTGACCTACTTTTAAAAGACTTGAACCTTGCCTATAGCTCATGTCCTTTTACACCTACAGCCTTCATATTTCATATATGGACACCTCCCACCAAGACCTTTCATATTTGACCATGACCTTGGACCTGGTGACCTTGACCTTGGAGTTTGACCTACTTTTAAAAAACTTTCACCTGTCCTATATCTCATGTTCTTTTGCACCTACAGCCTTGATATTTCACACATGGACACCTACCAACACGGTTCACATTTGACGGTGACCTTGTACCTTGACCTTGGAGTTTGACCTACTTTCAAAAAACTTTAACTTGGCCTATAACTAATGTCCTTTTACACCTACAGCCTTGATATTTCACACACGGACACCTCATTCCAACACAGTTCACATTTGACCATGACCTTAACCATGGAGCTTGACCTACTTTTACAAAATTTCATTTTGGGCCATGACCTTTTTACCTTGACCTAGGAAATGACTTTTCTTTGTGACAAGCTCTCGTTTGGGCGAGCTTTATTGTCCGCGGACAATTCTTGTTGGTATTTGGGAAAGGAGTCTCTTCATCATGTATGGTTATCATGGACATGAATGAGTATCATTTGTTTGAATGAACATTAAATGGCATGGATTAGCTAGCAGTGAAAGTGATCTGCCACAGCGGCAGAACATTGCAGTTATGTAATGGCTGAAATAGCTGGAGTCAGCAGAATTTGAACCCTTCACATCAAAACATGCAACATCTCATATAACTATTGTTACACAATTTATATGCCCTACTTGAAAAGTTGATTTTGTAATTTTGACTGAAAGTGTCTTACATCAGTCATTTGAGAACCCTTTTAACATGAGTGACAAAGATAAGCCTAGAAAACGGTTGCTTTCCAACTAAAACCTCAAGCTTAACACAAGCTGCAGTAATGAGGTTTTTGTCGAAAAGCAGCGAATATAACAGAAAAACATTAAACATAAAAGTCCCCATCCATGTAACAATGGTACCCCTGAAATTGTGAATTAAGTAAGATTTGTCCTTGTACTGTTAGAGATATTTTACACAGTGCATAAGGTTTGTCTTTTTATGCACAGCTGGATCACATAGATTGCAATATCTGATAGAGCAGAAATTCTCCTGTATCTTTTATAACCCTTTCCCAAACTGCAGAATCTTTAAGGGTAATCCATTTTGAAAGCTCACACAGACAGATGTAAATGGAAGTAGATGAGAGCAGGATTTTGAACAATCCAGTTGAGAAAATATTGAGGCAAAAGGAGAAAATGTTGATTATCAGCATTTTCTTCTTTTGCCTCAATGTTTTCCCAAGACTTTTCAGACAGGGACTTTAAAAGCAGGTTTTGTTTGGGAAAGGGATACTGGATAGCATAGTAACCTTTTCCTAGACAATATCTGGTTTTGACATCCCCAATGGTAATGGCTTGGAAAAAGAATGAGGCAAAAGAAGAAAATGCTGATAATCAGCATTTTCTCCTTTTGCCTCAATATTTTCTCTGATAAATTGAACATAGATTAATTCAAAGTTTTCTAAATGAATATTTCCAAGTCTTAATTATTGTTTACACTGTGTGTGCCCTCATTATTTTTCGATATGATCTTGATCTGAATTGAAGTATTGTTACCGGTATTTTAAATGAAAAACAACCCTAACATTATATTTTGTGACCTGAAAACACTTATCATATTGACCCCTTCCCAGCCCTAACAGTGGAATTTCAGACTTTTTATTTCCAATTTGAAAGCTGCTGCAGACAACATAATTCATGTTGATAAAGATAAGATTGGTGTACCAACTTTTCCTTCTGTCTCAATGTGTTCTGACAGTGTTTATTAGCTCACCTGAGCGCGAAGTGCTCAAGGGGAGCTATTGTGGTCGCTTTTTGTCCATCGTCCGTCCGTCCGTCCGTCTGTCCGTCCACAATTTCTTCAAACATCTTCTCCTCCTAAACCGTTGGTCCAATTTTAATCAAACTTAGCAGGAATTATCCTCATGAGACCCTTTTCAAAACTTGTTCGTGAATTTTTGATTCGTCAAAAAATGTGGGCGTGGCAGGGCGGGGCTTATCGGATTTTAGAGAAATCCTAAGAAAATTATTCAAAAATCAACCATTGGGCCAATTTGAATCAAACTTGGTAGGAATGTGCCTTGAGTCACCTGTTTCAAAATTTATCCACAATTTTTTACATTTGTCAAAAAGTGTGGCCGTGGCAGGGAGAAAGGGGCTTATTGGACTTAAAGAAATCATAAGAAAATTCTTTAAAAATCAACCATTGGGCCCAATTGAACCAGACTTTGCAGGAATGTGCCTTGAGTCACCCTTTTCAAAATTTATCCACAAATGTTTACATTTGTCAAAAAATGTGGCCGTGGCAGGGAGAAAGGGGCTTATCGGACTTAAAGAAATCATAAGAAAATTCTTTAAAAATCAACCATTGGGCCCAATTGAACCAGACTTTGCAGGAATGTGCCTTTAGTCACCCCTTTCAAAATTTATCCACAAATGTTTACATTTGTCAAAAAATGTGGCCGCGGCAGGGAGAGATGGGCTTATCGAACTTAGAGAAATCATAAGAAAATTCTTTAAAAATCAACCATTGGGCCCAATTGAAGCAGACTTTGCAGGAATGTTCCTTGAGTCACTCTTTTCAAGTTTATGCACAATTTTTTACATTTGTCAAAAAATGTGGCCGTGGCAGGGAGGAAGGGGCTTATCGGACTAAAGGAAATCATAAGAAAATTCTTTAAAAATCAACCATTGGGCCCAAATGAACCAAACTTTGCAGAAATGTTCCTTGAGTCACTCTTTTCAAAATTTGTTCCCAAATTTTCACAATTGATAAAAAATGTGGCCGCGGCAGGGAGGAAGGGGCTAATCAGACTTTGAGAAATCATAAGAAAATTCTTTAAAAATCAACAATTGGGCCAATTTGAACTAGACTTTACAGGAATGTTCCTTGAGTCACTCTTTTCAAAGTTTGTTCACAAATTTTTATATTTGTCAAAAACTGTGGCCTTGACATGGAGGAAAGGGCTTATTGGACTTGAAAAAATCCTAAGAATATTCTTTAAAAACCAACAATTGGGATAATTTTAACCAAACCTGCCTGAAAAATTCTTTTAGTGATGATTGAGAGATAATTGCTTTTCTAAAAAGCAACATTTTGTGTCAATATTCATCAAACCCTAGTATGTTGTTGGTGATCATTTCAGTCATCTGCTTGAAAAAATTAATACATTCTACATGAGGTTTGGATATGAATAATTAAAAAAAAGGAAAGGCTTTCCTATTTCTCTTATCTATTTCTCTTATCTATTGCTCTGGCCCCATGTTTATCTTATGTAAACAGATAAGAAGGGATTAACCTAGCTTATCAGATGGAGATCTTTCTTCATAACAAACTTTACAGGATCCTTTGGAACAAAATTATTACTTTATTGTTTCCAAACAGAAAGTCCTTAGAAGTTTCATGTCTTTGAATTTTACAAAATTGCCATTATCACTCTTGTCATATTGATTCAGGTGAGCGATTTAGGACCATCATGGTCCTCTTGTTTTTAATTTTGGGGGAAGGGGGTCAGGGCCCATAGGTGGGGGAAAATTTGCGTGTGAACACCCAAAAAGGGGAAATTTCAATACATGCTTATACTCTCAAATACAGTGTTATTAATGCATTTACCTTGCTTGTATATCATAATAGGACATTCAAACAACCATTAGAACTGCTAGAGATGCCTAGAATCTAAATATGATTTGGATTTTTCTTTGCAACAAAAAATCTAGTTCCAGGAGGGGAAAATTTCTCTGAAATGGGGGAAAAAGGTATATTCCTCAGAGAGGGGAAAGGGGCCCAATAACGATCGTTTTTTTTAAGAAAAAAAATCACTGTCTGAAGTCTTGCCAATTAGGGACATCATAACCACAGCTCTTGTTGACTTTAGAAAAGGGTTATAAACGGTAACTGGAAAAAAATCCTGCAATAATTTCTAGATTATAAGATTTAAAGTAACTTATGTCTAACATAGACAGTCATTCCACAATTGATGCAATGCAGTGTTAGATTTAACTTGTGACATTAAAAATGTGATATAAATGAACTTGGTGACTGTAGTACCTATATTGTATATTTAGAATGATTAATACAGTCTATTTTTATATATCGGATATAAAATGTGTGGGATTACCCCACTTAAAAGGTGTGTTGTAGCACAATTTAGGCGTAGTAAACCTTTTTCAACAATAGATAGCAGTGATTTTTTTTCTTAAAAAAACGGTCGTTATTGGGCCCCTTTCCCCTCTCTGAGGAATATACTTTTTTCCCCAATTTTAGAGAAATTTTCCCCTCCTGGAACTAGATTTTTTCTTGCGAAGAAAAATCCAAATCATAGTTAAATTCTTGGCATCTCTAACAGTTCTAATGGTTGTTTGAATGTCCCATTATGGTATACAAGCAAGTTAAATGCATTTATAACACTGTATTTGAGAGTATAAGCACATATTGAAATTTCCCCTTTTTGGGCGTTCACGCGAAAATTTTCCCCCACCTGTGGGCCCTGACCGCCTTCCCCCAAAATAAAAAATAAACACTGGATAGAAATTTTGGAATTAAAATAAGGAATGGTCTCTTACTCAATCTGATGACAAAATTTATGCTTGATATGATCGAACCAATTTTCAATTGATATACAAATTTTAAAAATAGACTAGCAGCATTCCCATTCTCGCAAGAACACACGTAATTTACGCAAATAAATACAAGTGCACGCTAGTTTTAATTTCATATTGCGTACATGCACGCAATGTTTTTAGCTCCACTGGCCTTTCAGGCCAGCGGGCTATTGTCATGGCGGTGTGTCCGTCGTGCGTGCGTGCGTGCGTGCGTCCGTCCGTGCGTCCGTAAACTTTTTCTTTAAAAATCTTCTTCTCAGAAACTACTGAATGGATTTCAACCAAACTTCACAGGAATGATCCTTGGGTGACCCTCTCTCAGATTCCTTCAAAGAATATGGATTGAACCAGTATAGCCTGAGTTATCTGCCCTTGAATGTCAAAAATAGCAGGTTTTGACTAGTTTTCTTCTAAAATCTACAAATATCAAACAATCAAGACAGAACTTTGACAGAATCATGCTGACTACAAGATCTTGCCTTGGTAAAATTTTCAGCTTGATCTGAATTTTACATCATGAGTTATGTGCCCTTGAAATTGACAAAATTGCCATTTTCAGCTCTATTTTGCTGGTTTTGACTTTATTTTTACTCTAAAATCTACAAATATTATCCAATCAAAAGAAAACTTGGACAGAATATGTGTAAGCATTATATGCTGCCTGGGTGTAATTTTCAGCTTGATCGGAATCTTACATCATGAGTTATGTGCCCTTGAATTTGACAAAATTGCCATTTTCGACTTTGTTTTCACTCTAACAACCACTAATGTTAACTAATCAAGATGATACTTGGAAAGAATCTTGTTGACAACAAGGTCTTGCTTATGTGTAATTTTCAACATTATCATACTGTTACAATCTGAGTTATGTGCCCTTGAAATTGACAAAATTTCAGTTTTTCGACACTTTTTCCACTCTTGAAGCCACAAATATTGACTAATATAGACAAAATTTGAACAGAATGATAGTGACCATAACATCTTGCATGTGTTTAATTTTTTATTTGATTTTAAATATACATACTGAATTTTTTGTCTTTGAATTTGGCAAAATCACAGTTTTCAATTTTATTATCGCTCTAACATCCCTAAAATATTAGTCAATCATTTACTTTCTTTTTGCATTGACCACATGATTGCTGCTTTTGACTTTGTTTTTGCTGTAAGAACCATAAGTATTCAAAAATCTAGTCAAAACTTGGATTTGATATTAAAAGAAATTCAGGCCTGTGGAGCGACTCAAGACCTTCAGGTCTTTCTAGTTTGTAAGGTCCGAGCGTCGAATTTAGGCATTAAACTAATTATAAACTAGAAACGTAATTCGCCGCCGTAAATCTCCGTGCTATCATCCTTGTTTACGGGCATCTTTGACCTTTCCATTCTAGAATTAAACAAACAGCGCATGTCGGCTGTATAAGCCAGTCAAATAATTTTCACTCGGGTTGTGTATTAAAATGGTCGAACCCGCATTTATGATCAGTGAATGATGTCATCGGAAGTGTCTTCTGCATCTGCAAAAAACGTCAGTTGAAAATAGGATTGTTTTTACCCAATAGTAAGCTTGCAATTTTGATTTTATTTTATTGTCTTTCGGATATTGATGGCTATTTAACTTTACGTAACTTGTACATATACTAGATCAAAACAAAAGTGACCGACCGGGCCCAATTCGGTAGTGTGAACCAAAAAGGGACGTCACTAATCTAACATTAAATAAAGTTCAAAAAGAGTTGCCTATCATTGCCCTCTGCTCATTAACCCTTTCCCAAACAAGACATGGTTTTGACGTCCCCTAAAGAAATAAAAATACATATGATATAAAATGACATGTACTTAAAATACAAGGCCTCGACAATGTACCCATATATATGGGTCATGTACCCAGGTTTTACATGGCATGTGGGTACACGTACCCAACTTCAAAAAATGTGGTGGGAATGCTGACTAGTCCATGTTCTAAGTTGATTCAGACAAAATTATATTCCTAAAAAAATACAATTAATTGATACTAACAGTAAGGGAAATATTGACAGGAAAAGAGAAGCTTCAACTCCACAGGCACAGGGGTCTGTCCCCTGCAATCCAACTTTGGATGAAATTTTGTAATCAAAATAAGCATCAAAGAAATTGAAAAAAGATACTTTATTTGTCTTAGTATAATTCAGAATTTCTTTTGTCTAGGAATTGGTTGCGAGCAAACAGATTATAACCATTAACCCATTACCAAACAACAAAATTTTAGCCTAGTCCAACCTCATAGGTGTTGCAGACGACAATTTCCATTGAACAAAATTTAACATTTTTTGGTCTTTCTTGGTAGAAAACATTGTGGGAAATGAAGAAATTGCTTGTAACAAGCAATTTCTTCATTTTCCACAATGTTTTCCAAAGCCTTTATTTTGTGGTGCGTCCAAAAGCGTCATTGTGTGGGAAAGAGTGGGAAAATGAATGTGAATGTAATAATTATGGGAATAAGTATTTAGATTTTTATGCTCCCCGAAAAAATTTCGGGGGAGCATATAGTCGCCACGCTGTCCGTCCGTCCGTCCGTGTGTCCGTCCGTGTGTCCGTCCGTCCGTCCGTCCGTCCGTCCACAGCCATATCTCAGCAACCCTTGGACCAAATTCAATGAAACTTCACATGTGAACTCCCTGGGTCAATACCTAGGGACCTTTTTCTCCGTTTGTAAATTTAAGGCTGCGTCATGGAAAAAGGGGCCTTAGTGTAAAAATTAGTTTTTCTCTTATTTCTCTTCATCTAATGGGCAGAATTTAATGAAATTTTGTGCTCATGTAATAAATATAGGATGTTCTAGACCATATTCTATAAATAATGTGTGTACAAAAAAGCTGTCATGGGAAAAGGGGGCTTAATGTATGATAGGTTTTTTTTTGTGACAAACACTTATTCGGGGAGCATAATCCGTCTGTGACGGCTCTTGTACTAATAGAGGATAAGTGGGCTATGTTGGTAGATACATTTTAAACAGGTCACAGCATACTTTGAATTCATTAAATTCCTTTGGCTAAAAACTGGGCCTCACAATGCTAATTGAATATTAAAACATTGTTTTGTAGTATTTACTGGACTTAACCCTTTCCTATACAAGACTTTGTTTTGATGGCCCTTTTTAGATTTTTTTTTTGAAAACATTTAGACAAAAGAAGAAAATGCTGACATCTGCATTTTCTCTTTTTGCATCAATATTTTCTGTGCTTTATCATAAACAAAATAATGCTTTCTTATAGAACATTCAAATTTGTTGTCTGCATGATCTTTTACTTTGGACCATCCCATAATTTGGCACTTTGGAAAGGGTTTAAAAAAACTGCTTGAAGCTGGGAAGCTCCTAGTTTTTGGTCATCAAAACTTTGGAAACTTTGATCAAGGGTTAAATTTTGAAAATCATTCTTATTTCGTTTTAGGAAGAAGCACAAGTTTTGAGAAACTTCTATCATATAAAATGTCAAACTGGAGACTTGGTTCTTGTGTCTTACTTACAATGCCTTTGAACTTTTCTGAGACCCTTGTTGCTCTGATCCAGATATTTCTGGCTTGACAGGAGGCATAGATGAGTCTTCACTTATGTTCAAATTAGTCTGATCATTGTCTATATTCACAATACATTGGAAAAGATGATTAGAATAAAAGAAATCGAAATGCATTTGCTTATTTAGTTGCAATATTGAAATCATGTCTGCCTTTTGCTCTTTATTCTTCAGACATTAGAATTAATTTGTGTAAAGAGTAACCATTTTTTTTTCAAGACCGAGAGGCCCAACATTTGGTTTCAATTACTGAATTAGAATGTCTGTAGTAGACATAAGTATGGAACAAAGACTGGGAAAAGCAGCTGTCCCTGTACATTCATCTTGGTTGTAGGTTGGTCCGCGAGATTCAAATCTTGATCTGTCATGTCACATCCAAATCCTATGATGTAGGTACTCGTTAGAATCGTCTCAGCGAGATGATTCTAATGAGTACCCACAACATAGGAATTGATGAAATATAAGGGACAATTTTAAATTCAAATGTGAACGCTTCCTCCTACCTGCAGCAGGGATTTCATGCCTGCTGTTAAATTTTGTTAAATCAGTCTTGCATTTTGTGCATTCATGTTTGTGCATTCATGAACATTTGAATTTTTCAGTTGGATGCTTTTCCTTGATGTTTTAAAAAAGGCTAAACTTTTCCATTGTAGCACAAAAATAGAATAGAATGCATTCTTTCATGACATATTTATGATAAAGATCAATATTTTGCATTGGTGGTGGCAGATGCATGGCACATAATTATTTAGGGTCAAGTGAAACATAACTGCAATTGTGGATTCATATTGATTGAATGGGTTTAGTGCCTATTTTAACTGCTATAGTCATTTCACAGGGGCAGGAAGAGGCTGGAGCACCTAACCAAGGACTCTTGGCATTTCTATCACCAGTACTGTAGTGAATCAACATTCAGTTTGAGTCTCCAGCTGCTCTCACTCATGATTAACATCTATGTGTGAGAGACAATTGACTTGTCATAAAGAAAATTGACCAAGTCAAGGTTCGAACAATCGAACCCATGACCCAGGATTGATAGACTCTGATGTGACTGAGCTATCTGGGGTCCGTCCCAAACTTGAAGAAAGCCATTTTGTGAGGAAAGTTTGGAAGACAAGGGTATTTACTATGTAAAGATTAACCGGTGATAAGTGCTAGAACCTTATCACAGCCCTACTTGGTTGTTCATTGATCTAGAGGGATTTGAAATGAGATAATTTGTGGTAATTATAAAACTCAGCTACCATACTTTAACAGATTAACCCTTTCCCACATGAAAATAAATGAAAAACTAAGATTTGTCCACATTCAAAGGTGTTCCAGACAAAATCAATGTATCTGAATGCATTTAAATTGTATAATGTACTTAGGAAAACATTGAGACAAAAGGATAAAATGCTGGTTATCAGCATTTTATCCTTTTGTCTTGATGTTTTCCTAAGCTGTTTTCATTGAAGATATCAAAGACTAATAGTTGGTTTGAGAAAGGGTTAAACAGCTTAATCGCCAGCCATATATGGTATTTAGGATATTCTGTTACCAATTTGTTATTGTGTATGGCAGCTGATGTGGGGAATTTACGTTTAGATTTTCGTGCGATAACAACTTTACGAAACAGCTCGTTGGCTTGTCCAGTCCTGCAGAAGAACCATTGTTCTCTATAATTGAGGGACTCCCGAGTCAGACCTGGGACAATAAACTGGTCTTACTAATAGAGAAAATTCAATTTTTTGTCAGGCTGGTCCAGCTCAGCTACCTCAATTGACCAAACGCCAATTGACAGATTGCTCCGCCCAACATAGAATTTAAGGCAAACAATGTGCATGTGGTCGTTAATAGGGAACGATTTTATCCAGTTAATCGTGACGTAAATTCGGACAAACAAAGTAGTATTTCGTAGTTGTTGTTATAAAATCTCGTAACTACGGCTTGATTTAAGCCGTAGTTACGAGATTTTATAACAACACCAACGCGGTTTATCAAAACATAACGTTGAACCTAGTCTATTGTTAGCACAAAATTCTTTGCCATTGGTATGTCGATTGTTTTGATTGTCAGTCGATAAATCGATACAAAACCACGTGCAACGATGAACAATTGGGGCATGACATTTTTGTGATCGTCCATTGGCTAATCGATGTTTTTGATTGACAGTCGGCGTTTGGTCAATTGTTATCTGCATCAGTGACTATTCCATTAATCCAGGTATTGTGGGCTTGATACTTGGCGTGGACAATAAACTTTCTTGAATTTGACAAAGGGGAAAAGCCGCATGTATTGTTAGATGCACCCACCTTAGCAAAACAACAGAAAGTTTTTTGCATTTTCCAAAATGGAGCAGTCTTTATGAAAGTATTTTTACTTGTGAGGGGTGGGGGTTATGCCTCTGTGAAAGTTCTATGTGAATGAAGGGTTGCATTGTATGTAAACAAAGCTAGGTTTATACTGACTGACCCTGCTGGAAAAGGAATTAAAACTTCTCTAATTAGGTAGACCATGAAGTGCCTATCTGATCTGGACTGACCTCTGTTTGTACCTGTCTTCCTCACAGAGCTAGAGTTAACATTCTTACAAAACTATTGCTGGAAAAGGAATTAAAACTTCTCTAATTAGGTAGACCATGAAGTGCCTATCTGATCTGGACTGACCTCTGTTTGTACCTGTCTTCCTTAACACCTTTACATATTACAGAATTTAAGACTGGGGGGGGGGTGCATATTGTTTTACCTTTGTCCGCTGTCTTTCTGTCTGAAAACTTAAGGTATATGACCCATCATTAAAAACACCACTTTCTAGCCATGGGGGCCGCGGCCTTAGCGCAGTTGATAGCGCATCTGACCCTCATACGAGAGGTCCCGGGTTCGATACCCGGCCGCGGCTAATACCCTTTCTGACAAAATTGTCACCCACCAATGGGTTTGATATCGTTAACCTAAGTGGGGGAGCAGCTGGAGGCTCGGTAAGGGTGTTGTGGTAGTACTGGTTTGAGAAACAACAGGAATCCATGGGTAGGTGCTCCAGCCGCCGCGATATGACCCTGGTAGTTGAAAACGGCGTAAAACCCCAATAAACTCAAACTCATTCTAGCCATGGGACATGTATCAAATTACACACACTTGTAAATACACTTCAAATAAGTTGATTCACCGTGCCGGATTTCAAGATTATGCTTCAAGACGAAAATAATTTACAAATATCTTTTTACTCTATATTCATATGCAAGGGAGGTAATTTATAACATTGTTGTCAAATATTTCCATAGTTATGCATTAATTCAAATTTCTAAACTGTTCAAAATGCTTATGTTTGTATTTGGAATCGAAATATAACACAGTTTAGGATTTACTGACACTTTTCAAATTTCGCCTCTGGCTCTTTGGTGCTAATGAAGGGTTGTATACGTTAAACATTGGCCATTTCAGGGGCATTCAAGTTTCCCAAGTTTAAACATCTTGTTTTTTTAAAGAATTTGGTAAAAATTACTTGTATATCCTCCTATGAATTGATACCATTTGTAAAATTTGAAAGCTCAGCATAAACTCGCTCGTTGTCTATTCCATTACAATTCTACAGTATGTAAGACTTGTGCTGACACAGAAACATCGTCAGGCTGTCAATGTGCAGCTTTTGCTTAGAAAATTTTCAGAATTGTGACATTTATTATTTCATCAAATCAGGGTTTTCCATGACGCACAAATCATGCGTCATTGTCGCAATTTCAAAACAAAGGACCCCTTAGAAATTTATCCGAGGGTCATTAATGATGCAAGTTTTATAATCCAGATTTTTGTATGATACTTGAGTCATAGGGCATTTGACCCACAAAATAGTAGAAATGACCCCTAACTTTGAAGGCAAGGGGGTCACAATGACCCCCAAATTCTCATGCTCAGGGAAAACCCTGTTAAGATTCCTGAAACAAAAAAAAATGGACAAATATTATTATGGACAAAACTGTCATATTTTACAAACATGCATTCTCATAATATGCAAAACATATCTTCTCTGATCGCAATAATTTGACCTGGAAAGACATGGGAGAAAAAGCCATGAACAGAGGTTTTGTAGGGTGATTTAGGGTTCAGTAGTCTCCCAACCACAAAGGATTAACCTTTTCCCAAAATGAAAAATAATTAGACTGTTCCAAATTGTAAGATGTTACAGTCAACAATTTTAAGTTTATGAAATTGATATTTGCTTTGTATTTCTTTGTAGAAAGTATTGTTGGAAATGAAGAAAGTGCCTGTTACAAGCAATTTCTTCATTGTCTGTAGTGTTTTCCGAAGCCTTTTTGAGGGGCTTCAAAAAGGGTCAATATGTGGAAAATTGATTAAAATGAGGAAACTGATCCATTTAAAGTCTGAATTGATGTTTTGTGTACAATATTTATGTGCAGCAACATGATCTGATGGTCATTTTGAATAGACATGATTGTAGGGTAGACCGTAGGGTAGTATCATTGGTCAGTAGGGACAACACCCCACACTCCATCAGGTGATCTTTTGTAGGTTAACCCTTTCCCAAATGACAAAATTTTAGGTTGGTTCAATTGAAACCTTCTGCAGTGGGCCTAATGTGGATTGATTCAGGTGTTATTAGTGTGAAATACAGCACAGAAAATATTTAGGCAAAAGGAGAAAATGCTGATTATCAGCATTTTCTTCTTTTGCCTCAATGTTTTCCCAAGCCATTTATATTAGGGACATTCAAACCAGGTCTTGTTTGGGAAAGCGTTATCCGGCAGAGCACATCCGATTTCAAAATTGGATTTTGCTGAAAAAAATCCCTTATAAGTAGGTTTTTGTTGGACATGATAAAGGCCGTAAAATAATTGCAGTTATGAATTGTTGTCAACATGTTTTCTGACTGATATAATTGGACCTATCGGACAACAAAAATTTTGTGACTGTGTTTTTTGGAACACAGAATATTAAGGTAACAAAAGAAAATTGCTTTATTTGGGTAGTAAACTTCCACTTTTCCAGGTGTATACTTAAATTCAGGAGAAAGTCAATCATTGTTCAGGGTTTCCAAAAACCCCCATATGGGGTTTTTGCACCCCCGCCCCCAAATTTAATCTTGTACCCCCAATTTTTGCAAGCGGCCTTCTATGTTTCATATAGAGGGGGTACAAGTATGCTGTAAAATGACTGTTTTCACTTCCAGATTTAAAAGTCAGTGGGAACCCTGTTGTTTAAAGTATTGTATCAGTCTTCTGTGATATTGCAAGTAATTTTCATTTACAGAAAGCGTTAAAGCTTTAATGGCATCTTGTAGAGAATTCCCAGCATTTGGAAAATTAATCAGAAAAATGTCAGAAAATGTGAAAATCTGGATTTCAATTTTCACTTCACTTATTTACATTTAGAGGATATTTTCTGGTTTCTATCTATTTTAATCATCAACAAGGTTTTATGATGTAAATTCACCAAACCGGTAGGGTTTTTGAAGCAATGTAACTATCATTGTCTACCAATTTTAACCACATAAATTCATTGAGAGAGTCTTTGAGAAAACATTGACAAAATAGGGTCATAACTTTGTGTCGACGGTCAGATTAGCAAAAAGTTTAGGGTCATAAAATTGCATCATGGTTTTGAAATTGCTCTAGAAATGAAGAAAGTAGTTGCAATTTTATATAATAACTATCAAATTATACAATATTACAAACATAGCCATAGTTTTGACGTTATCATGTTTTCAAAAGTTTGACTCAGAATCAAACTGATTGCTCACAGTCCCTGGGATTTTGCTGCAGCAAGGTTATTCAGAGAAAGGGTTTCGGATTTCATCTCAGGGGAAAACAGAATTTGTAACATAAGTGTGTTTTCACTTTTGTTGTGCAGAATTCTGCAAAAAGCATTATTTACTAGGCTATGATCCTACTGTAGTGCTTTACAGGGGGAATGAATGAATTATTATCATGAATTTCTATCTTTACTGTCATGAATATAATTTGCATTGTGACTAGGTTTGTGGGAAACTGTTGTAAGTGTACATAAAATTATATGCAGTTAAGATATTTGTCATAATTCTCCCTTGGTTTTGTCAGCTGCTGCATGATGTGTAGTGAGGTTTTGTGCTATCAAAAGGGCAAACCTGTAACCCTTTCCCAAACAGCAAAATTTCCATTTCAAAAGTTGCTGCAGGCTACAAATGGACCTTGTTTAAGATGGGTTTTGTGTATAATATAGCACAGAAAATATTGAGACAAAAGTAGAAACTGCTGGTTATCAGCAGTTTCTTCTTTTGTCTCAATGTTTTCCCAAGTATTTTCTATTGGGGATGTCAAAACCAGTTCTCGTTTGGGAAAGGGTTAACTGTCAGTGCTTGTACAGCTGTCAATTATGTTATTTTTGTAGAGTTTGCATGTTATAAGCTTGTCTGAGCAGTATTATCTGCCCAAATTCTTGCCATCTGGGTAAGGATTAATGCATTTTGTGCATTCTGGTCTCTCAGGGGTCTTGCTACCAATTTTTGTTTGGGGCCAGGGGCCAGTGAAATTGGGAAAAATTGCGACGTTTTTACCTAAATTGGGAAAAACTAAAACAAGTTTGTATTGATATTGTCACACAGTTCCTGCTGCAAATTAGACTGTAGTGATGTAAAATGCATTTGTACATACTCTTGTCTAAGAATCTACTCTAAAACTCAGTGTTTCCACTGACTCTCAAATTTGGGGGTAAAAACCATGATTTTTAGCTCCACTGGCCTTTCAGGCCAGCGAGCTATTGTCATGGCGCTGTGTCCGTCGTGCGTGCGTGCGTGCGTGCGTGCGTGCGTGCGTCCGGTCGTCAACTTTTTTCTTTAAAAATCTTCTTCTCAGAAAGTACTGGATGGATTTCAACCAAACTTCACAGGAATGATCCTAAGGTGACTCTCTTTCAGATTCCTTCAATTGATTTTGATTGAACCAGAAAGTTTGGAGTTATCTGCCCTTGCATGTCAAAAATGACATTTTCACCCTAACAACTTTGACTATTGACAAATGATGACAAAACTTGTGCAGAATGTTGGTGACTGTTAGATCTTGATAGTGTGTATATTTCAGCTTGATCCTAATTTTACTTCCTGAGTTATGTGCTCATTTATATGGATAATGATATGAAGCTAATGCTAAAAAATGAGTAAAGTGTGAAATGGGTGAAAAGGTTAAAGGTTAGTGAGGGTCACTCTTGGTTAGTGAGGCCGGGTCACTAGTTAGTGGTGTACTTGGAAGGGAGAGATAGTCTCTAAAGGTTGTTGGTCACAGTGCAGGCAATATTTGTTTTGTTTGAAGATATTTGTGTCAATATTAAGCAAATGTGATATAAGTTGAAATAGCTATAGATGAAATAAAAAACACACATGGGACATGAACACATCTTTGTGAAAAGTGTTTGATTGTTCATTGAAAGATTTTATGGATGATTAAGCTGTGTTGTTGTAAGTTGATAGATTCTATACTTTTCTTCTTTGCATGCACAGTGTGGTTTCTTCACAGTCATACTTTTAACTCTTTCCCAAAGACCTAGTTTTGATGCCCCCTTTAGAAAACACTTTGATAAATTTGAGTCAAAAGAAGAAATTGCTGATAATCAGCATTTTCTCCCTTTTACTCAATGTTTTCTCATCTACATTGTACAATTTACTTGACCCTTTCCCAAACAGAGAAATTTTATGATGGGTCAGTTTGAAAGCTGTTGCTAAAGACAAAAGGTATGTTGCTAAAAAAATGAATTGTGTACAAAATATCTAAAAAAATGAGGCAAAAAGAAAAAGTGCTGATTATCAGCACTTTCTCCTTTTACCTTAATGTTTTCCAAAACCTAATCTTTTAAGAACGTCAAAGACAGGTCTTGTTTTGGAAAGGGTTAAGCCACACAATTTTTTTAAGGTGGTACACAATAAGAAAGCTGCACACATAAAACTTATGTATCAAAAAGCACAGAAATTTTTTAAGCAAAAAAAGATATTCGAGAGCGTAGTGCAAAACTATTGTAACTACATTTTCTAAAATTTTATAGGAGAGGGAAAAAACAAAAAACTTTCTCAACAATTTTCTAAATGGCAAAAAATTAGATTCAAAACGCTGCTCCTGAAGACAAATTGAATTTGAAGACTGGATTTGTTTATGATATCATCAAGAAAATATTGAGGTCAAAGGACAAACTGCTGATCATCAGCATTTTCTCCTGTTGCCTCAATGTTCTTTTAAGCCTACTCTATCAGGAACGTCAAAAGCAGGTCTTGTTTGGGAAAGGGTTAAAGTAAGGGAACTTAACCCATTACCTCACAGCACTAGTTAGCCCTTTCCCAAACAAGACCTTTTTGACTCCTAACAAGATAAAGATCTTTGGAAAACATCGTGGAAATTGAAGAAATTGCTTGTGACAAGCGATTTCTTCATTTCCCACGATGTTTTCTACCCAAAAAGTTGTGAAATTTTTATATCTAATTACATTGAAATTGTCGTCTGCAACTTCTTTCAAGTTGGACAAGCCTTTTTTTGTTGCGTAATGGGTAAAGTTAAAGAGATTAAATACTCTTTGAATTTTGAATATCTTTTTAATTATACAGATTCAAATCCCAATATTAGAACGCATGATGTATTCCTCCCTAAAGATTCAGAAAATACAAAATTTTAAATTTCTGAAAAATGTGTAGGTACAATAGTTTTGCGCTGATTCCTCTAAATACTGGTTATCAGCATTTTTTTTTTTTTTGTCTCAATGTTTTATGGACATCAAAAGCTGGCCTTGTTTGGGAAAGAGCTTTATTGTTCAAAATTATAAAGTAAAACTGTTATCAGTAACAAAAAGCTCAATAGATATCGAAATTGGTAAGTTGCATGAAAAATAATAAATAGATCAGCCTCAAAATTATAGATTCAATTAAGTTGGAGCTGTTAACAAAATGACTGATGTCAAAATAACAGATTCTGAGTGTAATTATGTTGAAAGTATTAAGTGGAAAGGAGAATTTGCTTAACTTTTTTTTTCTTTTCTTTCAATGTTTTCATAAAGTGTTTCAATGTTGACGTCAAAACCATTTCAAAAATTTATTTAATTTATTTGATTCATCTATAATGGTCTTCATCTTGTTTGGAGTTGGATTTAAGACACACATGAAGTGTAAAAAAAGAACTGAACTGATTAAAGGGTTATAATTGTAAATTCCCTCTACTGGGAATCACACCAAATACCAGCAATTGGGGGGAGAAATCTTACATAATGTTATATAATACAACTACTGCCATCTTCTGCAGGTGTCAGCTTTGGCCTTTAGTTTTGACCAGTGTAATTTTCATGGCCTTCAGAAGAAACATGTTTTTCTTTATAACCCTTCCCCAAGCAGGACCTTATAGAAAAGGATTGGGAAGTAAGGCTAAATGCTTTGGAAAACATTGTAGAAAATGAAGAAATTGCATTGAATTGAAGCAATTTCTTCACCAACCACAATGTTTTCTAACTCCAAATTCAAAGATTGTCAAAATTGTCATCTGCATCATTTTTACCTCTACTGGCCTTTTAGGCCAGCGGGCTATTGTCATGGCGGCGTGTCCGTCGTGCGTGCGTGCGTCCATCCATCCGTCTGTCCGTCCGTAAACTTTTTCTTTAAAAATCTTCTTCTCGAAAACTACTGGATGGATTTCAACCAAACTTCACAGGAATGGTCCTTGGGTGACCCTCTCTCAGATTCCTTCAACGAAAATGGATTGAATCAGAATAACCCGAGTTATCTGCCCTTGAATGTCAAAAATAGCAGGTTTTGACTTTAGTTTCTTCTAAAATCTACAAATATTGAACAATCAAGACAAAACCTTGACAGAGTAATCCTGACTACAAGATCTTGCCTTGGTAAAATTTTCAGCTTGATCTGAATTTTACATCATGAGTTATGTGCCTTTGAAATTGACAGAATTGCAATTTCCGGCTGTTTATTTTACTTTGTTTTCACTCTAGCAGCTACAAATATTGACTAAACAAGACAAAACTTTGACAGAATGATGCTGACTATTAGATCTTGCCTTGGTAAAACTTTCAGCTTGATCTTAAATTTATAGCATGAGTTATGTGCCCTTGAAATTGTCAAAAATTGCCATTTTCTGCTCTATTTTGCTGGTTTTGACTTTATTTTTACTCTAAAATTTACAAATAATGACCAATCAAGACAAAACTTGGACAGAATATATATAAGCATTATATGATGCCTGTGTGTAATTTTCAGCTCGATCGAAATCTTAAATCATGAGTTATGTGCCCTTGAATTAGACAAAATTGCCATTTTCGACTTTGTTTTCACTCTAACAACCACAAATGTCAACCAATCAAGATGATACTTGGAAAGAATCTTGTTGACAACAAGATCTTGCTTATGTGTAATTTTCAACATGATCACACTGTTACAATCTGAGTAATGTGCCCTTGAAATTGACAAAATTTCAGTTTTCGACACTTTTTCCACTCTTGAAGCCACGAATATTGACTAATATAGACAAAATTTGAACAGAATGATAGTGACCATAAGATCTTGCATGCGTTTAATTTTCGATTTGATTTTAAATATACAGACTGAATTATGTGTCCTTGATTTGAAAAATTAGTTTTCAATTTTATTATCACTCTATTACATCCCTAAAATATTAGTCAATCATTTACTTTCTTTTTGCATTGACCACATGATTGCTGCTTTTGACTTTGTTTTTGCTGTACGAACCACAAGTATTCAAAAATCTAGTCAAAACTTGGATTTAATATTAAAAGAAATTCAGGCCTGTGGAGCGACTCAAGACCTTCAGGTCTTTCTAGTTCAGCATGCTTGTACCCCCTCTATAGGAAACAAAGAAGGCTACTGGCAAAATTTGGGGGTAAAAGATTTGATTTGGGGGTGAAAAACCCCCATTTTGGAGCTTTTGGAAACCCTGAAAACTGTCTTCAAAATGTTTGTAAATGAAGATGAGGTCTTAACATGTGGAATTCTTGGTTCTCATTGGGAATTTTCACTTGAGAATTGGGAAAAAAGATACTTTTGGCCATTGGGAATGGGGCCCAATAACGGCCCCAAATTTTAACAAACGAGACCCCTGTCTCTAAACAACTATAAATTGTAGAATGATGTCAAAATGGTTTAAGAAATGAGATGCTATCCCAGAGGACTTCTTCACTGTTTCTGCATCTTTCTGTCTATCTTCAGCAGAATGTTTGGGCGAAAAATATCTGCATCAATACTTTCCCCAACCAAACAGTCAGTTTTGATTACCGAAATGAATTTGGGCTTGAAAAAGTTGAAAAACAGAAGGAACTTTTTACTTTAGAAAATGTCAAGACTCGGTATAATATTTCTACCTCGAACTCTGTTGTCAGATGTAGGGGAAAGTTTCAACAAAATTCAAGACAAGTGGAAATGTCAGGGTTTGATAGCAAGGTTTACTATGACTTTCTGCTGGTATGTTAGATGATATAAGATGTGGTTTTAGTTAATTGGACCAATTAGCATGTGAACATATTGGTAAGTAAGTGGTGGTTGAGCTCACAAGTGACACTTAACCTTAAACTACATGACAATACTTGACAGGTTCATGCTTTAAAGTTTTGAAGGAAAGTTCTTGCATTTAGGTAATGAATGTATTGAAAAGGAATAGTTCTGTACCAAGTTTTATAAAAGCTTCGCAATAATGTCAAAATAGACATTGATGAAGCAATGCATAGAATCTTGCATGTAGCAGTTGGTCACATGTTATGATGGAATTGTTCTTTTGCTAAACATGTTTGCTGCTGGTTTTGTCATGATAGGGATGATTACACTTCGAGATATAATTGTATGACTGAAAAACTGAAAGCAAATTAAAATCTGATTAATTCTTTTTAATTGATCAAATTGATAAAAGAGTTGTAAGAAAGATATTGATTTCAGTGACTTGTATTCTGTTAATGTGCCAATAGTTCAATACTAGTGATGAGTAGACTTACAGGTAATTATATTGATGAGTCTGTAAGTGAATCATTTGTTACTCATAGAAAAATAATAATTCCTGCCAATCATTAATCATTCAGTACTAACAAGTGCTACAATAATTAGTCAATTAGTTTCAATTAAGAGGAGTTAACTGGATATATTTAATGAGAAAATTCTATGTTATCTGGTGAATATTTAAAAAACAGAAGGTGAAATAAATAGTTTTCCCTTGACATGTCTGAAGGAAATTATTGAAGCTGTATATTTCATGAAATATACCCGGTACAATGGATTTGAAGTAGAAAAGCAGGCATGCAGACAGTACTTAGGGTGCACATTATGCCACATAGATGGCTGGTAAAAATTTTGTCTATGGTCACTGCCAAACTTATAATATTCTGGTACTATTTTGGTTAAGATGTCACAGAATGGGGTTGTTCTTCCCAAGTGTTTCGCATATCTCGACTCCATTTCAGTTCTCATAGAAGAATTTCAATAAGGGTTTAAAGATGCTAAATGAATTAGGACTGTTTTCTTAAAACTAATGGATTCTGGTGGGAATTGTGGCTTGATCTTGATTGATTGAGGTATGTCTGCTCCCAATTCAGTTTGTAAACATTGCACAGAGCTTTAGAGAGTACAGAGTGATAAATTGCAGTCTAAAGCTGGTCTTTTACAAATCCTCTGTAGTTCATGATAAATGACCTGGCAGAGTATCTCTAGCTAATAGCTAGAGATGCTCTGCCAGGTCATTTATCGTGAGCTATACCCATTCCCTGAATGACCTGAACTGTGAAACAACTGAAAAACAGATGTCAAATCCTTTTCCCACAAAAGTTGCAATAGTTTATCTTTTCAGCTACTTGAATTTTGAGAAATGTGAGATTGTAAGGTTAAACATAATTGCGGGATGGTTCACTGACCGGTAGTTTACAGTGTTTATAATGGACCTGCCTGTGCTGGTCAACGACCTACTTATTTGTTTAGACTTCCCCCTAATCAAATACAGAACACCTTGTTGTATTATAGGTGAAAAAATGTGCTTTTGTTTGGAATTTCAGCTCTTTGACCCTTTCCGAGATAGCTCAAATTTGGAACTCCCAATTCATAAGCTGCTGTTACTGACAAAATAGATTTTGAGAAAGATATATGTATACAGTACACTTCACTAAGGCAATAAGAATTGCAACTCTTGATACCATGATCAAGAAGAGAGTTCTTGCAGAACAACCTACATCATTCCTGAAGATTAATTGTGAGGTTTGCATTTTGATTTTATGGTGACAAAGATGTCTTGATCAAGTAAAAGTTTAAACATTAGACAACTACAAGGTCAACCTGTTCTTTTATTCTGGCTCACTACAATGAGTTTCATATTCAACATGCAGGATAGCAGCATCATGCACATCAGTGTATCCCTTCCAGGTAACTTACTTGTTACATACCTGGCTATCCTCACTCCTGTTCTCTGTAAAACTTGTCTTCCTCTTGAGGGTTGATGGTTTATTCTCTGCAATTTCATTGATAGTTGTTACTGTGTCTGTTTCAAAGGTTGTTATGATTGCCCTGTTACAAAAAGTAGGCCTATATTGGAGGTCATGAACAAAGAAGTCTACAATTTTATCTTGTCAGACATGTTTCAATTGATTTCTGATACATTAAAAACTATCATCTTGCCATAGGCCAACACTGTATGTTACTTTACCTAGTTAGTATACTGAGGTCAATGACTTAAAACAGATTTTTATGTCAATTTTCTTTAGGACATTTTCCTTGTGGTTGGTCTATCTTTCCTAACATATGCTGCAGATAAGAAGAGAAATTAATTATTGTAATGTTTTTCATAGAAAAAAA
The DNA here is from genome assembly GCA_963680895.1 of Fragum sueziense. Lineage (NCBI taxonomy): Eukaryota > Metazoa > Mollusca > Bivalvia > Cardiida > Cardiidae > Fragum > Fragum sueziense. Next base: position 3,885,406 of record OY804596.1, read on the forward strand.
TGTTATGTTTCTTATTAAACCCCATGTTTTGGGTACTTATTTGAAATGTCTCAAAGAGACAAGTCAAATGAGTACACACAATATAGGGTTTTGATCAGATTTAGATAGACGTTTATCAGCTCTTACCAGGGCCATTGACTTTTAAATAGGTGAATTTTCATTGGTCATTCCCACCTAGATAGTAGATAATCGAACCAACAAAGACTACATAAGCACCCCAACTTTACCAAGGTGTTTAATTACTTTGTTACAGGACCATTAATTGGATTGATGATATAAAATACAATTTAAATAAAATTTCGAATTTTAAAAATGAAAATGGATGTTGATGTTTTAGATTTAATAAAAATTCATGAAGTTTTGGATGTGGAAGTATGCGAATGTGATTGGGAATTCTGTTTTGGCTTTGATATAGATCAACTGTTCAGAGACGACGGTAAATGATGTTTTTTACACCCATTTCTAAATAATTCCTGGATAAAGATTTGAATTAAGAACTTCAGGATTACAACCCATCATACGATGTGAAACACATTGTGCATATTCGGGCGTCATCCGTGGCAACGTAAATTAACAAGAGACAAGCTCGTCAATTTACGGGCATCATCAGTGACAACAGAAATTGACTAAGGATACCCTTATCAATTTCTGTTACTGTGGATGGCGCCAAAGTGTTTTGTAGTTAACTCTTTCCCAAACAAGACCTGGTTTTGACGTCCCTAACAGAAATGGCTAGGGAAAACATCGAGACAAAAGAAGAAACTGCTGATAACCAGCAGTTTCTCCTTTTGTCTCAATATTTTCTATGCCATATTTTACACAAATCCTATCTTTAATAACATCCATTTTGTCAATTGTGGCAGTTTTTGTAGTGGATCAACCTAAAATTTTGCAGTTTGTGAAAGGGTTAATGATGGGTTGTAATCCTTAAAAATTGCACTTGATAGATGGATTACTTATATCTGCTGTAAATTGTTAATAAAGTGCAAGCTCATAAAAACTGTTTACTTTTTATTATTCAATTTTCTGCATGTCATGATTATGAAGAATTTCTTCAACTTATTCTGATAGACCATTGATTTTTTTGTTTGAGAGTAGAAAATATGGAAATAATTGTTTGAAAATGGCAGAAAAAAAATCAGAAAAATATTATCCAAAATACTGCCTCGGGAAATGTATTGATCAGCTATACTTGGAGTCAACAGACTTGCGACCTTAACACATTACCAGACGGCAAAATTTTAACCTGGTCGAAATTCAAAGATGTTGCAGACAACAGTCTCAAGTGGATGGAAATCTTATATTTTATTGTCTATTTGGGTAGAAAACATTGTGGAAAATGAAGAAATTGCTTGTCACAAGCAATTTCTTCATTTCCCACAATGTTTTCCAAAGCCTTTTCTTTTGGGGCATCAAAAAGCACCACTGTCTGATGATGGGTTTTATATAAAGGTTGGCAAGTTCACTGGTTCAATAATGTTTGTACATGTACAAGTTTTATTAATGACAGTCATATAATTTTATGAATCACTTTGATTTTAACGACCAAATAACATTTATTAGGATGACAATATTTGTGAAATGGATGAGTATAATGACACTACCAAACTGTAATTGGATATTATTCAGTGCCTAATAAAGTCTATATTTTTGATAACAAATGGAAAATATTATATGAGGATACTTCTGTTTTGAAAAAAAAGGCCATCATATTCAGAATGAAACAGTACATTTTGATTTCGCTAGAGGTAAGTTGGCTCTTATGATTCTATTGCACAAAAAGTTTGAAGAAAATGTTAGTTGTGATATGTGTAGTAAAGCAAAACACTCATTTGGACTTTTTCAATTCTTATGACTTGCTGAATTAAGCCTTCCAAATAAATAAGAATAAAAGAACTGCAAGCTGTTTGTAGGTAAAAGGATCCATGTCAAAGCTGCATACACCATTGACTGTTGACTGTTTGTTAGAATTCAATGCCTTCATGTTTCCATGTATTTTGAGAAAATTTTGCAAAAAAGCACGAAAAATATGTGAAATTCAGCATATTGCAATGTTTAAGTACTTGTAAAGGGCCAAAGGCCAGTAAGAGTGCAAATAGCAGACAAAAAGAGATATATTGTAAGCCCAAGGAGGCCATAAACAGATAAATGTAGCACTGTGTTTCCAGGAATCGGTTTCCATGTATTGGCAAATATTGTGAGATATATGCCCAAGTTGCAGATAATATGGCGTTCTTGCAATCTTAATCTAATAAATCAACTCCAAACCCTATGTTGTGGGTATTCTTTTGAATCGTCTCCTCAAGATGATTCAATTGAGAACCTACAACATAAGATTTGATGACAGTTTGGTATTTGTTTCAATTTTGAAGTGAGACGGCAGCAGTTTATCTGTAGTGATGAATATAGAATTATTCTAGGTCAGCCGTTACATAACATTTCCTTCCAAATTTTCTAGACATTCAGAAATTTTCAGGCAGGAAAGATTTATTGACTAACTCTTTCCCAAAAAACACTCAGTTTTGACATCCTAAGTGAAAACAATGAGAGAAAACATTGAGAGAAAGAGGGAAATGATTATTACAGCATTTTCTATTCCCTCAATATCCTCTCAATATTTTCAATGCTAAGACATGCCAATTTTCTACGTCTCTTTCTACAGAAATTATTTTTTCATCTGCAATTTCCTTTTAATTAGGGCTTGTTTTAATCTTTAAACATTTAGGAAAGGGTCAAACCTTTTACCATGCATTTCTCAACCTAAATATAGAAGGCGTTAACCCATTCCCATGTTTTGACGTCCCACAAAATAATGGCTTTGGAAAACGTGGGAAACAAAAAAATTGCTTGTCACAAGCAATTTCTTCATTTCTGACAATGTTTTCTACCAAAAAAAGAATACCAAAATGTTTAATTTCATACACTTGAAATCTCGGCTGCAACAAGTTTGTATTTAGACCAGTTGAAAAGTCAATTGGTAATGGGATAAAGAAACATTGAAGGAAAATAAGATTTGCTGACTTGCAGGATTTCTACAGTAAACAAATTTGATTTTTTTTTTCTGAATTTGATCTGGAATTGTGCAAAAAATGAGAAAACCTCAAGAAAACTTTTTTGTCTGTTACTAAGCATTTAAAAGAGGTATTAGATTGCAAATGTAAGAAAATGTCATTGACATTTGGGAAATATGTGAGGAAGTTATTCTTGATTAACCCTTTCCATAACAAGACATGGTTTTGATGTCACTAATTGAAACAGTTTGGAATAATATCAAGACATTTTCTTTGCTATATTGTACATAATCCCAATCTCTTAACAATTTTCATTTTGTCACCTGCAACTTTGAAATTGGAAGATTGCAAATTTTTGTCGTTTTGGAAAGGGTTATGGAATGTATTTATGAAATTTGAATAGGTGAAAATTGCTCTAGATTTAATCCATTCTTTACCAGGAAACAGAATTAGATTTGTCCAAATTTGTGGCTTTCTTTATAGACAATATACTGAGAATTTTGCTTTTACAGGAGAAAATTTTCTTTCATATGTCACCATGTGACAATTCTCATGAGTTTTAACCCATTCCCAAATACCTGGTTTTGACTTACATAAAAGAGAAATTCGGCGAATAAAATGGAGGGGAAAAAAGAAATTGTTGATAATCAGCTCTTTCTCCTTTTCACTGTTACTCATTCACAATGCCCATTTATGGGATTGATCACAATTATGTGCGTTGAAATTCATTCTAAATTTGACCAGCCTAAAGTCTTGTCTGAGTAGAGCAAGTGTTAACCCTTTCCCATACAAGATCCTAATTTGATGTACCTGAAGGAAAAAGCCTTGGAAACATAGAGGCAAAAGAAGAAAATGCTGATAATCAGCATTTTCTTCTTTTGCCTCAATGTTTTCTCTTACAATATTGTAAACAAATTCTATCTTTATCAACATCCATTTTATCATCTGCAGCATCTTCAGTTGGAGTAGTCTAAAATCCCTGGAAATGGGTAAAGCTGAACATCAAACAAGTGTTAAACATTCCAGATTGATTTTCCTATTTTGAGAGTGATTTCATAATCTTGGTTTTCTATTTTCAGAGACATTTGACGATTCATCATCCACGGATTCTGATATGGCTTCGCCAACCCCTTCACAAAGCGACACACACACGACGACATCCAACTCGTCTGACACGGAGATGGAGTCGGCAGGCAACCCAAACCTTCGTTGTTTTCTGTGTCACGAAACATTCACCATTCCTAAAGTCCTGAGCTGTTTTCACACGTACTGTCAGCCATGTCTGGAGAAGTCCCATGAAGGTCAGGACAAGGTCACGTGCCCGGAGTGTACCACGGACACGTACCTCGGAGCTAACGGTCTGAACGGTTTACTGCCGGACTATGCGGTGAGTAATCTGCTGGAGAAGACAGCGCTCGACACAAGTGCCTTACACTGTACGGGATGTAAAAGCAAGGACACTAACGCAGTCGCAAGGTGCTTTGATTGTGCTAACTTTCTGTGTGCTAACTGTGTGATGGCACATCAATTTATGCATTGTTTCGAGGGTCATCGCGTCAGCAGTTTGACTGATCTAAAGAACAACAAGGAGAACGGCAGGCTTGAGAAGCCCCTATACTGCCCGCGCCATAAAGCAGAGGAACTCAAGTTCTTCTGTAAGTCGTGTTCCATGCCCATATGCAAGGAGTGCACAGTTTTCGATCATGGACGCGGACACGACTGTCAGTTTATCCTGGATGTCGGGGACAAACAAGTGACACAGATGCACCTCATTGAGCAGGACGCCAAGATGAAGATCAATGAGCTGAAAAACGCCTCGAAATCCATAGAACACATCACAAGTCGCCTGCAAGTACAATACCACAAGGCCCAAAATGACATTAACGATACATATAATTTCTACCGTGCCATGTTAGAGGAGAGGAAGCAAGAGTCTCTGAAGGAGTTGGACCAAGCCTTCAACAGTAAACAGCTGCTCATCAGTAATCTCAATGTCAAAATCCAGGAACAAATAGACAAACTATATCTAGGGATTGAATTTGTTGACAAAATCACCAAATTCGCTAGTATGTCTGAAGCCCTCATGTTCAAAAATCTTGTGGAACAACGTTTTCAGAACATGTTTAATTTCTGTCCGGAGACTGATAATGACAGTCTGTACGATGTTGAGTTCATTTCCAACTTTCAGGCCATCCAGACGGGTGTACGGAACACGTTCGGTTATGTAAAGGAGGGAAGTGACATGTCAGCAATTATCGCCAAACCCCAGCCAATCGCTCGCCCTAACGGCATCATCTCATCCATGACACCCCCACCCGTCACACTCAGCAACACACAGATGAACGGTCAGCTCAACGGACATCATCATCTATTTGATCCACCAACCATCGAGCCGAAGGAGTTCATGACCTCCAACAACTTTGGCAGCCATTTTGATTCCACCAACAACCTGTTGTTCCCAACCACTGACACCTTCTCCACCACTAGTGATTCAAACCTCTACGAGAAATGGTCCAGCGGGGGTCTCGACATCTTCCAGAACGGCATTGACGTGTTCTCTACGAGCAGCTATCCACTGATGGATATCACCAGCAAGCTTATCTCCACAAACCTCTATCCACCCAAATCTCAGATCAAACGACAGAAGATGATCTACCACTGCAAGTTTGGTGAGTTTGGTGTCATGGAGGGTCAGTTCACCGAGCCCAGTGGCGTGTCCGTCAACGCTCAGAATGATATCATCGTCGCGGATACCAACAATCATCGCATCCAGATCTTCGACAAGGAGGGGCGTTTCAAGTTCCAGTTCGGGGAGTGTGGAAAGCGAGACGGTCAGCTGCTGTATCCGAATCGTGTAGCTGCTGTGAAGACCTCGGGTGATATCATCGTCACGGAGCGAAGTCCAACGCATCAAATCCAGGTGTACAATCAATATGGACAATTTGTCCGCAAATTCGGGGCCAATATTCTACAGCATCCAAGAGGTGTTGCCATTGACAACAAAGGTCGTATCATTATTGTTGAGTGTAAGGTCATGCGTGTGATCATTTTTGACCAGTATGGAAACACACTACAAAAGTTTGGCTGCTCAAAGCACCTCGAGTTTCCGAATGGTGTAGTAGTGAATGATAAAGAGGAGATCTTTATCAGTGATAATCGTGCTCATTGTGTCAAAGTGTTCAACTACCAAGGTGCGTACCTCCGTCAGATTGGTGGCGAAGGCGTCACAAACTATCCAATCGGTGTGGGAATCAACAGTCAGGGTGAGATCCTGGTCGCGGACAACCATAATAACTTTAATCTCACAATCTTTACGCAAGACGGGCAGCTCATCAACGCGCTGGAAAGCAAAGTGAAACATGCCCAGTGTTTCGACGTCGCGCTCATGGACGACGGGTCGGTAGTGTTGGCTAGCAAGGACTATCGTCTCTATATCTATAGGTATGCTCAGATACCGAGCCTGGGGATTTGATCAGTTGTGACGTACCAAAGGTGCAATGAGGAATTACCAGAAAACTTTTATACTGTGCTACAGATGAAAGAGAAGTGATCACATTGCTGCAAAATGCAAAATTCCACCTGAATGAAGAATCAACAAAACCCTTTGTTGCATGTACTCATTAAAATCGTCTTTTCAAGGCTATTCCAATGAGTACCCACAACACAGGGTTGGAAATTGTAACAAGTTATGTGGAATTGAACAACATGTCGCTGCTTTTCTGCAAAAAACATGTATCTGCAGCTTAAAACATGTATCTGTAGCTCTGTATGGTATTGAGAGGTTAGTAGAAGACTGTTGTAAGTGTATCTACAAAGTATATGGACTTACACTAGTCTACTGCTAAACATTCATGACTTAAAGTCAGAATGGTAAATGAAGTTGAATGAATTAGAATTGAATTTAATTCAAGATGGACCTTGCAAAACTGCTGTAAATGTCTATGGTTGTAGGTGTTTACAACAGTTTTGCATAAAGTCCTCTTTATTGCAAAACAGCTGAATGGTTTGGTCTAGTTATAAATCTGTATAGAGGAGGTTATTATTATGAATTTAATTTTTTGAAGATTTTTCAGACAAGTTTTTTGTCTAAAATTAAGATGTATGAAAATGTGCTAATTACAATTAAAATAGTGAGGATTTTTTTTAAGCTTTTTCAAACTTCAAGTCAAGTTTTTTTGTATTGATGAATGTTTTTTTTGATGAAATTTTATTGATATTGTTTATCGTTGAGACACCCAAGCCATTGGTCTCAGAGTTAGTTTTTCCGTAGAAAAATTAAGGTTATCAGAGTTATAGATGAGAGGGTGTAAAAGCTTTCTTAATTCATTATTTCAAACTCAAACCCTATGTTGTGGGTACTCATTTGAATCGTCTCAATGAGACGATTCAAATGAGTGCCCACAAAATAGGGTTTGATTAACAATAGATGAAATATTGCTTTATTTAAAAAAGGCCACTACCCCCGCTTATCTGTATCTTTGAGGTATTAAACTAGTCATGGTTATTTCGAGATTGAAGTTGAGCATTGATGCTTCTGGTCTACACAGAAGCTTTGTTTTGAATGTGTAGCAACTGCAATTAGGATTCATTCATGAGACTAGTCCAATTTAAAAATATAGGCTTCATTCATTATCACATTTGAGAAAAATGCAGTTATGTAGACTAGTCCAATTTTAAAACACAGACAGACATTGGCATTTTGCATGTATACATGCAAAATAATTGTAGGGCTAAGTGAAAAACTGTTGTAAGCCCATATAAAACTTAAAGTATGTGCCTATGCACTATTTGATAAATTAAGATTCTCCTCCATATTCAGAAACTTTCTAGTTGTAGTCTGATAAAACTTTGAACTAAAAGGATAAAAACTGAAAACCAATACCCATGATTTAATCGCCTTTTGCAGTTGCTCACAATTTGTCCAAATTTGGTCAGTATTTTGCTTAAATGCTAGTGCATTTTTCTCATCCAGTTTTTGATCTGCATTGACATTAAAAATATTATTAAATCTTTTGTCATATCTGTCTCCCAACATTTGGAGATAACCCATTACCAGACAACAAAATTTTGGACTTTTCCAATTTGAAAGGTGTTGCAGACGACAATTTAAAGTTTAATAAACTTTAAAAAATCTTTCCATTTTGGGTTAGAAAACATTGTGGAAAAGGGAGAAATTGCTTGTCACAAGCAATTTCTTCATTTTCCACAATGTTTTCCCAAGCCTTTTTCTGTGAGGGAGTCAAAAGGCGTCACTGTGCAGTAATGGGATAAGTTCTAAACTTTTTGAAAGCAGGATCATTTGTGACAATACAACTTACAGAATTCTCTTAAAAAAATTCTGACACAAAAACATTTACTTGTTTTACATAGTCTTTGAATAGAATATATCAGGAAGAAGCTATAAGTTCATTGTGACAGAGCAAAATGCTTGTATTTATTACTACTATTATTATTATCATTATACTTATTTAATGGCTACTGTAGCTTTCCTCTTTGTTTTTGTTTTGTTGAATAATTTAATTTAGTTTTTTTTTTGCATGAGTAGAATTCTCAGTGGGTTACGGTGTATTCCTCTCTGGTTACAATCAGTATATTAAATACCAGAGCAACAGATAAGAGGCGTAAAAGAAATCCTTTCCTAATTTTGTTATATCAAATCCAAACACTATGTTGTGGGTACTCATTTGAATCGTCTTGTTAAGACGATTCAAATGAGTACCCACAACGTAGGGTATGTGAAACAAATTCAATGAATGATATTTTGGAGATTTGTTTTGTCTTCTTATCTGTTGTTCTTGTATTCTATACAGTCTTTATTGTTACTTGTTTACATTATCTTGTTTATGTTTTTGAGTTTTTTTCCTCATGTTTAGTTAAATATTAGACTTTAGATGTGTTAGCTTCATTCACCTATCAATATTTGGTATCTTGTTATTCTCGACTTGGAACAGTGGCAAGAGCTCCAGATTAGAGGGGATGAAGGCTTTCTATAACACAAGATATGATTAACCCATTACCTGGCGGTAAACTTAGACTGGTCCGATTTTAAAGGTGTTACATATGACAATTTCAAGTGAATAAAATGTACTTTTTTCTGTCTTAATAGGTAGAATTCATTGTGGGAAATGAAGAAATTGTCTGTCATGAGGCGATTTCTTCTTTTTCCAAAGCTGTCTTGTTTGCCATAGAAAAGCGTCTTCAAGTGGGAATGGTTAAATTGTTAATAAAACCCTGTATTATGTGTACTCTTTGGCATCATCTCCTTCAAACCTCTGATTTGTTGCTCTTAGTCAGTGGCTATTGCTTTTGTGACACTCATCTTTTTTACTGCCTGAAAACTTTTTTCTCTCAGTAACAAATTCTGTCTCTGTTTTCGATTGCCTACTACGGATTCTTTCTATTCACCTGTCTTTGAATTTTGTCTGAACGCTCTCCAAGTTATTTAGATTTCTAACACAGAGTGTTTGCAGAATTATCATGTCATCAACATGAATACAAGAGTACTTTCTACTTACGGATAAAAGATACCATTATTCATTGATAACCCTTTAACATTGCCATTTTTGTTAAAGTTTTTTAAAGTTTAGAAATCAAAGTTTCACATGAATTAGGTATGAAAGTGTGTACAAGTAGAATTTTACCCCAAAATTGAGTGCCATGGTTCCTACCTCAATCATAAGAAGCATCATTTTTTCCCATCATGCACTTGGCTTGTAAAAAGTAGTCATGAATAGTTTCAATGCTCTGTCTGCAAAGTGTGCTTGGTGCAAACATTTCTAGATTTTATTAATTGTTGAAATTCCATATTTAATGTGTAAGATTTGATTCACATCTATGCACCTGAATTCAAAATCATAGTCAAGTATGTTATTATACAAATGGTTGTTGCAATCAAACATTCATTTACTGACTGCCAAAAGTGATTACAATATTTTATTTTAGAAAAAAATACCACTGATTGCGAAGTTGCTCACATATTGTATGATTATCGTCATCCTTAAAACATTTTTAATCGGAAATGCCATCTTTCGTATTTTGTCTTGGTACATTATAATTGGCCTATAAAAAATCATGTAAGTATGGTGTGTGTAACCTCAATTCATTAAATCTGTTATGAAGACAAATAACATGAGATGCCTTTGTTTACATTGTTTCATTGAAATATGCATCAACTTGCAAGAAATACTACTACTACTACTACTTGTAAATTTATATTCACTAAATAAATATGTTCTGATTTTAATTTCTCAATAAACATCTGCAGCTGGATTTTATGTGCAAAGAAAGTGAATGTAAATATACAAGTGTATATTCACATACTGCAGTTTTGCTCTTATTCGTTAATATGCATTTACAATAGTCTGGTACTCACTCCTGAATGGATAAACACATGGACGCACTAAGTTGTTTTGGTTACAAAACTTTGTCTCCGAACTCATACAGGGATGAGAGAGAGATCAATATTGTTGCCTTATTTGGTGTCTATTTACTGCAGACGTATTTTCCCGCTAAAAATAGCTTGTTGTCTGGCACAAAGGTCATCATAGTTCATGGCTAAATGATTTTGAACTTGAGCTTAACCCTTTCCCAAACTTTGGACTATTCAGTATTCCAATTTAACATCTGCTGTACAGATCATAATTGATGCTGATCAAAAGAGAACTAAGTCTACCAAGATAACTCGACGATATTTAGGCTAAAGGAGAAAATTCTGATTTTCAGCATTTTCTCCTTTTGCCTCAATGTTTTTGCAAGCCATTTTTGATAGGGACATCAAAACCTGGTCTTTTTTGGGAAAGGGTGAAGAACACTCATAAATCCTTGACCAAATAATATTAAGATTTTTTTAACCAATTCAAAAGGACAAAACTTTGGAGAGTTGCTGACGAAACAAATTCCAAAGAAGACTTAATTTGATTGATAAAGGGCAGGAAAATTTAAAGTGACATTTCAGAATTTTTTGTCATAAATATTACTTTTATTTCTATCTGAAAGAGCATATTCCCGTATGAAAATTCTGAAAATTTCAAGCCAAAATATTGCACCGTTAACGAGAAATTTATATTTTTGTCTTAAAATTGAACAAATTGTTGTGGACAACAGTTCGGATTTATATGCAATTTATCGATTATGTGTCAACTTTAAATGCGTGTATCTCGCTTACTGGCAACAACTTAAAAAAACTAATAGTACTTATACTCATTAGAATAACCAATCTTGGCATCAAGACATACTTTAAAAAATTGAAATTGGAATGAAATGTCCCTTTAAGGAATGAAAAAAAAAATAGGGCTAAATCTAGTAGTAATCCTCCTTTTGACTCGATATTTTTTGGGGCTATAGTGTAAATTTTTGAACAGTTCTATAGGGGTTGATATTCATGACTTCAAATATTTCACAAGTGAATTTGCACACCTTCCATAAATGCTGTCAACCATGCAAACATGACTGTTTGACAATGATCTAAGATATTAATTTCAGTACTGAAGTTTATGCATTAATATTTTTTCACTGAGTATTTAAAAATGGTCTCAAAACACTGGTTACGTGGCTTCTGTGCCTAAAGTACATTTGGAACAAACCTGTTAATGAATCAGAAGAACTTGTGAAATGCGTCTGAAAAATTTTGTGATGACTAAGTATTAAACGAGGGAATAAAGACAAAGGAAACCCAGTTTAACCATTGCCTTTGTTTGGTAATGTCAATATATCATTAGTTGAAATTTAATCAGCTCCTGCAAAAGTTCAGATTTTGCAAAAATAAAGAAAGGAAAAACGTTTGTTTCTCAGGGACTGAGAAACAAAGAAACCCTTCATAGATTTTGTTACTAAATGTCAATGAAACCCAATCCCAGAAGGCTGAGACTTTCTCCAAATATTTATTCACTGTATTATCAATAGGTCTTTACAACAGCTTGTTATGGTTATAAGAATTGAATTTTACCTATTATAGGATAGATTTTGTAGAAAACATAGTGGTGATCTAAAAATCTATCATCAGCACCTACAATTTCCTTCATTTTCAAACAATATTTGAATGACATTTTCTTTTACAAAGATGCTTAATCTTCATTAAATTTTGTTAATGAATTTTCATTCACATGTTTTGAGGGAAATTTTTAAATATGCTTATAAAATTTCAACCTTATTTGGTAAAGGTGTTTTATAGAGAGAGAAAGGTTGTCATGTTATAGACTGCTAGCTTCCGATGCCGTTCAAACCACATAATATTCAGTTGAATACCCAGCAGTTATGCCGTGTTAATATTTAAAATTTACAAAACTGACTAATCAAGATTTTAAAATGTACTTCATGACCCACCCGACATGGTTATATTTTGTCATCAAAATGAATCTTCGTTGACTGGTTGTCATCGACAAAGTTGTTAAAAATCAATACATTTATTGGAGAAAGAGTTAAAAAGTGGCAGATGGTCGACATGTCTTTGTTTGGGCCGTTCTAGAACATTTTTATTATGAGTAATGTGCTCAGCTCTGGATACAGGTCATAGACAATATTCAGAATCTGTTATTTGGCTTCTACACCCTATGTAGTGGGTACTCACTGGAATCGTCTTAAAGAGCCGATTCCAATGAGTACCCACAACATTGGGGTTTGAGACACACTTATTAAATATTTACAATTTTAATACATTTTGCTTTATCATGACTGAAGCTTGGTTAAAATGGCAGCAATATTGATTATTTTGTCTCTGTATGATTGGTCAAAAAACTATCAGTTTGAATCATCAAAACTGATTCATCGAAAATATCCTTTCTTCTATTTAAAAAATTCTCTTTAGTCTTAATACATAACAACAAAATTATAGACTTGGACATGTAAAAACCAGTTGTAGATGACAGTATCATGATTAGTTATGAACATTGTTCACTGTAGAAGACAATGGGTGGAAAGGGATTGATCTTCCTATTTTCTTTTCTAAATGTTCTCTTCTGCTTTCATTCAAATTACGCCAAGATGACATGGTTTAAAAGTACCATGATCAGGTGCAGAATGGATGAGAAATCAACAACTTTGCAGATTTGAATAAATTTTATTTTTGTCTACCACCAAGAAGGCAGTTATATTACTTGATCAAATTATTCAGTCCTTTCTTACAAGAATCCAAAAGTTTGAAAATAAGTTTATTAAGTCTTCTTTTTTATCAAATCAAGTTTTAAAACTAAAAACTATATGTAATAACATGCTTAAATTACTTTTTTCTACGAATATAAAAAATAATTTTTTAGTAGATCTACAAAAGCCATAACATTTTGATTGCATTTACCTTCTGAAATTACGGATGTACCATTTTGTATGGGTGATAGCTAAACTGGGATAAGTGACTATAACATTAATAGACATTTATTGTAGCCCTTGTCCAGCTGAATCTGGACCTATATTGTGGGCAGTGTAGCATAAGATCAGCAGTCTGACCTTATTGTACTCTGCCTACTTTATAGTTTCCAAAACAACAAAATTTCAGACCTGTCCAATTTCATTATTTGGAGGGAATTACTAATGACAAATTAAATTACATTCATAGAAAATGCATGATAAAGCAAAGAAAATATTGAGGGAAAAGAAGAAATTGCTGATAATCAGCAATTTCTTCTTTTCTCTCAATGTTTTCTGAAAGCATTTCAAATAGGGACATCAAAACAAGTTCATGTTTGGGATAGGGTTAATTTAGCGTGACAAGGGATAAGTTTTGCTTTCACGTTTAGATTTTTGATGAGGGAATTCATTTGCATGTCGATATTCCTTTTTTAGCCGTCGTTACAATTTGCTCAGTTGAATTGGCCATTTTTGTACAAGTTGAATTATTTTGTAAAGTGCATGCTGTTGTTTTCATGTTTTGTTACTACCAGAGAATAATGATGATTAAATTTGTGAATATTTTTGTAAATGCCTTCGGTTAGAATCTTTTTCGTGTAATATTAGTAATATTAATTGTTGTTTTGTGTTAAATAGTTTCCAAGTTAAAATATATACAAGTATATTACGCTGTAGTATAAATGCATTTTTACTAAGTTATTTTGCTAAATGTGAGAAAAGTCAATCTCGTCGGATTTCTGTTTTGTTTTTAAATCAAATTTTTACTGAAGATGAGATATGCTTTGAAATCATATTGCAAGGGAGGTTACTATGTAAAGACTTCAGAGCATAGAGGAACAGAGTTGCCTCCCCTAGCAGGAATGCTAAAATGGTTTGTGTTCAATTTGAAGGTTGTGTTTGAATGATTTTTATAGGGCAATAATTCAATGAGACTTGTTTGATCTAACCCATTATCAAATTACAAAAAAAGAATTGACCATTTCATTTTCAAAGCAGTGCTGGTGGAATTATCAATCTATGAAACTTGTGTAAGAAAGGATGGAAAATGGTGAGGGTAATAATAAAGGAAATGAATAACTTTATAGAGGTCCTGCATCCTCCAATATTTTCAAATTGCTTTGTGACCAATGTCATAATGATTCGCTGCTTTTCAATGAAAACCCCGTAACTGCAGCTTAAACCAAGCTGCAGTTACGAGGTTTCCGTTGAAAAGCGACAAATTGTGATCTATATTAAAGGCATGCAGTAATACATTTAAGATTTGTATTTTTGATTTGCCAGGCATTTTCTATTGACACATGCAAGTTCTTCGCCACTACAATGTTTGAATTGTTGCCCTTATTGTGTTCATGAGTATGTGTTTTTGTCTTCCGTAGCATTAACTGTTGTTTGTAGAAAGCAAAAGTTTTACAGGGGTCAGCGCTAAAATATTGTAAGTTCATGCCAAGGTGTTAAAGCAAAACTTATACTTTGTCTATGGACTTGCGATATTTTAGCTTCAAACCCCTCAAAATGTTGGCCTTGAGATATATTATGTTGAAAACCAAATCAAGTATTACCTCTATACGTTCATTATTCATCCATAAAACAATTAGTCAAGCTAACAAATAGAGCAGGCAATAAGATTTTAAATTGCAAAATATCATACTGCAACAAACCCTATGTTATGAGTATGATCAGAATAGTCTCTTCAGGATGATTCCAATCAGTACCCACAACATTGGGTTTAGAATTAAGATATGTTATTGAAGTAATCAGTAATTAGACACAATTGTCTAGATGTAAATGCAAAGTTTTATTTGACTGGTTTTCAAATGTTATTGCAAATGATAAATTTGTTTCAACAAAATTTAAGTTCAACCTGTTCTCGATTTGAAATTACAAGCATGCTGTTTTCACAAAAGTTTCTCTTTGAAATGGGAAAATGAATATACTCGAGAATTTTATCATGATTTCATCAATTTTTGTTTCGACCAATCATTTCAAACTTGCATTATTGTCATGGCGATCATTAATACTCAATCTGTAATCAAAAATCATCCTTCATTATTTCACGTTAATTGTAGTTCTCATCGAGTATGTCACCTGTCACGCATAAAAGTGCCATCTAGGGCAAATTAAGCTAGAAAATGACGCACACAGACTTTGGTTTACATTGCATTCTCCTTTGAAGTTGAAACCAAAACAGCTCTGATCTTTGAAATCATACAGACTCATAATGCAATAAAACTATTTGGGTGTCATTCTCCATCAACTAAAGTTTATTTGAAGACTTTGTTTACAATATTTTTGTAGTTGATGCGCGTATCATCGCTTTTCAAGGAAAACCTGGTAACTGCAGCTTGTCTCAAGATGCAGTTATGAGGTTTTCGTTGAAAAGCAACAATATACTTTGTAATTAAATGGGCAAGTAATAACTTTGCTTTCAGTCAATAAATGAAGAAAGACTTGCTTTAAGAGGAGTTGGCATAAGCTAGCAAGTTCCAAAACATGATCTTATGTGGAAGACAGCATTGTTATGCGTAGCAGGTGACATATGTTTGTTTCCATGGAAATATACAATCAGAGAACAGGTGCTTTGGCTAAAATAGCCGTTTGTTCAAGTTTTAGTTTGCAAGGCAAAGTATGAATATTTTTTACCGTTATACTGCATTTTTTATAATAAATAGTTTAAAAAAAAGACAAAAAACATGGAATGAAATTGCCATAAAGTTTATCAACAATTTTGTATTGTTTCCTCTTTTCTTTGTAATACAATGTAACTATGTTGCTTGGTTTTTGATGCTGCATTTTCATCCATTGCTAAGATTGCCTTTTCTTTTTGTACGTTTTCTTTTGATATTCGAATGTAAAATATGCAAATGAGTGAATTTGTCATGAAATAATAAAACACAACTGTTTCTTACTTTTAGATTTGATTGGCTTTCTTTGCATTCAATTCATATTGACGGTTACAATTGAAAATATTGTGACTATAGCCGTAGTTACGAAATTTTCGTAACTACGGCTATAGTCACAATATTTTCAAATGTAACCAACAATATATTCATGAATATGGTATGAAAAGGAGACCTGTCCTATTTTTAGCTCACCTGAGCACGAAGTGCTCAAGGTGAGCTATTGTGGTCGCTTTTTGTCCGTCGGCGTCCGTCTGTCTGTCTGTCTGTCCGTCTGTCCGTCTGTTCACATTTTGTTGTTACCACTCTAGCACCTACAAATATTGACCAATCTTAACCAAACTTGGTCAAAACATGTATGACCATAAGTTCTCGGATGAGTTTGATTTTGAGTTAGATCGGATCAGGAAGTCCGGAGTTATGCGCCCTTGAATATCAAAAATAGCTAGTTTTGAGTTTGTTACCACTCTAGCATCTACAAATATTGACCAATCTTAACCAAACTTGGTCAAAACATGTATAACCATAAGTTCTTGGATGAGTTTGATTTTGGGTCAGATCGGATCAGGAAGTCCGGAGTTATGCGCCCTTGAATATCAAAAATAGCTAGTTTTGACTTTGTTACCACTAGTATCTACAAATATTGACCAATCTTAACCAAACTTGGTCAAAACATGTATGACAATAAGTTCTTGGATGAGTTTAATTTTGGGTCAGATCGGATCAGGAAGTCCGGAGTTATGCGCCCTTGAATATCAAAAATCGCTAGTTTTGACATTGTTATCACTCTAGCATCTACAGATATTGACCAATCTTGACCAAACTTGGTCAAAACATGTATGACAATAAGCTCTTGGACGAGTTTGATTTTGGGTCAGATCAGATCAGGAAGTCCGGAGTTATGGGCCCTTGGATATCAAAAATAGCTAGTTTCGACTTTGTTACCACTCTAGCATCTACAAATATTGACCAATCAAGACAAAACTTGGCTAGAATGTTGGTAACCATACAATAACGAATGAGTTCGATTTTCAGTGTCATCGAAGAAGGAAGTCAGGAGTTATGTGCCCTTGAATTTGACAAATTTGCCGTTTTCGACTTTGTTTACACTTTAGCATCTACATTTATTGACCAATCAAGACAAAAAAATGTCAACAATGTTGCTAACTATAAGCTGCTGAATGAATTAAATTTTCAGCTTGATCGGACCAGAAAAACCAGAGTTATTGGCCCTTGAATTTCACAAAATTGTCATTTTCAACTTTATTTTCACTTCAAAAAACACAAATATTGACCAATCAAGACTTAACTTGGCCACAATGTTGGTGACCATGAGATCTCATTATGATTTCATTCTTCATATTGATCGGACTAAAAAAGCCAGAGTTGTGTGCCCTTGATGGTGACAATATTGCTAATTTCGTTTTTAATTTCACTCAAACAGCAATAAATATTGACCAATCAAAAAAACAACTAGGACATAAGGTTGGTGTATAAAGGTCTTAGAGATACCCTGCCAGTAATACCCGAAAGGGGAGTTGGGCAGTATATATATATAGATAGATAGATAGATAGAGAGTATCTTTATCAGAACAGAGTTATGTGCCCTGGATTATGACAAAATTGATGTTTTTTTATCAACTTGGTTTTCACTTTAACAGCCACAAATATTGATCATTAAAGATTAAGAATGCTGTTTTCAGCTGGATCATAATCTCGCATCTTAAGTTTCGTGTTCTTGTCTTAGAGATACCTAGGTCATGTAAAAGATGGGTCTTGTTCTGCATGGAGAAAGTTTCAAACTTCTATCAGGTGAGCGATCCAGGGCCATCTTGGCCCTCTTGTACTCTGAAATTGAATGTTATAAAGAAAAATAAATCTTAAATAACAGTTGGTTACTGAAGAGCCGTTCTATTTTCCAACCTTGCCGAAGCAAAGTTGTGTTTGGTCATTTCATGAACGTAGAATTAATTAATAAACTGGTTGTATTAATGTTAAAAATGAATTGTCCGTAAAAGTAGCATAATGTTTAAAATTCAGTGTTAAGGGATATATTTGTACATGTTGCTAGGTAATATAAAAAATATGAAAAAATGTGGATGTTAGACATCCGTAGAAAAAAAAAGGTTGATTTTGTGTTAAAACATGCTACATTGTTAAAGTTTTCTTTTTTATAAAACTAGTAATAATAGACAAATATTTCAGTTTTTGTTTATTTGTAATAAAAAAAAGTTGACCATAGAATGGGTTGTCCATTTATTTATCGAAAAAAGTTTATGATAAAATGTGAACAGAACAGAGATATGACATTTTGCAGTGGAATGGGGAAAATGGAATCGTTACCTTAAGTAGATACAAATTTACTTTAAAAAGAAAGAAGAGAATGGCTTTGTAAACTGCCTTTGCTCAGCAAATGATTGCTGCAAGAACCGAAACAAAGTAAATGTCATCATTGTATGTAAACTACAAACTGTGTATTAGTTGGGATCAAGAAAAAAGGCCCCTAATTGTAGCATTTGAGACTACCATGTTTCCAAATCAGCATCTGTGTGAAATGAATGCAGTTTGATCAGCACCCACACTGCTCTCTTTTTGTTTCTACAGGCCATGAAGGAGCTATTAGAGAACTACAATAATCTTGATTAGACTACCTGCATATGCACGCTGATTTGGAACCATGTTGGTGTCAAATGCCTTGACCATTTCACAAACGACACGATATCAGGCTTGACCATTTCACAAACAACATATTAGGGTATGTAAAATACAAAGAAGTTACACAGGACATAGTAAATTTTACCCAGAGCATATATTTGTATGTTACATCCCAGAAAATATCAAGAGAAAAGTAGAAAAGCCTGGTTATCAGCATATTCCATGGTCTTTCTTCCAGTAGGCTTAAATTGGACACAGAAAAAATAGGTCTTGTTTGGCAAACAGTTAAGTGCCCTTTTTCCCAGATCCCAGCTGATAGGTTGCAGCTAATGTTTTATAGTTCGTCAATTGATAAAATGGATAATCCACAAAAGAAAATGAGAGCAAAGGAAGAGAATAGACAAAGTAAAGGACACTCCACTGCATCTTGTTGATGACATGAAACGATGCTCAGCATTTACTCTTGAATTTCCAGATTAGTCAAATTAACCCTTTCCCAAATTGAAACCGCCAAAAATTTGGACTCTTCAGATTTCAAAGTGGCTGCAGACTTTGTAATGGATGTTGATATAAATAGAATTTTTGTACATTATATCAAGGAAAATATTGAGGCAAAATGAGAAAATGGTGGCTATCAACATTTTCTTTATGCCTTAAATGATTTCCCAAGCTTTCTTCTACTAGGGACGTTGTAGCTAGGTCTTGGATTGGGATAGGGTTAAACTGTTATTTGTTTTCTATATACAAAATATGGACCAATTTGTATACTTAGTGCTCGACTATTACTTGTTAAATCATAAATATGGGTTGTATTGCTCAAACTCAAGTTATCATGTAGGTTAGGTTGTTGTATTACTGAATTCCAACAGAAAAACTGCAGATTTCGTGCAAACTTTGTATAAATACATTGAAAAAGATAATTTTACTGTCATCCTTATATTCTTAATTGGGAAATCATGGGTTCAGTTTAGTGTTAAGAAAGGATGACTGAATCTTTCATGATCAAATTTAAATTTCTTTGAATCTCACAATAATTTTGTTTGCTTATCATAAATTAAGATTTTACTTGGCTTATTTATGATTGTTGGAAATAAATACAAATTATCAATACAAAATATCATACAAAATGTAGACTGCAAGGTTCATTTTGTAAAAGTACTTGAAGATGTTGTTTAAATGTCTTAATTCATACAGAAGAGACAAAAAATAAAGATGTAATAAAGATTGTTGTTTTGATCGCAGATGTTAATAGTTTTACGCAGATCATGTGACCATGGAATGTTAGTCCCGTATTTCTTGCCTTAGTTATAATTCCGCGATCTATTATTACTCCAAGTTGTTCTCAAATGTTGAGATGTGTTAGTATGCATTTATTGTATGACAAATGTCGAGAAAAATGAAAAGTACCAGAGCTGCAGGTAAGAGGGGGTAATGTATTCTATATGCAAAATATCGTCCTTAACATTCGAAAATGTCGTAACTACAGCTTCAATAAGCTGTAGTTACGATATTTTTCAATGTTGCTGACGATATGTTATTCTGCATCAAACACATTGTTGTTGGTCCTCTTTGGAACGGTTTCCTTGAGACAATTCAAATGCATACACACAAGATAGGGTTTTGATTTGAAATAACAATTTGAGAAACTTGTATCCCCTGTTATGAGCTGCTCTGAGTACATGTTACAAAAATGTTATTGAATGTCTGAACCCAGCCCACAGTTCTGTTACATGTTTGGAAGATGTTTTCTGGTAAATTTGTGCCCAGGATCTGGATTTCTATTAATCGTTTGTATGACAATGCATTTATCCTGTTGCACTTATCCCTTAACCCTTTCCCAAACAAGACCTAGTTTTGACATCCCTAATAGAAAAGGCTTGGGAAAACTTTGAAACAAAAGAAGAAACTGCTGATAACCAGCAGTTTCTCCTTTTGTCTCAATATTTTCTGTGCCATATTGTCCACAAATCATATCTTTAATAACATCCATTTTGTCATTTGTGGCGGTTTTTGAAGTGGCTACCCTAAAATTTTGTCAATTTGGAAAGGGTTAAGATATATGGGATATTAGGATGCAATATAATGGGAACTAATGGTATCTTGTTCAGAAATTGGGTTTTGTAGTGTTTATTTTTGTCTTACAAAGTCTGGTTCAAATGGAAGTCAAAATTTATATAGGTTGTGCATTATTGAGAACTAGAAATGTTTACCCTATTCATTTTGCATGTGCAGTTCTGTGGGCAGGGTTTATGTCGATGGTTGTTGAAGGTGCCTCTCCAGGTTTGTTGCCTGGGAGGAGAAGGGCATGTTTTGAAATGTTGAAACGATTAGTTATTTTACACAGATTGTTAATATTTGAATGTTTATCGTAGTGTTTGCTATCCAAATGTTTTTGTTGGTGTTGTCTTGGAAATATGGTGTAGATTTTCAAATAAACTTGAGTCACAGAATCAATTTTTAGACAAAGAAGTTTTCATTGGAATTGACTTGAAATATTTAACGATGACTTCCCAGTCTATATACTTCCAGTCTAATATTGATAAAGCAGAACTTTTCTGATTGGTTGAATGTTTATCCATTTGGGATGTAGCATGCAAATTTAAAAATGGAATTGTATACTCCTTTACTGTGACCCAATATGAGTTGCTTTTGATGTTGTAAAACTTTGGGGCCTTCTTTTATGTATCTATTATATACTTTTCTTACGGGAACTATAATTCAGTTGTGTTTACATGCGAAACAGTATGTTAGCTTAAAATGGAGCAAAAAATAAGTTTGTTAGACAAAAAATCTGTACCCTTTTACCATTTGTTGAACTTGGCTGTCTATAATATTAAACAAAACCTGACATATTCCTTTGTTTAAGGATACAGATATATAGCCTAAATGAAACAGTTGTCCGATATGAAGATATTTTATTCTGTTAACATTGTGTATTTTGTGGTTTTAATTCTGATTGCGTTATACAGTAGTTTTGCAGTGTTTTTCTGGCTTACTTTGTTAGGTTCCTTAATCCATGTTACACAGAGCTACAGTTAAGAGGGAGTAACGGGTTTTCAAAATGCAATATTTCATTTAATGTCCATCAAATCATATGTTTTGGGTACTCATGCTAATCGTCTTGTCAAGACGATTCAAGTGAGCACACACAACACAGGGTTTGGACGTAAAATAACAAATTTAGAATGCCTTTTACCCCTACTTATCTGTCCGTCGCTCTGCATGTATATATATTAGTTATTTAGTTTCCTATTTAGATTATTTATTTTGTGTTGTTTGGTATATTACAAAAAAAAATCAGGCAAATATTAATAATTTAATTGACTTCCGCCTAGATATTAATTAATTTTCAGTCCTTGTAAGCAAATGCTAATATTGAAATGGTCTGTATGTTTAGTTTACTTGAAATAGAAAAGTACCTTACATGTTAAGATCCTAGTTTGAAAACAAAATCTTGATCTGACCAAAACATTTTCCTACAATGAAGATTTCATGTCTTCACATTCTATTTAAGTATTATAAGTTAAGGTCATATTTTGTTCTAGTCCAGTTTCCTCAGTTATTTTCCTCAATTATTTGTATTACTCCATGTAAAAATTCTCAAAAAAAACCCCCCAACAACAACAACAATCTTTTGCAGATGTAAAAAAATCTGTAAACAAACCTTGCCAAACCTAGAGTCAGGATTGGGGGGGGGGGGGGGGGGGGGAGCCTTGTTCCCAGACCAACATGGATCCAGATCAGCTTGTGCAAGTTGGTCTGTAATAGCTTCTCAATGACATTTGGCAACTGTAAGGGAGCATTACTATGGCTCAGCACAAAACGTTTGTAACTGCCTATTTGTTTATAGGCATTTACAACCGTTTCACACTGAGCCATCGATTATTGGTCCTGATCAGCCTCCACTGATACACTGCCGATCTTGTATCTTGATAGTCATGCTAAAAGGGCCCTGTTTTCAGGCTCGGGTATAATTTATGTTTAGGACCTTTATTCTAGAGGAATTGTACACACTTCAAATGTCTTCCAAATGAAAAAGAAAACAAATAATCAAGTGGGAATTCTTTAAAACATTATTCAATAATATGTCTTGGAATTACAATTTGTACTCTTGAAATAATCCTGTAGATAAGATTGATGGTTTCATTTGGTCATGAATCCTGTTTGATTAAGGCTCTCTGTTCAGAATCTTAGTGCTAGAAATTATCCCCAGTTTGTTAAAATTCCTGTTGTTAAAATATCTTGTTAAAAGTCATTTAGCAAAACAAATCCCATGTTCAAATTTTTTGTTATGTTATCCCAATTTCGTAAAAAATGGTGAAAAAAACGTTTAACAAAAAAAAAATATATTGTTAATTATTGTTCATCGCTTATTATTTTCGCTTCATTTGCCTCCACATTATGAGTTTAAGTTAAGAATTATACTAAAGATTTGAAATTAGAAGAAATAACTTTTTGACCTAGAAATTGTTACCTTTAATTGTATATATTTTATAGAATTGGCATTACAAATTCAAACAAAAAGTTTAAAAATATATAAGAAAGACATGTCATTTTGATTGAGGAAAGACCACTTTATTTACAAAACAAACTTAAAGTTTTTGCAGAATTCCAGGTAAGGGGTAGTGATGACATTGAAAGTTCAGTTTCATAATAATTATGTAAGTTTACAAGAAAAAATTGAAGACTTGCCTCAAAATGAAGTGATATGCCTTCTTCCTTTCTATGCCAACCTTAGTGATGAACTAGCTATACATGTCTCAATAACACAAACAAAACAAACTGCATATCTTTGACAAATAAGCCGTCATCTGGAAAAAGGTACTTATGGTATTTGAAACCCAACATGGATTAGCCTGTGCACAAACACAGTCTGATTTACATCCATATAGTTCTCTAATAACTTTCTTCATAAGCTGTAGCAACAGCGAGTTTACAGAATGGATCTTATTTGATTAAACTTGATATAGTCGAATCTGGAGACACAGTAGTCTAAAATGCTTGTCTTGTAATCACTGCTGAAATACCGATGTCATCACTTCCCCTTCTTGTAAATTTTGATTGCCATCTATCCATCGCATTTCATTTTCATTAACATCCATCTTTATTTTGTTAAGTTTGAATTATTTAGCTTTAATATTTTTGTTGTACCTTATGATATTTAACAAGGACAAAAAGTCAGGACTTCTATGCACATTTATTGACAGCTTTTTGGTTTCATTATTAGCTTTTGTTTGCCAAAATAATCTAATGAAAATAGTCACATAAGACATGTGTATGTAAAAAAGTTAAATGAAACTTTGTGGTTACAATTTTTGGGAATTTGTTAAAAAATAAGAGCATAAGATGCACAAAGAAAATTAACTAACTCAACTCACTGACTGGTGATGTGCAAGATATTTCATCGCAAATGGGGATTTATCAAGATATATCTATTGCTGTATCTCTTTAGAAATTGTTGATATATAAGTACCAGTACTTCATATTTGAATGTGTCCAAATTCTAAGTATCTGGGGCCCGTTTTACTAACAAACTTACAAACATTTTTGAAACAACAACAAATCTGATTGGTCGAATAATTACTGTTATTATTTCTCTTTCAATCAGATGTGTTGTTACAAGGTTTTTGTAAAAATCTATGTTAGTAAAACGCGGCCCTGATGCTTTGACTTTAAAAGGCTTTTTGATTTACCATCACCAGTCAATAAGTTATAGGCTGTCAAAATTTGATAGAGTAACTTAATACTACTGTAAGTGGGTATTAATTGTTGCTTTTCAACAAAAACCTCGTAATTGCAGCTTAAAAGAAGCTACAGTTACGATATTTTTGCTGAAAAGCAACAATATGTTGCTCTTTACATTGGTTTTGTGTTATGCCATCAGAATGTGCCAGGGGTTATAGATTTATATGTTGTTTGACCTTATTGCATGTTGTTGCCATACTGTTACATGGTGTGCGTGTGTTAGTGTATACGTTCACATGGGTTCTTTTTTATTTATGGACAAAGGGTTTAATTTATTAATTTTTTGTTTGCATGATTGTTGGTTTTATTATTGGATTAAGAAGTCTTGATCAACCCTTTCCCAAATGGCAAAGATACTGAGTGTTCCAATTTGAAAGCTGCCACTGACCTGTAAATGGATGATAATAAATATAGGACATGTGCACAATGTCAATACATGGGTGAATATTGAGGCAAAAGGAAATAATGTTGGTTATCAGCATTTTCTTATGCTTGAATATTTTTTTCCAAAAACCATCTTTTTCAAGAATGTCAAGTACTAGGTGTTGTTTTTGAAAGATTTGGGAAAGGGCTAAGAGTGAACCCTGCCTTTGTCCAGCTAACTTAGCATTCGAAGGTCCAAAAGCCTTACCAATTGGAGACATCAAAACTATCTTGTTTGGAAGCAGGGTGGGGGTTCGATTACAGTCACTTGTAATCGATTATTAATCAATTACATTGGGAAAAAAATGTAATTGATTAATAATCGATTACTCTGATTTTCACATGTAATTGAATACATTCGATTACTTTGACTAAAGTAATCATGATTACAGGATGATTACTTTCGATTACTTGTTTAAATAAATCAACACTTGTATCTAACTACAAAATCTATTGCAAGAAAAAACATCCAATTTGATATATACATAGAGTCTAGTTGTCAAAGAAAAGCATTATAGTTTGACATTGAGTCAGTTGCAAATAAATCTATATTAAATATATTTCAGGGAAAGAAATAAAGGTATGAAAAGTGGAAAATATTGAGAGAAAGGAGATATTGCTGATTATCAATTTCTTCTTTGAGCTCAATATTTTTCAAAATCATTTATATCAGGCATATGAAAACCAGGTCTTTTGGGGAAGGGTTATATACAAACTGAGTGCCTTTTACACACATTATAACTGCCAAATCACATTATACAAGCATATTCTGGATTCTCCTTTCCAGAAAATAACAATGATAAAATACAGACATTGAATTATGCCTTCTATTTAGAATTGCATTTGATCATCATTAATTTCTGGAATGTTGAATCACTCAAATTGCATCTGTCTGGTCGGAAAAATTTTCCAGCAATCGAGAATAGTCGCTCCACAGGAGCAGATGTTGCCTGAATTACAAGGTATCTTTTTGCGAGTTTCGCAAGGATAGGAAAATTTGATTCATTGTCTTGCCAGTATGACAACACATCCTGTCTCTCAGTACATGGCTCTTGTAAATACTGGGAAACTTCTAGCTTCACATTGTCACCTGATCTGTTGCGCGTTCTCTTGGTCTTCGGAGTCATGAAGCTTAAAAGTCCACAATCATCGACTTTAGCCCTCTTCTCGGGGGAGACGTAACATCTTCCTGATCATCACAGACACCTTTGGTTTTCTTCCATCTTTCTAGCATAATCAATAAGTTTTTCTTCCATAGATTCTTGATCAGCACACCAACGTTGCTTAAAATTGGGATCAAGAAGAGCTGCTAGGACGTAACTGTCGTTTGTAACATAGGTTTCGAGGCGTTTCTCAACAGACAATTTCAATGTGGATACCATCTTGTTGTTATATACCTTCGACATAATTTCAAGTTTGTTCTTTAAGCCCAAGATTACAGGTACCACTAGGCTCGATGTAACAGACTTTTCTGCCTGCACAAGAAGTGTCGCTTCTTCAAATGGCTCTAAAATTGACAGAAGCTCTTTCAATAACTTTCTTTCATACGATGAAATTTGGCATGGGGCACCAACACTATTTAACTTGTCTTCTTTGACTGAGAGCACTGATCTTATCATAAGTACCTGGGAATTCCATCAAGTAACATTTTCTGATTGGAGCCTCTTTTCATCTTCCAAAATTTCAGAAGCTAACACAGACTTCCTAACAAATTTCACGAGCGTTGATGCCTTTCCAACTAATGTTTTTAGATGCTGATTTAGTTCTTTTAAACCATCCTTTACTACAAGTTGGAGGGTGTGGGCGAAACAGTGTCCAAGAGAACAGGTTGGGAATTCATCTTCCAAGATTTCATCTGCAGCCTCATCAGACTCAATATAATCTTCATCATCGCTACTATCCATCTCATCTGTCTTCACGTCTGGCTTTTCAGTGTACCCAGGCAGTGACAAGCTGAATGCCTTTTTCATGTTAGATGCGTTGTCACTAATTATGAAATGTAATCTTTTCGGCAATATCATAAGCCATAACACACTCCTCATATTCCTGGCGTATATTTTCACCTGTGTGACGACCACGGAAACGCTTACAAGCTATCATGACAGTGTCCATATGCCAATCCAATATCATGTGACCAGTGATGCCAAGAAACCCTCTCATCTGGCGATTACTCCATATATCTATTGTCACGCATATATTCTCTGCCTGCTTCAATTTTTGCTTAAGAGCACTCTCAACTTCTACATACACCTTATCCAAATGGGTTGTGGCCAGGGTCTTTCGGTCAGGTAAATTATAGCATGGATCCAATATATTAACAAATTTCTTGAACTCGGGACAATCCAACATACGGAATGGTGACAATGTTCCAGCGATTAGGCGTACTAATAAATCGGTTGTTTCCACCTGTTTTCTTTCATTAGATCCATATTTTGTCGATTTTCTGTTTAGGTAAGTCTCAATATTCTTTTGTTGGTCTTGGCTCTTGTCGTCTTGACCCACCAGGAGTAGCATGTTTCTATGTTTTCTCTGAAAAAGAAAACAATAGTTTTGATAGCAGATACAAATGTTTGGGAGAGGGCTAATTACTACAATTATTCCTATATGACAAAAATATTAGATCTATCATATCATTTCACAATTAACCCTTTCCCAAACAAGACCTGGTTTTGACATCCCTAATAGAAAATGCTTGGGAAACATTAAGACAAAATGAGAAAATGCTGATAATCAGCATTTTCTCCTTTTGCCTCAATAATTTATGGGCTATATTGTACACTAATCAAAACTTTTTCAACATTCATTTTGTCGTCCGCAGCATCTTCCGAAACGGAACACCCTAAAATTTTGCTGTTTGGGAAAGGGTTAAATAGCAGACGACAAAATCAAATTTTATCAATTTCTAAATTTTCTTCTTCTGTCTAACTGTTTCCATTCAGGGACATCAAAACAAGGTCTTATTTGGAAATGATTAATGAACTAAGAATTAATTGTTTCTAGCACGACAAAATTTTAGACTAGTTCAAATCTGTATCAGAATAGAAATTATAGAATCTTTTTACATTTTCTCCTTTTCCATTGACATTTCACATAAGCTTTCATTTATAAGTTATCAATGAAATCAGGTAATATAAATTTGGAAAAACACTATGAAGGCAAAATTTAAGACTAGTCAAAATTCTGAGATGTTGCCGTTGGTCTTTCTGGGTATGAAAAATTGTGGGATCATCAATGAAGAAATTGCTTGCCAAAAGCCTATATCTTATGGGACATCAAAGATTGTCATTATGCTGGAATGGGTTAAAAGGTATGTTTAATAATGTTAAGTCTCTTTTCATGCATGTACACTACTGATAAATAATATAACTCTTTCCCAAACCAGAACTGGCTTAGACATCCATACATCCATATAAGAAAAGACTTAGAAAATTTTGAGACAACAGGAGTAAATACTAATAATCAACATTTTCTCCTATTGTCTCATTCTTTTGCAATATTGTACTCTAAACCTATTGTTGGTATATCAACCATTCATTGTGTCGTCTGCATGAGCTCTCAATTTGGAGGACCCTAAGATCCTATGGGAAAGAGTTACAAATTACAATATACAATAATTATTATAAACTTACCTTCAGATGAGTTGAAAAGTTTGAAGTTGTTCTTGCATTTCCAGATATGTACTGCTGACAATGGATGCATTTAATTTTCAAAGTACCCTCATTCGGAAAGGGATCCGGGACTTCAAAGTGACCTTTCCAGGACATTATTCCTCTTGCAACTAAGACAAGTGAAACTTTAGTTTAACACAAACTAATGGGATTAACTGAGTAAATAACTGAGCAAATCTCTCAAATAGTACATCAATATAAGGCTCTAAGTAAGCCCCAGGGAATAAACAAGAAATCTCTCATGTTGTGTATCAATATCAGCCCCAGGGAATTAACAAGCTTAACACCTTTTGTACAGGTTGAACAATAGGGATAATCTTGCACTTTAACCCTTTCCCAAATGACAAAATTTCAGGATGGTCCAATTTTAAAGCTGCTGCAATTGATAATTATTGTAAGTTTTAAAGGTAAAAGTTGTGAATAGAATTTAATAGCATAGAAAACATTGAGACAGAATGAGAAAAAGCTGATTATCAGCATTTTCTTATTTTGTATTAATGTTTTCCAAAGTCTTTTATATTAGGGATAGCAAAATCAGGTCCTGTTTGGGAAAGGGTTAAGTAAAGTAGATATTTTGCAACAATGCAAGCCCTTAAATCACATATTCCTACAACCCTTTCTCAAATAACAAAACTTGGTCTGTTAAAATTCAAAGGTTGCATTGTTGACAAAATCTATTTGTCATAATGAAAATTCACTATGGTTGATTAAGAAACATTAAGAAAAAGGAGAAAATGTGAACTAACAGTATTTTCCTTTTTCAGTATTATTTTCCACAGCATTGATATTTGGATGTTTCACAAGGCTCCATGTTTTGAAGATGATTAACATCAGCCTGACCAACAATTGAACATGTTTACTTTTACATGGTTTATCTAAATTGATAAGCATCAACATTTATGACACCAACTGTGTATTACCAAAATTAACAGAAAAAACACCTTAAAACTGTTATTTTATTTGAAGTAGATTCATATTGTTTCTTAATGTAATCGAAAGTAATCGAAAATGTAATCGATGATTACACACATTTTAAGACCTGTAATCGATTAAATTACGATTACATGTAATCAAAATTCCCTTCGATTACTGATTACAGTCGATTACTTGAAAAAATGTAATTGATTACAATCGATTACGATTACAGATTACGATTACCCCAACCCTGTTTGGAAGAGGGTTAAAAGCAGAGATACTGACTCTGCCAAAACTATCACATGATTGTCTCGAATTATTATCTCAAAGTTATGCATTAACCCTAAGTTGTTATAATGTCTAGAATTTAGAAAGTGTGTGTTAAAAACTGCTGACTTCAGTTTATGGTTTTAGACAATGAAAATTTTCGAAAGTAAAGTTTTCTTCTATGTAAATGTAGTTCTTGATCAGTTGATTTTCAATTTGAATATTTCTTTTAATGCTGTTTTGAAATCTCTCTTGATAAGCATTAAATTTTGCTGTAAAATTGAGTGGAAATATTTTTGAAACTTCTGTGAAGCGTATCGAGTGTTTCTAAGAAAAAACACATTGCTAAAGTAGTTAATGGTAAGGTGAAATGAAAAATTAAACATTTTTACTCTTTCCCAAACGACAAAATTTCAAGGTGATTCTCTTCAAATACTGCCACAAATGACAAAATGGATGTTATTAGTCCCCTACCGGTGTTCACACCGGAGGGGACTATAGGTTTGCCCTCCGTCTGTCCGTACGTCCGTCTGTCTGTCCGTCCGTCTGTCCGCTCAAATCTGGATCCCGTGATAACTTAATAACTAAGCAAGCGTTTTTGATTAAAGTTGGTATATGACTAGATGGCAATGTGTAGATTATGCACATCATTTTATTTTTGTTTTTCGACTTAAATTGAGGTTGCTATGGTTACAGAAATAGTGAAAATATGGCCAAAAATGGGATCCTGCGATAAGATAATAACTAAGCAAGCTAGTTTGATGAGACTTGGTATATGACTATATGGCAATGTGTAGATTATGCACATCATTTTATTTTTGTTTTTAGACTAAAATTGTTGTTGCTATGGTTACGGAAATAGTGAAAATATGGCAAAAATATTGGATCCTGCGATAAGTTAATAAGTAAGCAAGCTAATTTGATGAGACTTGGTATATGACTAGATGGCAATGTGTAGATTATGCACATCATTTTATCTTTGTTCTTTGACGAAAAGTGCGGTTGCTATGGTAACGGAAATAGTGAAAATATGGCAAAAAATGGATCCTGCAATAACTTAATAACTAAGCAAGCTAACTTGATGAAACCTGTTTTAAAATGTAAAAAAAAAATTATAAGCCATGTTAGTCGGGGTGGTGATGCAGCAGTATTAATCACCTCCAGTTGGGCATAACATTTCATATGTTTGACAATTATTTTGATGACTTGTTCATCTTAATCTATTATTGATTACCATATTGAGTCAATGTGAAGCCGGTAGGGGACTTTATGTGTTGCATACAACACCAGATACTTGTTAAAAATAGAATTTGTGTAAAATATGGCACAGAAAATATTGAGACAAAAGGAGAAACTGCTGGTCATCAGCAGTTTCTTCTTTTGTTTCAATGTTTTCCCAAGCCTTTCCTATTAGGGACGTCAAAACCAGGTCGTGTTTGGGAAAGGGTTAAGTAGTTAATGGTAGGGTGAAATGAAAAATTGAAATTTTTAATACAGTTGATAAGACAAAATCAGTTGTTACAAAATAACCTGTTTGTTGATTAACCATTTCCCAAACAGCCAAATTTCAGGGTGGTCAATTTTAAAGCTGATGCAGACCACAAAAAGGATGTGAATAAAGATTGGAAATATGTACGATATAGCAAAGAAAATATTGAAGCAGAAGGAGAAAATGCTTATCAGCATTTTCTCCTTTTGCCTCAACGTTTTCCCAAGCCTTTTCTGTAATGGACGTCAAATCCAGGTCTTGTTTGGGAGAGGTTTTATACGCCCTGAACAGTGTAGTTTGTTTTGAAATCTGTTGAATTTGTTTATTGTTTCTTTTGACGATTTAGGCCCACCATAACTTGTGTCTATATTATGTCAAATTTATCCCTTTACCAATTGGTCAAAATGTTGTCCCATAATGACAGATGCTTTAGACAACAAAATGGATGTTGATTAAGATAGTATTTGTATACAACATAGTGCCAGGAAATATTGAAACAAAAGCAGAAAACGCTGGTTATCAGCATTTCCTTATTTTGTCTCGGATGTTTTCCCAAGTCTTTTCTTCCTGTCATGTCATAACCAGGTCTTGTTTGGGAAAGGGGTATTGTTACACATAGGCCTAGAGTTTTGTTTCTACATGGGTATAGGTATACCAAGATTTAGTTTTGAATGTTTAACCCTTTCCCAAACAAGACCTGGTTTTGACGTCCCTAATTAAAAAGGCTTGAGAAAACATTGAGACAAAAGAAGAAACTGCTGATAACCAGCAGTTTCTCCTTTTGTCTCAATGTTTTCTATGCTACATCATACATAAATTCAATCATTATCAACATCCATTTTGCTGTCTTCAGCAGCTTTTGAATTGGAACCCCCCAAAATTTGTTGTTCGGGAAAGGGTTAAAATGTGAAAAAAGTCAGAGTGAAAGACTGTAAGAAATTAAATGAATTGCCATGTACAAGTTTTGAAACCCATGTACACTGCTTGTCTTAATGCATTCACAGACTTTAAGTGTGAGATTGTACTTGTCTTTCAAAATTAACTGAATGAAGTGTCAATTGTCTCAGATTTTCGGCCAATCAAAATTTTTGTCATCAAGTTAAGACTAAAGTTTAGTTAATGAATCTTGTTATTTCATCGAAAGTGTTCATAAAGCGTTTAATTGTTACACAAAATGTAAAATACCGGTAATGTGACATCACAAGTCATGTGACCTACTGCCAGATTTGAATCAACCAATTAGAATGCATTATACATATTTTATTGATAGTTACTAGTTTTTCTTGTGTTTTTTGTGTTGTTGTTATTATTTATTAGATTTATTAGCTTCAAAAGGATCAAATTTTTATTGATGCAATATTTTAATACAGTTGTAGAAAACGAAAAGTACCCACATCTAAATGATATTGCTTTTGTTTTGATATGGAAGTTTTGACTTTCAGGAGAAAAGCATTACATTCTTCGATTTTGATATAAGTTGGGCATATTCAAATATTTGCTCAGAAAACATAGGAGGAAAGGAGAAAAATGCTAAATGTTTTCCAATGCTTTCATAAAACCAGTGAATGTTTTGGGAAAGACATGATTGTATTGCCTCATACATAAAGTTTAACAACAACCAAATGAATTTTGAATGCCTGTAGGACATTGAAATCGTTTGATGTGGGTACTTTTAATTTTCCTCTCATCTCAGCATCATTAAACCCTCTCATCAGTATGTTAGCTAGAAGTTATCATAGAAGGCCTAGGCCAATATTCAACATTAATTATTAACATTACCAACCCCTTCATAGCTGCATTTTGTCGCTTTTCAACAAAAACCTTGTAACTGCAGCTTGTTTGAAGCTGCAGTTACAAGGTTTTTGTTGAAAAAGGCAATTTATAGAGCTATGAACCAGCTATTAAAATGGACTAAATTTGAAATATCAGGGGCTATATAATTTAGTGATGATGGGCCTATCATGTTAACAAACAACAGGTATTCCATTTGATTACTAGTCTTTAGAAATAAAAGTATCTCTTGTACTAACTCTAGTTTGTGTGGTTGTTTTATTTTCAGTTTTTGTTGCTGTAATATGTTCAAATTAATTGTAGACTTAATTCAAATTAGAATTATTATTCACGGAATTGTGATTCAGATATTCATTTTGAACAATTATGCCTTTTGATGTTTTACGCAATTTACTGAAAATTATAGTTTAGTGTAGAAATGTGACAATTTATCAATTTTGCCCCTTAATTAAAATTGTTATCAATACAAATTGAAGGACAAGTCCAGAATATTTCAAATACATTATGGCCCATGTTTTTGCAAAACTGTATGGTATTTTTGACATTCTTGGACTTGGCCTTTGATATGTTTTTAAGTCATGGACAAAAGTATTAGTGAAAGGTCAAGGTCATTAATTTTGAAGGTCACATCTTTATCATGTCTGTGTGTGTTGATATGAGCACATGTAAGGGCATTAGTCATAATGTTAAGTAAGAATGGATCATTAAACATAACAAGTTTTACTGTTATTTACATTTTGAGTATAAATGCCATCTGTCAAGCTAAAAGATTTTCATTTCAAAAAGAAAGCTAAGTAATAAAAAATGTTGCCATCAGGTATAGCTCTTTGCAAATTGTAATTTCATTAATAAACTTAATCTGAGTTTTCTCTGATTAAAATTCGCTTTGATATTTGGATGTTGCTATTTATGTAAATAGCGACATCCAAATATCAAAGAGCGAATTTTCATCAGAGAAGACTTGAATTATAATCAAGTTTGTATGTTGTAAAGAAGCCTCAAAAAAGATGTAAATTATGTCTCTACAAGCTGTAGTTACATCATTTTTGAAGGCACAGAGAAAAATCAATGTTTGGAGCTTCGACCGAATTTATGCTGAAGGTCCCTTTTGGCTTGACAGATGACGATAAATAAGTTGATAAGCATCCTGATCATCATAAAACAAGTGTTATAAACTCTCATCTATTCACATCAGTTTTGTTATAATAAGTGTAAATGATTGGTATTCAATAAAGTATTTTGTTTGCTTTACACAAGACTTGTTTTTCTGTCACATCCAAATATTATACATGTATATTCTTTGTGCTTCCAATTTAACCTATTCCCGCACATTGATGCTTTTGACACCTCCAAGGAAAATGTGCTAGAAAACATAGTGGATTGTGCATCCCTTTGTGTATAAATACTTTCTTGTCCATTAACCTCTGGGCCGAGCCCGGATTGCTCAGTTGGTCGGGAGTCTTTCAATCCAGGAGTTGTGACTTCGAACCCCAGCTCGGCCAGTATACTTTCTGACATTTTACTAAAGTCATTTGTCTCTCTCCAATTGGCGTGTGAGAGCAGCTGGAGGTTTGGTTTGGATATTGTGGTAGCATTGGTGAGAGAAATACAAGGAATCCACAGTTAGGTGCTCCCGCTGTCGTGATATGACCATAACAGTTGAAAACGGTGTTAAACCCCATCAAACCCCAACATCCCCTCTACTATTTAACTTAAGGTAGACCACCCCTAATGAGATTCACACAATGTCGGAATTATTCGGTTGGGTCAAAATCATTCAGCGGTGGAAAGTTCCACTGCCGAATGTTTACAAATGCGCCCGAATAGATTCGGATATGTAACAACGCCATTCTGGAAAAAACAATGTTTTATGAATCTAAAAATTGCCACATTAGGGGTATTCTACCATGGGACTCTTCTACCATAACCCATTACCACACAATGACTGACTCCCCTCAAAATTATGGCCGTGGAAAATGAAGAAATTGCTTTTGACAAGCAATTTCTCCATTTCCCACAATTTTTTCCATCCAAAAAAGACCAAAAAATTGAAAATTTCATTCACTTGAAATTGTCGTCTGCAACATCTTTGTATTTGGACTAGCCTAAAATAAGACCGTTTGGTAATGGATTAAAGCTGTTTGTCTCGTGTAAATGGACAGTCATCTACGAGAAATGAGAAGCTGGAAGGCTTCATTTTCACATCCTGAGTAAAAATTGCCAGTGAAACATTGGGAGGAAGGAAGAAATTGCTGATAATCAAAAAATTCTTTTCCCTCAATATTGTCTTTATTATAACGTATACATTTTGTATCTTTTGTATCAATTATTTTGTTATCCATGCAAGCTTTCAAAAAGCTGCTGTTTGGGAAAGGGTCCCATTTAATCTGGTCACCGTGGCTGAAAAGTCCAACACAGTGACATGGACTACGATATTTAACCCATGGCCATGCAGTGATGCTTTTTGACACCCAACAAAAAAGGCTTTGGAAAATGTTATGGAAAATGATGAAATTGCTTGTCACAAGCAATTACTTCATTTCCCACAATGTTCTCTACACAAAAACATAC
Organism: Fragum sueziense; assembly: GCA_963680895.1. NCBI lineage: Eukaryota > Metazoa > Mollusca > Bivalvia > Cardiida > Cardiidae > Fragum > Fragum sueziense. The sequence continues at coordinate 3,921,176 of OY804596.1, forward strand.
AAAAAATGTAAAATACCATGTATACATACTTGACACAAGCAATTTCTTCATTTTCCACGATGTTTTCCAAAGCCTTTAACTTGTTGGGAGTCAAAAGGGGTCACTGTGTGGTAATGGGTTAAGCCGCAATACTTTCTGTTCTATATTGTGCACAAATCCCATCTTTCGTGTATTTTGAGGTCTGCAGCACCCATCTAATTGGACGAGTCTAAAATGACATTCCTTAATGTTTGTACTGTAACTCCTGTCCAAGCAAAACCTATGTTGTCCCTCTCAGGTCATGAGACTTTTGAACTGTCAAAGGAGTGGAATTCTTATCAGCACTAAGTCTTTGTCTTAACCCATTACCAGACAGCAAAATTTTAGACTTGTCCAGATTTAAAGATTTTGCAGACGCCAATTTTAAGTGAATTGAATTTTACATTTTCATGTCTTGGGGTAAAAAACACTGGGAAAAGAAGATATTGCTTGTCACAAGCAATTTCTTCATGTTCCACAATGTTTTCCAAAGCATTTATCTTGTGTTGCGTCCAAAAGCTTTCCTGTTTGGGAATGGGTTTACCCTAACACAAATGGCTGAAATTAAAGATGGTCCAATTAACATAGTCCAATTAAGAAGCTTCTGCAGACAACAAAATAGGTGGAGTTAAAGGTAGGATTTGCGCACAATATATCGCAAATATGGAGGCAAAAGGAGAAAATGCTGGTTTTCAGCATTTTCGTTTTTTGCTCCAATGTTTTCCAAAACATGTTCTATAAGGCACATGAAAACCAAGACTTGTTTAGGAAAGAGTTAAATTTTCAAAACAATATCTGGCTTTGACATTCCTAATATTGAAGGCTTTTGAAAACATTGAGACAAGAGAAGAAAATGCTGATATTTCCAATGTTCTCCATTTGTCTCAATATTTTCTAGGCTATATTATGTACAAATCTTTATCAACTTCCATAATAGAATGGTTGTGCTGTCTGCACTTCATCTTTCATATTGGACCACTGTCTTGGCACAGTGACATATTTTTCCTCCCTCACAAGAAAAGGCCTTTGAAAACATTGTGGAAAATGAAGAAATGGCATGTGACAAGCAATTTTCTCTTTACAAAATGTTTTCTAACCCAAAAAGGAAAGATTCTTCAATATTCATCAAATTGAAACTGTTTTCTGCATAACCTTTCAATCTGGAATAGTCCAAAATTTTGCCCTTTGGAAATGAGATAAAGTTCTCACCGTTAAACTGGTCAAACATTTAGTAGCCTTGCTGTGTGGTGTTTCACCCACATAAGACTGAGGTTTTATGCAACCGTATCGAAAGATCGGGGGTCATAATTTTATTGTTTTACTCCTGTCTGTCTGTCTGTCTATCCGAAAACTTAATATTTGCCTTTTCTCCAAAAGTGTACTACCTACTAAGCTCAAATTTGGTATGTAACTTTTTTCAATGGTGTCTATCTGTTCCATGTAATATGACCATCATAAAGGTCATCCGTTAACCCTTATCGACCATTAACATGTAAACTGAACATTTTAGAAAAATTGCCATTTCGGGGAATTTCATGTTTCAAAAACACATCTTGTTTATGTCTGTAATAGGAGGAGGTTTGGAAAACATTGAAACAAAAGAAGAAAATGCTGTTAACCATTCCTTTCTGATGTTTCCTCAACATGCTTTCCATTGGGCAATTTCTTCATTCCATTGGGCAATTTCTTCATTTTCCCTCAATTGCTCAATCCTATCAAATTAATCCAATGAAATGAATTAAATTGAATTGTGTTTAACTAGTTTTTCAACATTGACTAATTTTTGTTGTTTTAGACCCAATGGACAATAATCAGATCTGTTTTCCAAATCATATTGCTAGAACCCCCCCCCCCCATTCGAGACAGGAATATTGAGTATAAATTACAATATTGTAATTATAACAAAACCGGTTTAACCTACTTTCGTTTTGACATCACACGTGAAGGATCGTGCAATCAGGTGTAATCAACTTCACAAAATGTTGCAGCCAGTGCTTAAAGATCTGAATAATCTAAAGATTGTACTTGCCAGCTCGTCTCCGAGGAGAAAACTGCTGCTAGAAAATATTGTGAGTATACTGACAGATTTGTTGCCAAACGACAAAATTTTAGACTGGCTCAAAATCAAAGATGATGCAGACGACAATCTGACGTCCCCATTAGGAAAATGCTTATGGAAATATCAATGCAGAATTTTCTTCTTTTGCCTCAATATCTGAAATGTGTAGACACCGTAGGACCAAGATCTATACAGTTTACACAGATTCTAGACCTTTATTGTAAAACACCCATCTTGTTTTCCATTTCTTACCCCTACCCTCCCCAAAGAAGTGGATAGGGTATAGTTGCAATAATATTCTAGATCTAGATCCGAAACCCTTATTGACGCTTTTTCTATTAGGCTTTAGCAAAAGATGTCTTAATTTGATACTGGCTAAATATTGACAAAACAGTACAGCAACAGATCTACCATGGAAGAATGGTTAACACTAGATCTATATGTTTGATTTTGACCACAGGGAATTTTAGCGATTTTTATGTAGACTCTTTCTATTAAAGACAAGGGGACCAAGTTTTCGTATATAGAAAATAGTACCCATTCTCGCAAAACACCTGTTACAACGCCAATTTTGAAGATAATTACACGGGATCTTCTTTAATAAGCTCCTTACATATTTATTTAGCGAAAAATCCGGTGGTCTGTACAGGTAACGATCAGTGTTTTTCGTGACAGAGGCCGTTTCTCGACAAAAGGTTCGAAATTGCCATGTACGACACAAGCGTGATGTCAGCGCGTTCGGTTGTAACTCTGGTGAGTGTTTATGTCACAATGTTCCATTTGACTTTCGAACGAAACAGAACGGTTCATTATTCAATTTCACCATAATTGTCTAAAGCAATGCTTTAATTCTCATTTTTTCAAGCTTAATTTAGCATAACTGTCGATGATTTTTTTAGTTTTCACAATTAAAAGAATTACTTGAGTGAGTGTGCTCAACAGCGAGATGAACTCGCCCTCCATCAGTCATACGTTCATTATTACTCGAGTAAATTTTTTTTCTTGTTAAAAAATAAAATTGGTGTTCAATAAGCGGAAAAAGATACGAATTAAAGCATTGCTTTGGACAATTTTGTTGAAATTTGAAACTGAACCGTTCTGTTTCGTTCGAAAGTCAAGGGGAACATTGTGATAAAAACACTCACCAGAGTATCCCAAGCGAACACGCCTAAAATTGGCGAAATCTAAAGTCCGTTGAGTCGGCAAAACATTCAACAAATTAAAGCTGAATTCTTTGTGATATTATTCAACAAGGGAGGTTGGTGAAAGATTTTATTATCCCCCGCCGAAAAAATTTTTCGGGGGGGATATTGTTTTTGCCATGTCCGTCCGTCCGTCCGTCCGTCCGTCCGTCCGTCCGTCCGTCCGTCCGTCCGTCCGTCCGTCCGTCCGTCCGACATTCGTTTCCGCGCTATTTCTTGGAAACTATAGACCGGATTTCGATGAAACTTGGCACACAGCTTCACTACAAAGAGGACATGCGCATATCGTCGGGGTTACCCGGTTCGACCATTGAATTTAGAGTTACTGCCCCTGACTGTTTAAGCCATATACATACAGAGTGATATTCGTTTCCGCGCTATTTCTTGAAAACTGTAGACCGGATTTCGATGAAACTTGGCACACAGCTTCGCTACAAAGTGGACATGCGCATATCGTCGGGGTTACCCGGTTCGACCGCCGAATTTAGAGTTACTGCCCCTGACTGTTTTAGCCATATACATACAGAGTGATATTCGTTTCCGCGCTATTTCTTGAAAACTGTTGACCGGATTTCGATGAAACTTGGCACACAGCTTCGCTACAAAGTGGACATGCGCATATCGTCGGGGTTATCCGGTTCGACCGCCAAATTTAGAGTTACTGCCCCTGACTGTTTTAGCCATATACATACAGTGATATTCGTTTCCGCGCTATTTCTTGGAAACTATAGACCGGATTTCGATGAAACTTGGCACACAGCTTTACTACAATGAGGACATGCGCATATCGTCGGGGTTACCCGGTTCGGCCGTCGAATTCAGAGTTACTGCTCCTGACTGTTTAAGCCATATACATACAGAGTGATATTCGTTTCCGCGCTATTTCTTGAAAACTGTAGACCGGATTTCGATGAAATTTGGCACACAGCTTTACTACAAAGTGGACATGCGCATATCGTCGGGGTTACTCGGTTCCACCGCCGAATTTAGAGTTACTGCCCCTGACTGTTTTAGCCATATACATACAGAGTGATATTCGTTTCCGCGCTATTTCTTGAAAACTATAAACCGGATTTCAATGAAACTTGGCACACAGCTTTACTACAATGAGGACATGCGCATATCGTCGGGGTTACCCGGTTCGATCGCCGAATTTAGAGTTACTGCCCCTGACTGTTTAAGCCATATACATACAGAGTGATATTCGTTTCCGCGCTATTTCTTGAAAACTATAGATCGGATTTCAATGAAACTTGGCTCACAGCTTCACTACAAAGTGGACATGAGCATATCGTCGGGGTTACCCGGTTCGACCGTCGAATTTAGAGTTACTGCCCCTGACTGTTTTAGCCATATACATACAGAGTGATATTCGTTTCCGCGCTATTTCTTGAAAACTATAGACCGGATTTCAATGAAACTTGGCACACAGCTTAACTACAATGAGGACATGCGCATATCGTCGGGGTTACCCGGTTCGACCGCCGAATTTAGAGTTACTGCCCCTGACTGTTTAAGCCATATACATACAGTGATATTCGATTCCGCGCTATTTCTTGAAAATTATACACCGGATTTCAATGAAACTTGGCACACAGCTTTACTACAATGAGGACATGCGCATATCGTCGGGGTTACCCGGTTCGGCCGTTGTATTTAGTGTTACTGCCCCTGACTATTTTAGCCATATACATACAGAGTGATATTCGTTCTGTTGAAGCCATATACATACAGAGTGATATTCGTTCTGTTGAAGCCATATACATACAGATTTATATTCGTTTCCGCGCTACTTTATTGACAATGAAAATATATTCGGCGGGGGATATCAATTCAACGAATTTGCTTGTTTTATTTTATCGTTTTAATGCATGTTTTGGCCACGATCATGCACAAACTAGCAGATTTAGTCCTACAAGCGGGGGTCACACGGTCACGTCGTTGATGGCGTTTTCGAACCTTTCGTCGAGAAACCGGCCTCTGTCACGAAAAACTCTGATCGTTACGCGTACAGACCACCGGATTTTTCGCTAAATAAATATACAAGGAGTGAATTAGTGAAGATCTCGTGTAATTATCTTCAAAATTGGCGTCGTAACGGGTGTTTTGCGAGAATGGGTACTATTTTCTATACATGAAAACTTGGTCCCCTTGTCTTTAATAGAAAGAGTCTACATAAAAATTGCTAAAATTCCCTGTGATTTTGACAGGGGTTAAAGTTCAGCATTGTGAAGTCTGACTTTGAGGAGAACCTGAAGAAGGACAGTTTTGATACACCACTAGACTATGTGAGAGAGACGGCTAAACAGAAGACACTCAATGTGGTCAACAGATTGTACTCTAATAAGGTAGGAATCTATTGTATTGTATCCTTACTAAGTCTAACAATGACTCCTTTTGACAACATATTTGAATATAATTGGTTGAGAAACCCTTGCAGGAAAAGGAGAAAATGCTGAGCCTTTACCTTCAAAGAATTCTAAGATTGAGCAAAATAGATTTCTTAACGAGTTAGATTTTATCATTAATTTTGTCTTCTGTAATTGAACTCCTTTCAATTTCAGGGTTCCCCAAAACCCCCAAATGGGGGTTTTGCACCCCCAAAATTGAATCTTGCACCCCCATTTTTTTCAGGCAGCCGTCTATGTCTCATATAGAAGGGGCGCAAGTATGCTGTAAAATGACTGTTTAAACTTCCAGATTTAAAAGTCAGTGGGAACCCTGAATTTAGACTTTTCTAAATAAATGATTTTTGAGATAGGATTATTTGGGGAACAGTGTATAATACTGTATCATAGATCTACATGTATGATTTGTAGAAAATTTATACATTACCATTTAGGAAAATTTCAACAACATTAATGTACTCAGCAAAAATTGCAGTCTTTTGTTCGAAATATAGACTCTATCATTGGTTACATATAGAAAATTAATGTCATTACTAGGCTTAACCCATTACTGCATAGTGACGCCTTTTGACTCCTTCGCCAGAAAAGCTTGGGAAATCATTGTGGAAAATGAAGAAATTGCTTCTGACAAGCAATTTTTTATTTTCCACAATGTTTTCTAACCCAATGTGGAACTACTTTTGAAATTTCATCATTTTGAAATTGTCGTCTGCAACAACTTTCAAATTGGAAGAGTCCAAAATTTTGTCATTTGGGAAAGCGTTTCCAATTCCTATTTTTGTTGTACTTTGTTCCCAGGAGTCACCCCCAGATCTCATCATTGGTGCAGACACCATCGTTACCATGGACAACAAGATTTATGAGAAACCAGCTTCCAGGGATAATGCTGTGGAAATACTGTTGGGGTAACTTGTACATGTATATATTCTATCTTGTGAATGTCAGAACATCTGATGAATTCATATCCACACAATGGCGCCTTTTGAGGCCCCACAAGATAAAGGCTTTGGAAAACATGGTGGAAATTGAAATTGCTTGTAACAAGCTATGTCTTCATTTCCACAATGTTTACTACTCAAAATGGACAAGAGTGCAAAATTTGATTCACTTAGAAACACATCTGCAACATCTTTGATTTAGGATAAGTCTGAAATATTGCCTTCCGGGAAAGGGTTAGGGTTTTTCTTTCCCAGATATTTCATCTAGCTCACTTATCTTGTGGAAAGAAGTGCTGTTACCCAAACTGGCAAAGTCCCGCCACAATGTAGGTTTATAAAATGTTATGTTACTTTTAACTGCAATTCAAAGAATTTGGTGTGTCTTGTTCATTTTGATAATCACTTTTTGCTAAAAATTGCATCGTTTCAACCTTATTCAAACAAAAACTGCATTCAAATGTTATGCCCAGCTTTCATGATTATGTCTCATTTCTTGTTGTTCTACTCTGAACACTTTTCCACACAAGAGCTGGTTTTGATGTTCCAAAATAGGAAAGGCTTGGGAAAATAATAAGTCAGATGAAAAAAATGCTGATAATCAACATTTTCTCCTTTTGCCACTATATTTTTTGTACGATATTGTAAACAAATTATGTCCTAATAAACAAACCATCACTTTTTCGTCTGCAGCAGGTTTTGAATTAGACTATGCACAAAGAAAATGCATGATACGGAGATGTACAATAATATGGAGGTATACAGGAAACAATAGCTCACCCGTGAGCATTTTGTGCTCAGGTGAGCTAAAAATGGATCTCTGAGGTCTTTGAAGGGGGGATGATAATGTAAATAACAAGGTGGTCATGGTGGATGTCTGCTTCATAACAATTCTTGTTTCTTTTCAAAGACATTTTACTATACATGTATTTTCAGATTTAGTGGAAAAAGTCACACAGTGTATACCTCAGTGGTTCTTGTTACTCCAAGTAAATCAGGTAATATTTCTTTCAATATTTCAAACCTTTCCCAAACACCAAACAATTGAATAAGGGTAGTTCAATTTGAAAGCTGCTGTAGACGACACAATTGAAGCATATGAATAGTGGTGAATTTGTGTGCACTGTATCACAGAAAATATTGAGGCAAAAGGAGGAAATGCTGATGATCAGCATTTTCTTCTTTTGCCTCAATATTTTCCCAAGCCTTTTCTGTTAAGGACGTCAAAGTCGGGTCTTATTTGGGAAAGGGTTAATAAAGCCTATATGAATGTAGGTCTAGTAGAATTTTGACATCTGCGGAAAGAAATCCATTGCTTTGTATTTTCATACCTTTTCTTATCCGATTGTGATACATTGTATCACAACAATCATGTAAAACTATTAGGGGTGGTGCGCAAATGGTGTGATAAAAAACATAGTGTGAAATGTTCTATTGTCTCAAGAACACATGTGCACTATCCTTTGTTTGCGAGGAATTAAGACATATTGGTCTCTAATATGAGTTTTAAGAAGTGAAGTTATAGTAGACTAACAAATTAGAAACAATTTTCATTGAATATGGTAACTAAACAGACTAAATGTCAATGTTTCCACAGATGGAGGTGCCCCGTACAATCTAGTCCAGTTCCATGAAGCTACAGAAGTACAGATGGGTGATTTGACACAACAGATTGTTCAAGCTTATGTGGATACCGGTGAACCTATGTATGTATACATGTACATTACACATTATAGCGTTAATTCACGTTTTTGAGGTTGTTAACATTCGCAGAGGCCCAAGGAATATGTTAATGCCCGAGTGCGAAGCACGAGGGTTGTTTTCGTATTTTGCGGGCCTCTGCGAATGTTAATGACCAAAAAATAGGTGAATTGACGCTATTATTGCATAAAAAGCATAAAATTCCAATGATTACTTACCCCAAACCCCTTGATATGTGCGAAAAATGAACCGAGGTGAGATAAGAAAATGTCCACCATTGTTGTTTTGTTCTGATAAATCTTCCGAGAATTTTTTGTTATGCGTGACGTTGGTAAAACGATGTTACATCATAATTTGGCGCCAAAAGGCGAATGTAGCTTATTTAACGTAAGATGTTGAGTTTTTTGCGGGATAAGAGACAATTGTTTATTTTGAAGGGTCAAATCGAGGATATTTGAGTGCAAAGCCGGTCCTATATCGCACTGAATATTAACAGGTTTTCACGATATCAAACCGATTTCTTCCCGTTATTCAATGCTACTAACGGACTGAAAACACACATTTTATGCAATAATGTGTAAAGAATTTTAAAATTCTTAGAGTTGGGCAATGAGAGATAACTCATTCCCACACAATGACGCTTTACAAGTTCAAGGCTTTGGAAAACAGTGTGGGAATAATTGAAGAAATTGCTGTGACAAATTTAAAAGTTGTCTCAGATGACAAGATTGATATTTATGATGACAAGATCTGTGTAATCTTTATATCTTAACCCTTTCCCAAACAAGACATGGTTTTTACATCCCTAAAAGAATAGGCTTGGGAAAACATTAAAACAAAAGAAGAAACTGCTGATAACCAGCAGTTTTTCCTTTTGTCTCAATATTTTCTATGCCATATTTTACACAAATCATATCTTTATTAAAATCAATTTTGAATTTGTAGCAGTTTTTGAATTGGATCACCCTAAAATTTTGCCGTTTGGGAAAGGGTTAAAGGAGAACATACTGGTTATCATCATTTTCTTTTTTTCCCTCATTGTTATTCAAAACCTTTCTATTAAATGCACTGCTTGATTAGATGTAGCACAACAAGGATTATCTGTACCTGTTACTTTACTGTTTTTATTATACCCCCGCAAAACGAATGATTTAGGGGGTATACTAGAATCAGCCAGTCTGTCTGGCTGTCTGTCCATTCGTCCGTCCATGTACAAAATATTTGTCTGTAGCATATCTCTGAAAGTCAAGTAGCTATGACTGTGAAACTTCATGGTTAGATATATCTCACTAAGGAGAAATGCAATGTACAAGGAACATAACTCTACCTTGCTTATTTTGTGAGTTATTGCCCTATGTTTTCGACAAAAATGTTTATCCGGACAAATGTAGTGGCAGGGTATTTTTATCACCTCTTGTGATAGATTTCTATTTTTGTCCTGTGACAAGGACAAGTCCTGTGGACATAATATACAAGTTCAAAGATGTTGCAGATTACAATTTCAAGTACATGGAACTTTACATTGTTTGTCTGTCTGGTCAGAAAACTTTGTTTATGATTAAGAACTTAAAGTCACAAGCAATTTTATCATTTTACACAAAGTTTTCGAAGTACTTAACAGCATTTGTACTTGAGGGATGTCAAAAGGCACCATTCGGCATTATGTGGCAATGGTTTAAAGGCATGCCTGGTGGTAGGATTCCCTTTATATTTTCTCCCTTTCCCTCAACATTTTCTTATTCTCCTAATGTTCTCTCTCTTCAGGGACAAAGCTGGAGGATATGGTATACAAGCTCTAGGCAGTACATTAATTAAAGGCGTGTCGGGCGATTACTTCAATGTGATAGGATTTCCTCTACATCCATTTGCTAAACATATACTGGAACTCTTCCCTCCTTCATGAGACGGGATCCTAGTCTAATTTTGTGTTTGACTTTATATCAAAAGATTCAAGGCATTTTGTTTGTTTATCTGTCTGTCTGTACACTTTCTACTACATGGGCATTATTGTTTCACAAATACTTTGTATCTTATGAAATTTTATGAATTTACATATTGTTTTAAAAGGCTTAGCCCATTCCCATACAATGCTTGGTTTTGCTGTCCCTAAAAGAAAAAGTTTTGGAAAACATCAAGGCAAAAGTTGATAATGAGCATTTTATCTTTTTTGTCTGTGCTATATATTGTACACAAATGTTATTAGCTCACCTGAGCACAAAGTGCTCAAGGTGAGCTATTGTGATCGCCTTTTGTCCGTCGTCCGTCTGTATGTCCGTCCGTCCGTCCGTCTGTCAACAATTTGATGTTTACACTCTAGCATCTACAAATATCAGCCAATCTCGACCAAACTTGGTCAAAACATGTATGACCATGAGCTCTCGGATGAGTTCGAATTTGGGTCAGATCAGACCGGAAAGTCCGGAGTTATCTGCCCTTGAATGTAAAAAATAGCTACTTTTGACATTGTTTACACTCTAGCATCTACAAATATTGACCAATCAATACGAAAGTTAAACACAATGTTGGTGACCATAAAATATGGGATGAGTTTGAATTTTGGTATGATCAGAATAGAAAGTCCTGAGTTATCTGCCCTTGAATTTGACAAAATTGTCGTTTTTGACCGTTTTCGACTTTGTTTACACTATATAGCATCTGCAATTATTGACCAATCAAGACAAAACTATCAAGACAAAACTTTAACACAATATTAGTGACCATAAGATCTTGCATGAGTTCGATTTTGGGTGAGATCGGACCAGAAAGTCGGGAGTTATCTGCCATTGAAAGAAAAAAAGCTACTTTTGACATTGTTTACACTCAAGCATAGATCTACAAATATTGACCAATATATATACAAAAAATGGACACAATGTTGGTGACCTTGTATAAGATTTTGGATGAGTTTTTGTTTTGGTTTGGTCGGACCAGAATGTCCTGAGTTATCTGCTTTTGAATTTGACAAAATTGCTGTTTTCAACTTTGTTTTTACTCTAACAACCACAAAATTAATGAGGACCAATCAAGACAAAACTTTGATCTTGGATATAATGATTAATCACCATAAGATCATGGATGAGTTTGAACTTCAGCACAATTAGACAAGCAGTTGCTGAGTTATCTGCCCTTGAAATGGAAAAAATTCTCGTTTTTGACTTTGTTTTCACTCTTTACAACCAGATATATTGACCTATAAAGAGGAAACAGGGACATAATGTTGATGACCATAAGTTTGTTTTCAGTCTTAATGTCACAAATATTAATTGATTCAAACATAACTGTGGCTCATATCATTTTGGTTCAGGTGAGCGATATAGGACCATCATGGTCCTCTTGTTTTTATTGCCAACCATTTTGTTGGGGCTGTAGCTTTCTAATTAGAACAGCCAAATTTTAAATGTTTTGGAATGGGTTAAGTGGCAAGTTGTGCAGATTGACCAGGATAGATACTTTTTAGCGAGCCAGAACTTTATGTCTGGGGAGCTAATGTCACAGCCCTAGTGTCACGTCTTCAAAAAAATTAACGTGGTCTATATCTCAGGCACTATTAAAGATACAGTCTTAATACTTCACACATGGATAATTCCTGCCAAGACCTTTCATTTGGGACCACGACCTTCGACCTTGTGACCTTGACCTTCGGGTTTGACTTACTTTTGAAAAACTCTAACCTGGCCTATATCTCATGAAACATTATTGATAGAGCCTTGATATTTGACACATGGATACCTCCTGCCAAGACCTTTCAATTGGGACCATGACCTTTGACCTTGAAATTTGGCCTACTCTTGAAAAATTAGGCTATTTTTGTGACTAACTTAAGTATAGGCGAGCTACGTTGTCCGCGGAAAACTCTTGTTGCACTTGTAGTAACCCCCTATTTTCACTTGGCAGGTCTCGGCTTTACTTTTGACAGCTTATTCAGTGATTTCATTTATAGAATATTTGCCTGTGCACAAAATACATTAACAATCCATCCGATTGGAAAAAACTTTTTTTTTTGCCAATCACATGGCTTGTTATACACATTAAGTATTATGTGCCTTTGGGTATTGGTCTAGAAAAATAGTTTCTTAAAGCAATTTTACTTAGGTTATTGTGGTATTACAACATTTCGAAATCCATCAGTAGTTGTTTTGATTCATGCAAAAACATTAACCTTGGCAAACAACAAAATGCTACACTGATCAAATGTGCTCCAGATGACATGAGATTTTTGCACAATATAGCACAGAAAATATAGAGGGAAAAGGAGAAATTGCTGACAATTATCAATTTTTATACAATTTCTTTCGAATTGGAGCAATCTAAAACTGTGCTCTTTCGGAATTTTTGACTGATTAGCACTCCATATCCAAAATACAAGAGATGATTCTTGGACTATACTAGGGGAGACACTAACCTTTTTCCACATAATGGCTGCTTTTGATGATTTAAATGGAATACTAGTTTAACCCTTTCCCAAACAAGACCTGTTTTAGCCGCCTAAAAAAGGCTTGGGAAAACATTGAGGCTAAAGGAGACAAGAGGACCATGATGGTCCTATATCGCTCACCTGAACCAAAATGATATGAGCAACACTTTTGCTCAATTCAATCAATATTTATGACTTTAAGACTGAATATGAACTTATGGTCAATAACGTTGTGAAAATCAAACTCATCCGAGATCATATGGTGCCCAACATTGTTTTTTTTTTTTTTTGTTTTAAATTGTAGATTCTAGAGTGTAAGCAAGGTCAAAAACTGCCAAAAATGGCAATTCTATCAAATTCAAGGGCACATAACTCTCGTCTTTATGGTCAGATCAGACTGAAAATCAACCTCATATGAGATCTTATATTCTCAAACATTGCGCCAAAGATTTGTCCTGAATGATTAATGATCATAGATTCTAGAGTGTAAACAAGGTCATAAACAGCCGAAAATGGTAATTTTATCAAATTCAAGGGCACCTAACTCTCATCTTTCTGGTCAAATCAGACTGAAAATCAAACTCAATCAAGTTCTTATGGTCCCCAACATTGTGTCCAAGTTTTGTCTTGATTGATTAATAAATGTAGATTCTAGAGTGTAAACAAGGTCGAAAACAGCCGAAAATGGCAATTTTGTCAAATTCAAGGGCACGTAACTCTTTCTGATTAGATCAGACTGAAAATCACACTCATCCGAGATCTTATGCTACCCAACATTATGTCCAAGATTTGTCTTCATTGGTCAATAATTGTAGATTCTAGAGTGTAAACAAGGTCGAAAACAGCCGAATACGGCAATTTTGTCAAATTCAAGGGCACATTACTCCTGTCTTTCTAATCAAATCAGACTGAAAATCAAACTCAACCAAGTTGTTATGGTCCCCAACATTGTGTCCAAGTTTTGTCTTGATTGAATATTGTATTGTAGATTCTAGAGTGTAAACAAGGTCGAAAACAGCCGAAAATGGCAATTTTGTCAAATTCAAGGGCACGTAACTCTAGACTTTCTGATTAGATCAGACTGAAAATCACACTCATCCGAGATCTTATGCTACCCAACATTGTGTCCAAGATTTGTCTTCATTGGTCAATAATTGTAGATTCTAGATTGTAAACAAGGTCGAAAACGGCCGAATACAGCAATTGTGTCAAATTCAAGGGCAAACAACTCTTGACTTTTTGATCAGATCAGACTGAAAATCAAACTCATCCAAGATCTTATGCTACCCAACATTATTTCCAAGATTTGTCTTCATTGGTCAATAATTGTAGATTCTAGAGTATAAACAATGTTGAAAACAGCCGAAAACGGCAATTTTGTCAAATTCAAGGGCACATAATTCAGGAATTCCTGATCAGATCAGACTGAAAATCAAACTCATATAAGATCTTATGGTCTCTAACATTGTGTCCAAGTTTTGTCTTGATTTGTTAATAATTGTATATTCTAGAGTGTAAACAAGGTCGAAAACGGCCAAAAATGGCAATTTTGTCCAATTCAAGGGCACATAACTCTCATCTTTCAGGTCAGATCAGACTGAAAATCAAACTCATCTGAGATCTTATGGTCTCCAACATTATGTTCAAGTTTTGTCTTGATTAATCAATAATTGTAGATGCTAGAGTGTAAACAAACTTAAAAACAGCATTTTTTGACATTCAAGGGCAGATAACTCAGCACATTCTGGTCCGATCAGGCCCATAATCGAACTTGTCCGAGAACTTATGGTCATACTTACTTTGGCCAAGTTTGATCAAGATTGCCTAACTTTTGTGGATGCTAGAGTGTAAACACCCCAAATGTTGACGGACGGACGGCCGGCCGGACGCCAGACAAAAAGTGACCACAATAACTCACCTCGAGCACTTCGTGCTCAGGTGAGCTAAAAATGCTGATAACCAGCATTTTCTCCTTCTGTCTCAATATTTTCTTTGCTAAATTGTACATAAAGTTAATTTTCATTAATGTCAAATTGATTGTCTGCAGCAGCTTTTGAATAGGGCTACCATAAACTTGCCCTGTTTTGGAATGAGTTAAAAACACCTAGAGGGAAAAGGAAATAATACTGATAACCAGCATTTTATCTTTTTCCATCAAGGTTTTGTTTAGCATTACTGCACTATTTTCTTTTTTCATAACAACTCATCTGCATTTGGAAAGGGATAATTGCATTTCCATCACCATAACATCCTTTCCAAGCCTCCAGCTGCTTATCAATCATATGAGCCAGAATCTGGAAAAAGGGCCCTTATAGCATTTGAAAATGGTGTGTTTCAGGACCAGCCTGTGTGTAAGTTAAGGGGTCTGTTTCATCAAAACATTTTTAAAACATGCATTTTTGACATACCAATGTCTTAAATATCGCTTGAAACAACATTCGCAAAACCCAGGACCTGGTCTTGATAGATTAGAGATACGCGTTTCTTGCCCTTTACACGTCGTAAGTCGTTGGTAAGACAGAAATATGTCTTAAAGGTTTTGATGAAACAGGTCCCAGTATGACAGGATCCATTCTGCTGTTTAATGGTGCCTACAGATCATAAAGAATGTATTGGAGGCCAATATGGTTTATGATCAGACTGCGTGTATACGCAGGCTGATCTTGAACCATGTTGGGCTCAAAAGCCTTAAAAGACGATTTTCAAGATCCTGGCTCATATATAAACGATTGATTGGGGTAAACACCTCTTTCAACTGCCATAGTCATAGAGCAGCTGAAGCACCTAACCATGGATTCCTGTGGTTCCTCACCCCAGTACAACCACAACATCCTTACCAAAACATTCTTACCAAGCTTCCAGCTGCTCCCCCATGAAGTTTAACGATCATCAAACCATTGGTGGGAGACAAATTTGTCAGAAATGATGTTTGCCAAGTCCGGGGATCGAACCTGGGCCCAAGTGAGTCTGATGCGCTATGGTAACAGCCATTGGTGCGAGACAAATTTCAGCAAGAACATTTGTCACAGACAAGATTAGACCAGTGGGCATAAACTACTAATTGCGCCGTGGCAAACAGGAACAATGTTGAGAGAGTAATGTACTTTGTCTGTTTGATTTTGGATAAAACTCGAGGTTTATTTCAAAACAAGTCTTATGTCAGAAAATACAACATTTTATTAAACACATTTCAAAATAGAATAATTTACAAATGAGATATACTTTAGAAATATTTAACACTTTTCAATACACAGAATAATTTACAAATGAGATATATTAGCTCAAATAGAATATTTCAAAGCTGTATACATGTAAAGTATATCATTTATTTGCTCCCTATCTTTGGTACAAATTACGCATACGAAAATATGGAATATATTTGAACCAGGATCTGGCAAAAGGGTCCTTATGACATGTGAGACCAACATGGATCTGGATCAGCCTGTGTAAATGCACAGTCTCATCAAGATCCATCTTGTTCTCTAATACAGTTAGATATACAATCTAGGCTGGAGTGGTTCTTTAAACCTTTCCCAAATGGCCAAAATTTGGACTTATCCTATTTGAAAGCTGCTGGGAATGACAAAATAGGTGTTGATAAAGATGGGATTTGCATACATTATAGCACAGAAAATATTGAGGCTAAAGGAGAAAATGCTGATTATCAGCATTTTCTTCTTTTGCCTCAATGTTTTCCCAAGCAATTCCTATTAGGGGCTCCAAAAGCAAATCTTGTTTGGGAAAGAGTAAAACATTAAAATTTTGTGGAATCAGTTTAACAGTTCATCCAATGCTCAAGTTGCATTAACCCTCTCCCAAACAAGGCCTGGTTTTGACGTCCCTGATAGAAAATGTTTGGGAAAACAATGAAACAAAAGAAGAAACTGCTGATAACCAGCAGTTTCTCCTTTTGTCTCAATATTTTCCATGCCATATTTAACACAAATTACATCTTTAATAACAACCATTATGTCATTTGTGGCGTTTTTGAAGTTGATCACCCTAAAAATTTGCCTTTTGGGAAAGGGTTAAGGCCTAAAGTCATTTTGTAATAGCAAGTAATTAGCCTGGAAACTGGGAATCAGTAGACACTTCATGGCAAGATGGGCATAAATTCTAATCCAACAGATGTGTTGTGGTAAGAAGGGTATAAATTCTACTCTCATAGATGTGATGTCTACAATGTTATTCAATGATGACACTAAGTTCTAGGACTCAACACAAATAAAAGGGAGTGATGACATTCCAAATTTGTAACTTTAAATCCAAACCCTTTGTTGTGGGTCTCCAGGAGACCATTCCAATGAGTACCCACAGCATAGGGTTTCATGAAGAGTACACGAAAAATTGCATTTTGAAAAGCCATCAGCCCCTCTTATCTGTAGCTCTGCTGAACAGACCCTTAAGTAGCTGTGGAGAAACAAAAAGCACTGTAAAACATTTATTATGGTAACAGAGGCATGTGCAGAGTAATGGCATTAGTAGAAACAGAGATTTGACAAACTTGCATGTAAAAAATTTAACAAAAGCATTACAGCTACGTCCCAGTGACTAGAATAGCCCCCTCCCCTATTCTATGAATAGTTGCGCTAAAATGCTTCAACTCCGCCATTATCTTAGTGGAACAGGAAGCAAATGACAAGAGGACCATGATGGTCCTAAATTGCTCACCTGATCAAGCATGAGACATAAGTCTCGTTCGAGTCAATTTTGTCAAATTCAAGGGCATATATCTCATGACTTTCCAATCTGATCAGAATGAAAATCATACTCATCCCAGATCTTATGGTTTCCAACATTATGTCCAAGTTTTGTCTTGATTGGTAAAAAATTGTATATTCTAGAGACTAAACTAACTCCAAAATGGTCAAAGACAGCAGTTTTGTCAAATTCAAGGGCATGTAACTCATGACTTCCTCAATCCTGGTGAGATCAGTTACCAACATTGTGGCCTAGATTTATTTTGATTGGTCAATATTTATAGATGCTAGAGTGTTAACAAAGTAAAAAGAAGCTATTTTTGACATTCAAGGAAACATAACTCCAGACTTCCAGGTCAAATCTGACCCAAAAACTCATCAAAGAACTGATGGTAATACATCTTTTGACCAAATTTGGTCAAGATTGGTCAATATTAGTGGGTGCTAGAGTGTTAACACCAAAATGTGAGCAGACGCCGACGGACAAAAAGCGACCACAATAGCTCACCTTGAGCGCTTCGAGCCCAGGTGAGCTAAAAACTTAGGCCATTCAGCTAACACCTACATGGCAGCAAAGGAGTGACTAGAGCGTAAATTTGGAGGTACTAACCATATTGTAAATAAGTTTCTTGTTTGTCTCGAACCGTTTCAAGCAATAAAAAACAAAAATGCAAAAGACTTAGAAAGACTTTCTGGCTTATTGGACATCGCGATGATGAATCTAAAAGAAGAAAGACAGGAAAAGGACCTGGCAAATGAGTCATTATACCATAGATTTATAAAGAAAATACTGCAATCAATTTTAACGAGATACCATCATTATGTATACGAAAAGACCTTGACCAGTCAGTTGAAACTTGAAACCCTCAGCTTATACATATTTTGAAACGTTTGTCATAATGGATGAGATATATGCCATGATGCAACTCTGTCATGAGGGACAATTGGGTTGTAGTTAACATGGATAATGCAGATTACTATTTGTGCGTATGACAACAAGAAGTGCAAAGTGCACATTAGGCTCACAACCAAATCACAATCCATCCAACAGTAGCATATTACAGGTGTAAATGGGAAGGAATGCGAAGACATATCAATGGAACATTTTATTTATGTTTCTGACGACAAAAGACACTATAGATGTAGTACAGGAATTTGTTAAGTGGGTCACTGAGCACCTCTTTCGCAGATAGAGGCTGAGGCTTCACATCAATTCAAACCATATGCAGCCGATTGTATAAACGTTGGTTAAGTTAACTTTTGGTTAGTGCCTAACCAGCGGTTAAATCCTAACCAGTTTGGTTAACTAACCAAAATGGTTAACCGCTTGTATAAAGCGATTTAACCAAGTGGTTAAGTTCGCTAAGTCTGGTTAAGTTAACTAAATTATTTTAACCAAAACGGTCAGCCTTCTAGTCTAAATTCTATTACTTTTTTCCCGTCATGCACTGTTCTCGCCAGTTCCGATTCCTGCATTTTTCGCGCAAATATGTCAACTTATTTACACCATCCGACAATGAAAACTTGCCAGGAGAGGAATTCGCGATAAATGTTAAAAGAATATCTTACCAAATAGCAAAACAAAAACACGTCATTGAAATTGTAAATGTAAGCTGAATTCAATATAGGATTTTAAAAATGACAAAGGGCTTAAAATATTCATGCGATCTACGCTATTTCTCACAGTTTTCCAGTTCTTGCCTTTGTTTAGATTAGAAGATTCTGCATATCGACAGGCCTACCCAAAGTTATAAATTCTGTTAACCGTCTTTTCTTTTCCGACTGTGGTTTATGCAGATAAATATAATCTGTACACGTTGTATGCAAATGTGTATTGACGAGTGTGTTCTATTTTTAGATTCTCGGCATAGCGGTAGTGACGAGTATCAGTCACTTTTCTCTCGAAGTTTATTCCGCTTTTTCATTTAGAACAATGGTGCAATAGTGTTGGTAGATCTTTAAGACATTTTCCTCTGCCACAATATATTCCTTTCTGACTCCAATTAGATCTAGATAAAGCCTTTTCCAAACAATCCCTCGTTTTATGATCTCTACTATCTCCACTCATCGTTGAGGAAAAATTATGCAAAATTAATGCTGATAACCAAGGGCGGATCCAGGATTTTTTTCCGGGGGGGGGGGGGTCAAAGCCCATATGAGGGCATAAAATGTGTTAAATATGTTAAGTTATATAGTCAAAATTCAATTTCAGTCAATTCCGGGGGGGGGGGGGGGGGGTCATGACCCCACCCCTAGATCCGCCCTTGATAGCCAGCATTTTCTTTGCTTCCAGCAATATTTACAAATATTGAAGATGATCGAGACAAACCTTCCAAAGGCATGCATTTAATTGTACCACTATATGAGGGAATGCTGATTCAATAGATCTCTGTAAAATCTTGGATTCTAACGTTTTAACACTTTTCCAAACAAGACCTGGTTTTGATCCCTCTGACAGATCTTGGGAAACATAAAGGCAAAGGAAGAAAATGCTTATAATGAGCATTTTTTTCATTGTGCCTCAATATTTTCTGTGTTATATAGATCTAAAAGCCTCTATAAATAAAATGAAATCCTATCTTTATTATTTCATCTGTGTTGTTGTCAGCATCAGGTTTAAAATGGATCAAACTAACCATTTCTTTTACAACCATAATATTTTGTTGTTTAGGAAAGGGCGTTGCGTTTTTTTTTCGGGAGATGTCTATCATAAGAATCCCTTTCTGCATTTTCCAAAGTATATATGCTTGAAACCTTTAACAAATGGCAAAATTTTAGACTTACTCAAATTCATAGTTACTTTCCCAAAAAAGCCTGAAGACATGGTTTGATATCACTATTTGAAAAGGCTTGAGAAAACATTGAAACAAATGATGAAACTGCTGAAACCAAGCTGTTTCTAATTTTGCGTCAGCATTTTCTGTACTATATCATACACAAATTGGGTTGGATTTTTATTAACCCTTTCCCAAATAACAAATATTTAGGGTGGCTCAATTTGACAACAAAATAGGTTCTTTTAAGGATAGTATTTGTGTAAAATATAGCTCAGAAAATATTGAGGCAAAAGGAGAAATTGCTGGTTATCAGCAGTTTCATCTTTTGCCTCAATGTTTTCCCAAACCTATTTTTATAGGGACGTCAAAACCAGGTCTTGTTTGGGAAAGGGTTAACATCCATTTTGCTGTCTGGTTCAGCTTTCAGATCGGTACAGTCTAAATCTGTTGTTTGGGAAAGGGTTAACTTAATGCTTCCTAAGCCTTTGTCTAGTGGGGACGTCAAAACCAGGTCTAGTGTAAGAAACATTCCTGATACATTTGCCAGTGTATCCTTTAACTCTAACCTAAAAAGGCAAGAATTTGGAGCTTCTGAACTTCTGTAGACCCAAATTTGAATTGGTAAAGATAGGACTTTTGTACATTCAAGCTGGGAAAATATTGAGACAACAAGGGTAAATACTGTTTATCATAATTTTCTTCTTTTGTCTCAATGTTTTCCAAAAAATTTGTAATTCGGTGTGTAAAAGGCATAGGGGAAACTGTCAAACCCTTTCCAAAATGACAAGTGCAAAGTGCCAGACTGATCCAAATTTAAAGAAGTTGATTGGTTGATTTGGGTTTAAATCAGTTTTCAACTGCTATGGTCACATCATGGCAGCTGGAGCACCTAACCATGGATTCCTGTCATTTCTCATACCAGCACTACCACAACATCCTAACTAAGCCCCAACTCGCCCACATAGGGTAACGATATCAAACCATGGGTGGGAGATAATTTTTGTCTGAAAGGACATTTACTGCAACCGGGGATCGAACACAGGACCTCACAAGTTAGAGTCTGATGCGCTTCCAACTGCGCCATGACTTTCAGAAGTTGCAGAAGACAAAATTAATTTTAACAATACAAAGGTAGAAAACATAGAAAGGAAAGGGAGAAAGTGGAAGTTATCCATAGTTCTCCCTTTCCTTCAAAGCTTCCATTTATAATATGGGTAGTAAAGAAGTTTATTCTCTGGAAATGATTTCAGAAAATGTGGCAAATGCTTTTCATCTATGACACAGAACTAGTTTAATTATATTAAAAATTTTACAAAGAAACAAGAAAAAATATATAATATAATTAATTTCTATCAATATTTTTTTATTTTTCAGCTTCTCAAACAAATTACTTTGAATAACATTTAACGTTATGCACATTTTTTTCCAATTAAAACAGTGTTTATCTATTTCATAATTTATATTTTTCTGAAAAGCTTATTGCATTCTCAAATGACTTTTTATGGCGGTCCAAATTCATAGAAATCTTTAGACCACAGAATTTGTGTTAATGATAGGACTACAAAATGATAAAGAATTTGTTTACATCAGAGCTAAGAAAATATTGTGGCAAAAGAAGCAAATTCTGGTTACCAGCATTTCCTTCTTTTGTCTCAATGTTTTCCCAAGCCTTTTCTATTCAGGACATTAAAACCAGGTCTTCTTGTGGAAAGGATTAAAGATTTTAAAAAAGCATGATTGAAATTTACTTTCATTATACCAATGACTTGAATATAAAAATTTCTATTTCATTTGTAATAATAAATTTCAATTGCTTAGCATGAAACGGTTGTAACTGCCTATAATGATTGTAGGCAGTTACAACCATTTTGCGCTCAGTCATCAAATTGTTCCGTTCTTGTTTCTGGAGTTCTTTCACCTCTTCTAGCTCGCCCCACTTGTAGCAAGTCACAGAATGTTTGATCTTCTCATCAATATCACTTTTAAAGTTTTTATCCACTATTTTCTGTTAGTATTTTCAGCATTCTGTTACCCCATTTCTGAACTTTCACACCTGAAAGAAGAAAGAATGGTCACTTATTTAAAATTGGGGAAAATTGCTATATTTATTTGTAAAACTAATAAATAATTGCTCACAATCAATTCAAACAAAATTCATGTCTCTACAAGAGTCCAAGTATGTAAAGTATGCTACATAATGTATGTACATGCAAAAAATAACTGATAACCAGTGGCGGATCCAGTGGCGGTTCAGGGGAATTAAAACAAACCCCGCTCTTTAGCCTGATTTAGGCTATTCTATTTACATGTAGAAATTCAGTCAAAATTGTGCAACACTTATACTAGGAAAACAGCAAGGCATAACAATTTTTTTAATATAATTCTAATCTCTGTATGCCAATACTAGACACAGATACTGAATGTACACAATATTTTGGGAGTGTCTAACGCCTTATTTGTAACTTATGCTAGATTAAAAGCTAAAAATACAAGAACAGTCAGAGAAAAAAATGTCTTACATCCTGTAACCCTGTATAAATGATTTGCAACAGTCGATAAATTGTATTTGACTTTCAAGGTTGAAAATATCTCATTCATTTGAGAACATGGATCTAGATCAGCCTGTGCAAACTTAATATGATTAAGATTCATTAATCCTGATGTTCTCAAATAGCAGTTCATAAAATAAAGAAAACCACAAGAGCTTGAAGAGGACAGCATAGATCCTGATCAGACTTCACAAAGGCACAGGCTGATCTAGATGCATTTACTGTCTGAGGTGCTAAAAGGACTCATAAATCATGATCATAGTTCATATGAATAATCCTTTGACATACGTTATTAGCTCTTACAAGTGCCATTGAAACAGAGGTTTTTGTCTGTTGAATAAGTAAACATTAGCTCAATCGCCGAACAAAAAATATCCGAGGGAGGGTGGGTGTGTGTGTGTGGGGGGGGGGGGGGAGCAAAAACAACTTACGAGACAAACACATCATCGATGCAGAATGTTTACACCCATGGGAGCTTCAATAATAAATCCTCAATTCCATATTTTCCATTCTGACGTCTGGTTACACGCTTTCCATTGAATTTTAGCTCAGTCAGTCCTATGATTCAATAATGGCAGTCGAGGTGCGAAACTTGGATGGTGCGAAACACTGAACTTGGTCCTTCTGCACTAGATGTCTTGTTTACACCATTTTTAGCACCACAGAACACTTCCATTCACATTTATAACATCTTTCGCCGAATATCAGCCCTGAAATCGTCTTAAATGCTTCCCAAACACATTTTCAATTTTGAAGCGGTAATCCAATATGGCGGCCAAAACAAAAAATAGTCTGGTTAAATCGCTAACCAAGCTACCGGAGGTGGGTTAAATTTAACTAGAATTTGTTGGGTTAAAAAAATAACCAAACTTTTATACAATCGAGTTTAGGTGAGTTATCGGAATATTTAACCAAAACGGTGATTTAACCATTTGGTTAGCGCTAACCAAACTTTATACAATCGGGTGATGGAGTTTAAACCTTTCCCAAACTAGATCTTGTTTTGACGTCACCGTTGGAAATGGCTTAAGAAAACATTGAGGCAAAAGAAGAAAGTGCTGATAATCAGCACTCTCCTTTTGCTTCAAGATTTTCTGAACTATATCATACACAATACCAATCTTTACTAACGTTCATTTTGTCGTCTGTAGCAGCTTTGGACCCTAAAATTGTGTTGTTTGGGAAAGGGTTAAGCATAAATGTTCTATTGCAACAAAACATTCAACCAGACTATACAGTACAGATACCACTGTTCGACACACCTGAATGTCCAGATAGACCGATGCCCACACTGCAAAGCCAGTTTCACATCCCATGGATTATTACGTCGACATTTAAAGACATGCTCAATCAACAAAGATACTAGAGAAATTTACATGCAAGACATGTGGAGCATCATTTCCCAATGTTGTAGAATAGAAAACATGCAACACTAATGGGGGATACTGTGTTGTAATGGGTTAAGTAATAAATATTTTGGTAAAGACCATACACTTTATATAATCTATGTACATGTATAATATGTAAAAAGGGGATCAACATACGATAGCTTTTCAATTTTCTGTCAGTCTGTCCAAAGCCAATCCTCCACAGTCATTGGACAAAATTAAATTTGAATGCTATGAGAATACATGTAAACAATAATATGTCAACAGCACCCCTGCAAAATCAAATTCATGAAATCATGAATATTTCACTACCATTAAGAAGTGTTCATAAACCATTCTTGATCACTTCATAATCTTACTTCATGAAGATTTATGCATGAAGCGTGCTGTTATACACTTCATGAAGAAATGAAACATTCATATAATCGCTAATACATTTTGTTACTCCTTACCAAATACAGCTTTTAAACACCTCTAAAGTGAAAGGTTTGTGAAAATGTTTAGGTAAAAGAAGAAATTGCACAGAGTTCACTCTCCATGATGTTCATTTGATTACTGCATTTAATTGATTGAATTATCAATTAATTCATTGAGATGAATTTGCATCTGCTGAATGTCACATGACCTAGTTCAAGGTCATAGAACCTAGGTCAAGGTCAAAGTTCACAATGACAAACCATCTTATTTCATATTTTTTCAGGCTGAAAGAAGATGTTCAACGTCTGTGACGTAAGCAAAGAAAAATTGAGGAAAGAGTGGCTGAACTTGAATCGTCCAAGAAATCAGATGATGGAACGCTAGGAGAGGAAGGAAAGTTGTCCAACCTCGCGGAGCATATGTCCGAGACAGACACCCAAAGAATTTTAACTACATTGTCCATAGCAATTTTTTCTGAAGATATTTTAATGAACTCTTCCAGCACCGGCAAGAAGACGGCCAAATGTGTTGGAGCTCCTCGACCACCATTGGATCAAGGGAAAATGGTCCTGCTAGAGACACTTGTTAGAAAAAAAACAAACATATCAAAAGATGTCTTCATTAAAAAATTTGAAAATTTACAAAAGACCCTAAGACAGAAAAAAAGTAAAGAGTGAATGAAGAGTTCAACTTTTAACATTCAATTCTGGGTTAAAAAAAAAAACAGCTACTAAATGTTCAATTGTTGTTTAATCTTTATTTCATGATATTTTGATACATTTTTCATCTGCATTTGTTATGCCACCATTCGAAGAAGTGGTACATTGGTTTGCAGTTGTTGGTTGGTCAATCCGTAGACGAAACTTTGTTTGCAGCATAACTCAAAATGTATTTTAGGTATTAAGTTCAAACTTTATAGGTGGATAGATCTCTTGAAGAAATAACATGAACAAGAGATGTTTGTAAAACATATATGCCCCCTCAAGGGCCTACATTTGATGTAGGTCAAAGTCCAAGGTCAAGTTAACAAGGTCCAAGGTCATGGTCAAATATGAAAGGTCTTGGTAGGAGGTGTCAATGTGTGAAATATTAAAGCTGTATATGTAAAAGTAAAATGAAACATAGGCCAGGTTAAAGTTTTTAAAAGAAGGCCAAATGCCAAGGTCAAGGTCAAATGTGAAAGGTCTTGGTTGGAGGTGTCCATGTGTGAAATATCAAGGCTGTAGGTGTAAAAGGACATGATATATATGCCTGGTTTCAGTCTTTTTAAAAGTAGGTCAAACTCCAAGGTCAAGGTTGCAAAATTCAAGGTCATGGTCAAATGTGAAAGGTCTTGGTAGGAGGTGTCTATGTGTGAAATATCAAGGCTGTAGGTGTAATAGGACATAAGATAAAGGCTAGGTTAGATATTTCTAAAAGTAGGTCAAACTCCAAGGTCAAGGTCCAAGGTCATGGTCAAAGTGAAATATCTTGGTTGGAAGTGACCATGTGTGAAATATCAAGGCTGTATATGTAAAATGACATGAAATATAGGCCAGGTTAATGTATTATAAAAGTAGGTCAAACACCAAGGTCAAGGTCACAAGGTCCAAGGTCATGGTCAAATGTGAAAGGTCTTGGTCATAGGTGTCCATGTGTCAAATATCAAGGCTGTATGTGTAAAAGGACATGATATATCGGCTAGGTTAAAGTTCTTTTTAAAGTAGGTCAAAGTCCAAGGTCAGGGTCACAAGGTCCAAGGTCATGGTCAAATGTGAAAGGTCTTGGTAAGATGTGTCCATGTGTCAAATACCAAGGCTGTATGTGTAATAGCACATAAGATATATGCCCAGTTTTTTTTTTTTTAAAGTAGGTCAAACTCCAAGGTCAAGGCCACATGGTCCAAGGTCATAGTCGTATGTGATAGGTCTAAGTCGGAGGTTTCCATGTGTCAAATATCAAGGCTGTATGTGTAAATGGACATGATATATCGGCCAGGTTAAAGTTTTTTTAAAAGTAGGTCAAACTCCAAGGTCAAGGTCACAAAGTCCAAGGTCATGGTCAATTGTGAAAGGTCTTGGTAAGATGTGTCCATGTGTGAAATATCAAGGCTGTATTTGTAAAAGGTCATGAGATATATGCCGGGTTTAATTTTTTTAAAAGTAGGTCAAACTCCAAGGTCAAGGTCACAAGGTCCAAGGTCATGGTTAAATGTGAACTATGTTGATAGGAGGTATCTATGTGTGAGATATCAAGGCTGTATGTGTAAAAGGACACGAGATATAGGCAAGGTTAAGAATTAAGTGTAAAAATCAACAAAGGGCAATTACTCCAAGAATTTGATTGGCAGAGTTACGGTTCTTGTGCACTGCACCTCTCCATAATGAAATCTATTCACCTGTAAAGTTTCATGATTCTACCTTACATATTTTTTGAGTTGTGCTCCGGACAAGAATCAAGTTATAAAATCAACAAAAGGCAATAACTCACAAAAGTTGATCGGCAGAGTTACGGTTCTTGTGCACTGCACCTCTCCATAATGAGATCTATCCACCTGTAAAGTTTCATGATTCTACCTTACATACTTTTTGAGTTATGCACCGGACAATAATCAAGTTTGAAAATCAACAAAGGGCAATAACCCAAAAAATATGATCAGCAGAGTTACGGTTCTTGTGCACTGCACCTCTCCATAATGAGATCTATCCACCTGCAAAGTTTCATGATTCTACCTAACATAGTTTTTGAGTTATGCTCCGGACAAGAATCAAGTTATAAAATCAACAAAGGGCAATAACTCAAAACATTTGATCAGCAGAGTTACGGTTCTTGTGCACTGCACCTCTCCATAATGAGATCTATCCACTTGTAAAGTTTCATGATTGTACCTTACATACTTTTTGAGTTATGCTCCGGACAAGAATCAAGTTATAAAATCAACAAAGGGCAATAACTCAAAAAATTTGATCGGCAGAGTTACGGTTCTTGTGCACTGCACCTCTCCATAATGAGATCTATCCACCTATGAAGTTTCATGACTCTACCTTTAATACTTTTCGAGTTAAGCTCCGGACAAGGTTTGGTCTACGGACAGACCGACCGACATACGGACCGACCGACCGACACTTGCAAAACAATATACCCCCATTTTCTTCGAAAGGGGGCATAATAATTCTTGACTCATTATATCATGAGTTTTTAATGCATTTTCTCATTTGCTTAAATTCACTTCTTATCCGTGAAGTATTCATGAATTCAATTCATTAACACTTCATATGTTTACCATGAATACTTCATGAATAATTCCTTAACAAGACACAGGGGCACACCTACTGATGTCTATGTTATCACTACAGTTGGCGCAACATCGTATGGCACATTTTTGTATTTTGTTCAAATCCAATAGGAAACGATTTTATCAAGTAAACAAGGACGTAATTCCAGACAAACAAATAATATTTCATGGGTGTTGTTACAAAATCTTGTAACTACGCCTTGATTCAAGCTGTAGTTACGAGATTCTATAACAACATCACCGGTTTATCACAACATAACGTTAAACCCAATATATTTTTAATACGAAATTCATTGCCATTGAAAATTGAATAAACATTAACACGTGCAATACGATGTGGTGCCAACTGTAGGCGCAAAGTTGTTTTCTGCAGAAGCTGATTATACACAGCTGATAGCCAAACTACTAGAGAATCTTAATCACAGGAAAGAAATTTGAAATTGCTAATCTGATGATCGTGTTTGCTATTTCTAAGTATAAACAAAGGACTAAACAAAGCAGAAATGGCTGATAATGGACAAAGTTCACCTTATCTACAAGAAGTCCTGAAAAAGACATAAGAACTTGCCTGAATTTCATCAGGGAAGGCCAGTTAAAGCCCAGGAAATCAGGAAAAGAGGCCTAGACTTGGAAATGTGATGGAACAGGCAAATAGGTCAGGGAGAAATTCCCCAAAATCCAGCTTCAGGACCTGCCATTAGTGTGATTATTGCACAAGGGTCAAGTGATGTGCATAGCTCTAATGGCGAAAGTCATTTTGCACATGGGGGATCCCAAGAAAATATTAGTGCATTGAGAGAACGAATTTCCAAAATGGAGGACGATAAACAACAACAAACTGACTTACTGTTGAGTTTAGTCTTCCATGTTGCAAAATTGCAGCAATCAATGGATAAGAATGAGAATCATTGAGTCCACAGGTAACTTTACCATATACTGATCATTTGCCCATTACCAAACCGCAAAATTTTGGACCATTCCAAATTCAAAGGTGTTGCAGACGACAACTAAAATGAATGAAAAAGTATACTTCTTTATCATTTTTTATGGAAAATATTGTGGGAAATGACGAAATTGCTTGTCACAAGCAATTTCTTCATTTTCCACAATGTTTTCCATAGCCAGTTTCTTGTGGGGAGTCAAAAAGAGTCACTGTGTGGTAATGGGTTAATCTGACTATAGAATCAGCCATTCGTTAGTAAATGAGGCGGAGATCGAAATTGATGATTTGCTGCTAGTGATTCCTTCCTACAGAATTTTGAGCTTTTACACACAAACACAAAATTGGTCTGAATATCAATGAAACACTGTCGGAATTATTAAAATGTGCTTTCAATAAAAGCAAATACGATTATCAGCTCAGGCAATTAGAGGATCATTATCCTGTGCCTGGTAATTGCATTTCAGGCATAAAACTCTCCAGCCTAAAGTCAAAATGAAAAGAAATTCGCAATGATAAAAGCATTATGGGGAATCATATGACAACCATTTCAGAAAATTGAAAAAGATATTTTTAATACTGGACCAATTTTAGGTAGTAGTGTGACACCATAATTCATGTTTTTGTTTGGATTTGGCAACTTTTAAAAAGTTTGTTTTCATGCAAGCACACTCTTCAAATAGTCGCTTTTTACTACAGCTAAATCAAAATGAACTTTTTACAATCCATTCTATTGATAACTGCTATTGCTCGACGTTTAGACTTTTCCTACAAAGATTAATTTGACTGTTTTTACCCAACCAACTACTACAACGCAGCATCTGTACTTCCGATTTCGTTCACCCAACAGGTCTTTTACCAGAGCTTTTTTACATCCTATTCTAGCCGTAGCAAGAGGTCAGACTATGTTGTAACATGTATAAACAGGAACAGAAATACTGCTCACGGATAGATTTTGCTATGTGGCGATGTCCATCCATGTCCTGTACCTACTCACTCTACTGATACACACACTGTAATCACTCACCTTGGTTCTTGTTTGGATTGTCAAAAATATAAGATCTGTTGTAAACAAACAAGAAGCCCCCTTTTTCTGTGTCAAAGCTTCATATTGAGAAACAAAGAAAAGTACCTCTTAGAAATATCATAAGTAATGCAAATATGAAGTTTTGTCAAATTTGGCTCTGCAGTTATAATCCAGTTATGGAGAAATTGCTTCTGACAGATTTCATCTAATTTCTTTTTCTGATGCCATGGCAACCAGATTATTTTTTTTATCAGATTTCAATTCTTTTGGCAATTCTTTAAAGGCGGCCTCCTAAGAAATATTTCTGCCAAGTTTGATTGAAATTAGCCTGGTAGTTAAGGAGGAGATGTCATTCAAAGATGTCATTGAGATATGGTCGAATTTCTCCTTTTCTGTTGCCATGGCAACCAGAGCTTTTAATGGATTTCAATTCTTTTAGCAAAGGAACCCTCTAACAAATATTGCTGCCAGTTTGGTTGAAATAAGCCAAGTAGTGTAAGAGGAGATGTTGTTCAAGGAAATTAATGAGATTTAGTCAAATTTCTCTTTTTCTGTTGCCATGGCAACCAGTTTTGTAATAGATTTCAATTCTTTTAGCAATTCTTTAAAGGGGACCTCCTAAGGAATATTTCTGCCAAGTTTGGTTGAAATTAGCCTAGTAGTTCAGTAGGAGATGTTGTTCAAAGATGTTATTGAGATTTAGTCAAATTTCTCCTTTGCTGTTACCATGGCAACCAAAGTTTTCAATGAATTTCAATTCTTTTAGTAATTCTTAAAGGGGCTCACCTAAGTAACATTCCTGTCAAGTTTGGTTGAAATTGGCCAAGTAGTTTAGGAGATGTAATTTAAAGAAATTTTTGACAGACAACGCACGAACGCCGGACGAAAGGTGATCACAATAGCTCACTTGAGCACCTTAAGCTTAGGTGAGCTAAAAATGACGAAAACAAAGTGGAATATGCCGGACGAAAGGTGATCACAATAGCTCACTTGAGCACCTTAAGCTCAGGTGAGCTTAAAATGGCAAAAACATAGTGGAATATGGTTCTACAAACAAGAGGCCCCTCTTGGCCTTATCAGTCACCTGAATCAAATGAGCAGAAACATTTAAGGAAAATGTTAAGTTAACAAAAAGTGCAACCCCCCAGCACCACCATTTCTTGACAGTCTTTTTTTCTCTTGTACAAACTTATTCAAAGACTCAAATACCAAAATGTGAATTCAATCCAACAGTAGAACATTTCTTAATATGTACCCTATTTACCCCCTTTTGGGGCCCCAAAGGGAGATAACTCCATGATTTGTAAAAATCTGAAGCGGCTTCCCATTGGAATGCTTCCTGCCAAGTCTGGTAGAAATCTGTCCAATGGTTCTCAAAAAGAAGAAGAAAATGTTCAAAGTTAAGTAATAACGCGAAGCCCTCCCATCCCCCATCCACAGCACGGCCATTTATTGACGAGTTTTTTTCTCTTGTACAAATTTTGTAGTCCTTGCCCTAAAGACTTTAACTTCCAAATGTGTATCCAATGCAACAGCCGGTTCATGAGTAGAAGATATTTTAAGATGTACCCAATTTACCCCTTTTTGGCCGTTTATGGGACCCCAAAGGGAGATAACTCCATGATTTGTACAAAGTCTGAAGCAGCTTCCTATTAGGATGCTTTCTGCCAAGTTTGGTAGAAATCCAACCAATGGTTCTTAATAAGAAGTCGAAAATGTTAACTTAACTAATAACGCAACCCCACTCCCATCCCCCATCCCCAGCACGGCCATTTCTGGGCGGATTTTTTTCTCTTGTACAAACTTTGTTGTCCTTGCCCTAAAGACTCTAAATACCAAATGTGAATCAAATCCAACAGCCGGTTCATGAGAAGATTTTTTAAGATGTACCCTATTTAACCCCTTTTTGGCCCCTTATGGGGCCCCAAAGGGAAATAACTCCATGATTCGTACAAATCTGAAGCGGCTTCCCATGGGGATGCTCCCTGCCAAGCTTGGTTGTAATCCGTCCAATGGTTCTCAAGAAGAAGTCGAAAATGTTAAGTTAACTAATAACGCGACCCCCCCTCCCATCCCCCATCCCCAGCATGGCCATTTCTGGGCGGATTTTTTTCTCTTGTACAAACTTTGTTGTCCTTGCCCTAAAGACTCTAAATACCAAATGTAAATCAAATCCAACAGCCGGTTCATGAGAAGAAGATTTTTTAAGATGTACCCTATTTAACCCCTTTTTGGCCCCTTATGGGGCCCCAAAGGGAGATAACTCCATGATTCGTACAAATCTGAAGCGGCTTCCCATGGGGATGCTCCCTGCCAAGTTTGGTTGTAATCCGTCCAATGGTTCTCAAGAAGAAGTCGAAAATGTTAAAAGTTAACGGACGACGGACGACGCACGACGACGGACGAAACACGGTCGCAATAGGTCACCATGACCTTCGGTCAGGTGACCTAATAAAAAGGTCTCCAAGAGACTGTCATTATTTTACCTTTTTTCCTTAACATATGCAGTAATTTGATGTCCCTATTATGAATATCAACTACACACATTCTTCAGGAACTGCAAGAAACTTTTTATATACCTGACATCGCAACAGATCAAAATTCAGACAAACTTGGTAGAAAATTTTGATGTGACAGGATGAACATAGAAAATATGAGTTGACAAAAGACAATGTGTGGTTATTTAAACTTTTTTAATATTTTTCAGGAGCAGCAAGAAACTCTTCTACATTCCGGATATCGCAAAGAATTGAGTAACAGGCAAAATTTGCAGAAGAATTTAATGTGACAGGATAGCATAGAAAATTTGAGTAAAAGAAGAGAATGTGCGGATATTTCAACTTTACAATTTTTTAAGGAACTGCAAGAAATTTTTTATATTCCTGAATCACAAAAGATCAAGTAACAGACAAAATTGGCAGAAGAATTTAGAGTGACAAGATAGCATAAGAGCTGTCGGGGGACAGCAAAGTACAACTATCAAGTGCATGATAGTGAAAGGTCCAAAACGGGTAAACATTTCAATAAAATAAATGTCAGAGTAATGAATCCTTGCCTAGAGACTGATATTTTTGACACAGAATCATGTACAAAGTTTCAGAGCAATATCATTATTAAAAGAGAGATATGACAGTAACTGTTGCACTTTAAAACTAAACCAAAGCAACACGCCGATGCCCATGTGACCTGAATAAACCCCTATTCTACTAATAGTCGCACTTATAATATGGGGAGAAAAAAAGAATGTGTTTTCTTAACTTTAAACATTTTTCAGGGGGAGGACCATATAGTCGCCACGCTGTCCTTCCGTCCGGCTGTCCTTCCGTCCACAGCCAGATCTCAGCAACCCTTGGACCAA
This sequence comes from Fragum sueziense, assembly GCA_963680895.1. NCBI lineage: Eukaryota > Metazoa > Mollusca > Bivalvia > Cardiida > Cardiidae > Fragum > Fragum sueziense. Next base: position 3,954,343 of record OY804596.1, read on the forward strand.
ATTCAATGAAACTTCATATGTGAACTCCCTAGGACAATCCCTAAAGACCTTCTCTCCGTTTCCTCATTTGAGGCTGCATCATGGAAAAAGGGGCCTTAATGTAGAAATGAGTTTTTCTCTAATCAATCTTAATCTTATAGGCAGAATTAATGACATTTTATACCTGTGTAATGAATGAGATGTTCTAGACCATAGTCTATAAATAATGTGTATACCAAACAGCTGTCATGGGAAAAGGGGGCTTACTGTTTGATAGCATATTTTTTGTGACAAACACTTTTTAGGGGAACATAACCAGTCTATGACAGCTCTTGTTTTTTGATAGATATTGCAGTTGAAAAACGCAGAGAAACATTACACAAAGGACAGAGATTGGACAAGGAAACACACCTGTTTCATATGTGATGATCAGGTTTGTGACAATCCAAGGCATGTAACCGCAAAGCATCCTGAAGACAATCCTGTACATGAAAACAAACAAGACAAAGTATCAGTAAATAATCATGTACATGAAAACAAACAAGACAGAGTACCAGTGGACAATCCTGTACATGAAAACAAACAAGACGGAGTACCAGTGGACAATCCTGTACATGAAAACAAACAAGACAGAGTACCAGTGGCCAATCCTGTACATGAAAACAAACAAGACAAAGTATCAGTAAATAATCATGTACATGAAAACAAACAAGACAGAGTACCAGTGGACAATCCTGTACATGAAAACAAACAAGACAGAGTACCAGTGGACAATCCTGTACATGAAAACAAACAAGACAAAGTATCAGTAAATAATCATGTACATGAAAACAAACAAGACAGAGTACCAGTGGACAATCCTGTACATTAAAACAAACAAGACAAAGTATCAGTAAATAATCATGTACATGAAAACAAACAAGACAGAGTACCAGTGGACAATCCTGTACATGAAAACAAACAAGACAGAGTATCAGTAAATAATCCTGTACATGAAAACAAACAAGACAGAGTACCAGTGGACAATCCTGTACATGAAAACAAACAAGACAGAGTACCAGTGGACAATCCTGTACATGAAAACAAACAAGACAGAGTACCAGTAAATAATCCTGTACATGAAAACAAACAAGACAGAGTACCAGTGGAAAATCCTGTACATGAAAACAAACAAGAGAGAGTATCAGTGGACAACCCTGTACATGAAAACAAACAAGACTGAGTACCAGTGGACAATCCTGTACATGAAAACAAACAAGACAAAGTATCAGTAAATAATCCTGTACATGAAAACAAACAAGACAGAGTACCAGTGGACAATCCTGTACATGAAAGCAAACAAGACAGAGTACCAGTGGACAATCCTGTACATGAAAGCAAACAAGACAGAGTACCAGTGGACAATCCTGTACATGAAAACAAACAAGACAGAGTACCAGTAAATAATCCTGTACATGAAAACAAACAAGACAGAGTACCAGTGGAAAATTTATAGAAGGGTTCAAAGGAACAGAGAAACCTCTGGGGAATTATAGCAAACAAAGGCGCATCCAAGCACAACTCAAAAGTCAAAGACATTGGTGGGGAGCTTCATGTCTTCAAAAGAACAATCACTTCCAGGACACCGGAAGAGTACACATCCTGTCCCCATTTCTATGGGTACTATTTGAAGAGCCAATTATGGAGGTATGGGAAACAATGTCAAGCGAATGTTTTTTGGGGAAAGGAAAAAAATGTGATACAGTCATCTATATCCAGCGTGAGCAGCATTATGACATCTGCTGCTTGTTCTTCCAAATCAGTTAAATAGTTGTTCCAGAAAGCGAGGCACGTTTTTCGCTACAACAAGGTATAGATATTTTGCGTTAAAATGTGAGTTTAAAGATTTTTAACTCTAATTGCAATGAATTTGGCCTAAAAATAGACCGGGTTCACCGTTCTGTATTGACAAACCGTCGGTGTTGTTATAAAATCTCATATCTATGGCTTTATCTAAGCTGTAGTTACAAGATTTTATAACAACACTGACGGAATATATTGTTTCGCAAAAAAAACGTCCCTCGCTTTGGCCGAGTTCACCACCAGTGGGAATGCCCTAGTAAGTGGTGTGAAGTCAGTAAATTTACATACACTGAAAATGGGATCGCAGTAGAAAGACCAAACATTGCTTTGAAATGTGGGCAAGGTATTAAAGGACTTTTTGCAGCTGCCCAGGGATGTGCCTTACGCAAAGATGATGATACTTCTCTTAACAAGAGCGGTCACTGTAAGATGACAATGCCCCCGACACCGCTTTGATTTTAAATTATGGCCAATCTATGTTCCAGGTCAAGGTCATCCAGGGGTCAAGGTCACCAAAGTATGTGCCTACAGAAAGGTAATGTACCAAGGAATGTTGTGGTAAAGTATGAAGCGAATATGTTAAGTAATAAGGAAGTTATGGCCAATGTTAAAGTTTTTGGATGGAATGACGGACAGACGGACAGACAGACGGACTGACGGACAAGTCAAATTTATGATGCCTTCCTATCGGGGGCATAATAAAAAGGTGAAGAAAATGTTCAAAATTTATATTGTGGAATGGGGAGAGATATCCAAACACTGTCCTCGGAGTATTAAAACAAACAAGATGTGTTTGTGAAACACAAATGCCCCCGAAACGGTTATGTTAAGTTTTCAGGTTAAGGGTTGATAAAGGTTAAGAAATGACCTCAAGGAAGGTCATATTGCATGGAACAGATAGATATCATTGAGAGAAGGTTACATACCAAATTTGAGCTTTGTATATTGAATACTTTTGGAGAAAAGGCCAATGTTAAGTTTTCGGACATACAGACGGACGGACACGAGTAAAACAATATGGCCCCGATCTCTCAATACGGGGCATAAAAAGGAAGATCAGGTGGATTTGATGCCACTTAAAGTGACATTACCAATCTGAAGGAGTACTCTGTGACTGAAATTAACAAGACCTGGTTTTGACGTCCCTAATAGAAAAGGCTTGGGAAAACATTGAGACAAAAGAAGAAACTGCTGATAATCAGCAGTTTCTCCTTTTGTCTCAATATTTTCTGTGCTATATTTTACACAAATCCTATCTTTAATAACATCCATTTTGTCATTTGAGGCAGTTTTTGAAGTGGATCACCCTAAATTTTTGCCGTTTGGGAGAGGATTAACAAACTTATACCACAAGTCAAAGATGATCCATCAGCAGATAAGTTCCTAATGCTGTCAAAACCAACTCTTTCAAGGCTTATAACATTCAATGCTAGAAGATTGAGGTGGTGAACCCAGCAAACTAAACACAAGGTATATGTGAAGGCATCTCATTTCACCAAGAAGGATCTTTGGTGACTGCAACACAAATGAGGAAATACTTACCGGGTAGCTACGACATTGCAGTTGCTGAACATGAAGGGATCGGAGTTGTGATGGGTGACGGATGATTTGGGGCATACCATCAACGTACATAAGAAATGGTATCGCCTCACAAATAGAAACATAGAGCTAACTAAAGTGGCTTGCATTCTGTCGGCCACAGAATCAGGACACCTGCAAAATGCACAATTTGATGATGTGAGCAAAGAATTCTTTTAAAATCAATATAATACAATACATAAGCCGCATCCGGTGAATTAGGCGCTTATTGTCGTTGGGTATTACATTAAGAAAACGATGTAAATTACTATCTGAAATGAAAGCCAATGAATATTTTATCACCGTCAAAATTCTTTTAGTATTAAAAAGATATTGAATAACTGAACAAATGTGATATGAAAATTATTTCACAACTAGAAAGACCTGAAGGTCTTGAGTCGCTCCACAGGCCTGAATTTTCTTTTAATACTGTAAAAAGTCTATTTATTCCCTAGGACTTAATTTTCGCTAGTAGGTTATCTCGCGAATTTATCAATCTTGTGAATATATAAGTCTCAGAATGTCGGAGATAACCGATGGTTGGTCGGATTCCGGAACATTCCGAAACTATATATGTTCAGTAAAACCTCAGTCATTTTGTTTGCTACCAACCTTTTAATGTATTAACATCATACATAATTTTGATAATATACATGATTACAAATACAAAGTATATTAATTTTGTTACATTTGTTTTGTTAGAATATGGTCATAAAAGGATAACCTCTAAATCTTGAACAATTCAGAAGAACAGTATGTCTAATAGATAAATGAGGCAGTTATGTGCTTACGTTAATCACTATTTGTCATACATGTAGGGACAATACATGTATTGTCATTTTAACAGTTATAGGTGAAAAGGTGTGAAAATAATTATAAAGAGAAGACACCTGGTGTGATAAAACATTTTGTGTATCCATCGCTCATGTATTTATCAGGGTTAAACGGACATGTACGGAGCCAATATTTCCGGGAAACAACGGAAACACCCAAGCTTTAAACCAAGCATCCGCGAATTTATCAACTCGCAAATAAATCCCAGACAACAAAATCGCGAAATGTTGATCTCGCGAAAATAAAGACTTTTACAGTATTTAATCCAAGTTTTGACTAGATTTTTCAGTACTTGTGGTTCTTACAGCAAAAACAAAGTCAAAAGCAGCAACCATGTGGTCAATGCAAAAAGAAAGTAAAACTAATATTTTAGGGATGTTAGAGCGATAATAAAATTGAAAACTGTGATTTTGCCAAATTCAAGGACACATAATTCAGTATGTGAGTTTATTATCAAACCGAAAATTAAACCCATACAAGATCTTTTATTCACCATTATTCTGTTTAAATTTTGTCTATATTAGTCAATACTCATGGCTGCAAGAGTGAAAATAATTAGTGTCGAAAACTGAAACTTTGTCAATTTCAAAGGCACATAACTCAGATTGTAACAGTGTGATCATGCTCAAAATTACACATAGGCAAGATCTTGATGTCAACAAGTTTCTTTCCAAGTATCATCTTGATAGGTTAACATAAAATTTTGTGGTTGTTAGAGAGTGAAAACAAAGTCGAAAATGACAATTTTGTCAAATTCAAGGGCACATAACTCATGATGTAAGATTCCAATCAAGCTGAAAATTACACACAGGCAGGATATAATGCTTATATATATTCTGTCCAAGTTTTGTATTGATTGATCAATATTTGTAGATTTTAGAGTAAAAACGTTCAAAACTAGCTATTTTTGACATTCAAGGGCAGATAACTCCGGTCATTCTAGTTCAATACAAATTGTTTGAAGAAATCTGAGAGAGTGTCACCCAAGGATCATTCCTGTGAAGTTTGGTTGAAATCCATCCAGTAGTTTTTGAGAAGATTTTTAAAGAAAAAGTTTACAGACGGATGGACGCACGCATGCACAACAGACACACCGCTATGACAATAGCCCTCTGGCCTTTCAGGCCAGTGCAGCTAAAAATGGGATGAGTTTCGGTTGAAAAAACGAGTCTCCTTATAAATCTTTCATTCATGCGGAAAAATCTTTTTCTTTAAAGCTGGGAATACATGGTAAACCGCTTCTGCAGTTCTCTGGGTTCCCGGTCGCCACAACTTCTCGTCTGAAGGCCAATTTAGATGTTGTTCAAGATTTCCAACCAGATATTTTGATACTAGTAATCGGAACTAACCATGTGTACGACCGACAACCAACCGTGGATGGTATCTGCTCACACAACCGTGGATGGTATCTGCTCACACAACCGTGGATGGTATCTGCTCACACAACTGTGGATGGTATCTGCTCACACATATTAGACATTGTAGATGCAGCATTACACAGGCTCAATGTGTGTACTGTTATTGTGCTAACCACACTACATCATCAACGATCGTGTAGATGAACTCAATTCGTTACTTTCCGATGCGCTGTCAACTACATTTGGTACTAGAGTCTGTCTATGGAGCTTAAAATGGGTTTTGGTCGGACGAAGCAAAACAGCAATGTTTTGTCCTAATGGATGTCATCTAAGCAGAGATGGTCAACTAAAACTACTATCAAACATACGCCCAGCAGCCATAGCAGCCATCCGTTCAACATTACACTAAAAGTTATGTTCCATTTCTTATCAGAATTTGGTCTAGGGCGCATTGGCACGATTTCCAAATCTGCTTTTTCTATACAACCAGTTATTTATCGAACCCTTGTTGAATTATGATGTAGATGCAGCAGCTTTGCAGGGTTGTGGTGCATGCCAAATATAATTTCATTTTTATTTGTCTGTTCCGGAGATTATTTATCAGCATGCCATGCATGCCTGGCTACGACTTGTAGACATTGTTACATAGCTTTGCCATTCCTGGCTAGGCTGTTAATTTATCTAAATTGTCGGTTCAGGAAATATGTTGCATTACCATGCAGTCCATGTTCCGGCTACAAATGGCAGACTTTTTATTACTCTGCCAAATATTTGGCTTTCATATTGCATTGCTATTTCGTTGTCTGTTCTGAAAATGCAGTGCATTACTATGCAGTGCATGTCCCGGCTACGAGCGACAGACCGTTTTCATAATTTTGCCATTTTTGAGCCTTATGGGGCTCTTCTCTGTTAATTGTTATTTATACTATGTTTGTTTTCTAATCATATTTGAAAATTAACATAATTTTGTTTATTTCAGGCAAGCTATTGCTTCTTGCCTCCATCTATGTTTCTTTATAGTCTGCCCACAAAGTCAAAAAATGTGACTTTCGTAGGCATTCTCTGAACATGGGCGACTACCATGCCCAATGATATCTTCAAGGCATGGTACGTACGGCTTGCCCGGTAGTCGCCTCTAGCAGGCGATATTTGTTGAAATAAACTAGGTCAAAGGTCATTCGGTACATTTTTCAGACATGTCCCCTAAAATACCTCATAACTTACACATTTATTAAGCTAAAACAATTATTTTGGTACCTAAATAAAGCTAACGATTTGTACTGTCACTTAAAACATCAATATGCAACTTTACAAATTTGTGTATTTGTAATTTTTGATAAATATAACAAAAAATGGCCAAAAAATCATATAAATAAGTTTTTTTCGAAAAGTAAAAAAATCCTAAAAAATACAAACGCTATGTTTGGATGAATGACATTATAGTTAAAAATTGCCTAGACAAATGTTGTTTACTGAAATATATTTGCTTACAGAATTAGTCTTTGGCTTACCCCTGTAGCCATAGCTAAAAGTGGGTGGTGTAAATTTTCCAAAAAAAAAAAACAACAAAAAACACAAACGGTGGTGTAGCAATACGAACTTCACATAAATGATATTCTACGATATTTTTACGATATTTTATTGGAAATTCTTGTTTAAAAATAATATTTTCATGAATTTTCATAGCTTTCGATGCATTTTCCTAAAATATAATAAGAATTTTAGGGGCAAAAACATTGCTCTAATAAAACAACATTAGGACTATATATAGCTTATATCAATATCACTTAGTCAAATCTTTGCCTCTTTTGACGAATACATAGTCATTAAAAGTGCAATTAAATAAATAAAGACTCAAAATAAAACAGAAATTAAGCATAATCAGCAGCTGAAAGTAGTCATTTCACTATCTTATAGCTCGCGATAATAGACCTGGCAGAGCAGCCCTATCCAATAGGCTTGGATGCTCTACCAGGTCATTTATCGTGAGGTATACGATCATACGACATTGAAGGTAAGTATTTATGTTTCAACATGTTTTGTTCATTAATGGTGTAGTTTCACTTTGTAAACCGGGCGTTTAATTCCATTATTGCAATTTGGGTGATTACATCTGGTAGCCTTACGAGAACATTCGAACATGTACATAAAATGTAATTAGGAACGGATCGTTCCATTCTATGGATTTTTTTTGTCACAATCATAAGTCTGACTGCAGTTCTGATATGCGATTATGGTATGCGATATGAAGATCTTAAGTGCCCATGAAGATATATACATGTACATGTATATACTTAGATATGTATATTCTGTTTTTATTCGGGAGACAAGGCGGAGCCTAAAAACGGTTCATTACATTTAAACGTGAGGAGAAACAGCCTTCTTGGTTTACGGTAAATCGTCGATATTATTGCAAAACATTATAACTACAGCGTTAATCAAGCTGTAGTTACGAGGTTTTATAACAACACATTTTACAATTGCACATTCTTTCAATTTCGAAATGTGCTCATGCTCGTACCGTACGTTTTTTCTCTTCTATCAACCAAGGTGTCGAGAAGTAAACTCGTCGAATAACCTCTTTACTTAGCCACACCCTGTCATGTGAATAAAAACGGAATATACATGCTTTCATTAGAGACAACAGGAGATTCAGTCTTTGGGTCTATCTGATTTTGTTACCAATACTCTTTAAATTGTTTTAGAAATTAAACTAAATGTGATTCTGTATGTGTCTCTAATTATGCAAATCGATCGATCTTTAATAAAACGTTACATTATGTTACTGGATAATATTAAAATATAAAGACACAACGATCGCCAGCTAATCCATCCTGCACAATCCTTACCATTTTAATTAACAACTAATGGGTTGTGGAGTTGGCACAAAGGAACTCTTTGTACATAAATAAGGAAAATCTATGAACCTGGAGTTGCTTTTTAGTATGCTGACGACAATATACCAGACAAGCCTATGGGCATTGACTAACTTATGACATAACTAAAAACTCTTCATTCAATTATAATTTTCGTTGTAATCAAATGTGTATCTTTCATTTGTATACGAGTATTGTTGTGCCTTATCATAAAACATACGAAAATAAGTGAATCCGTATGTTAAAAACCTCAGACATTTTTTTGCATCATAACTCAGATCATGCGATTGAATTCAGAAAATCGAACATGATCGTGTTGTTGTTTACTTGATTGGTCAGTATTTGTGAATGCCGAAATAAATAAAAGTAAGATAAAATGGCTTTTGTATTTCAATTGTGCAGAAATCGAGTTCTTTCATATAAAAATTATACCTTAATCCTATATTATTACCACATCTCGAAGTCCATTTGCTTGGAAATCTTAACATTCGTCGATGCAAGAGATTCTCAGCATACACATCCATTTGTGAAGCTTAAGGTCACAAAAACCTGGACGTATTTTCGAAGGATCAGAGACCTTATTACAAATATTTTTGAGAATGCACCCATGGGAAAGAACTTAAGAAGTGGGCGTGCTCTTCTATTCCAGTAACTGCTAGACTGAACAACAGGTATTGTTTCAGAAGGTCAAAAAGATGAAGGCTTGATCATATCAATTATTCTTGGATAAATATTTACGTCGCATAACTATTATGATATATTTCATACGTCAATAGATGCGAAATATATCATACATCTTCGGCGTCATCAGTGGCAACGGTAATTGACAAGGATATCCAGATTTTTAAAATCCGGATACCCTTGTCGACTTGCATTGTAACGGGACACGCTGAAGATGGAGGAAAAATTACACAAATTGTTTGGTATCTAATAACGGGTGGAATACATTAATCATCTGCCAGATTTGACAGCGCTTTCAGTGAGACCTCTTTTTTGAAAGGGTTGGAGTACGATAAAAGTCTAGAATCGCATGGCAGTTTTGTTTCGTGATCTCAAAAATCTTTAAAGTTAACTCTGGGTATTCTCTCGAGATAATGCTGTGCACCATGCAACTTAGCCTGGATTCTAGTATAACAATGTCTTGCTGTTTCTCTATTCCTGTTCACAGGTACCACAATTTTACATATATCAATGTCTTTGAATCATATTCTTCACATTGTATACCAATGACTAGACCCAGGCTACACACTAAGTTCTACATGTACATAGACTAAGTTCTACATGTACATAGACTGATACTGACTGAGATGTGGGACTGATAACACAGAGCACCGTGATGGTGCTAGTTGGGGAGCCTAGTCTCCAATCTGTACCGTGATTCTGCCATTGTGTGTTAATGGGGGATCAAAACGTTTTGAGCCTCGCACATACAGAACCAGATATTTGTATTAAAACGTTTTTGTTTTTCCACTTAGACTTCTTCGAACTCCATACAATACTATTTTCCCATCTAGTTAGCCAGTGTTTGGTGGTAGCAAAAAGAAGAGGACTCGCCATAAACTACAGAAAATTGCTCTTCAACACATTTTGGAAATAATTCCAATGGTTCTTGTGGACGTACTTTCTGTCAATTGTCCGTAGAAACAGACTATATTGCTTTTAAAAGAATGGTTCATAGTGGATACAGCTATCGGATGTGCCTGAGTCATAAAAGAACGATTGTCTGGCTTGCCCTTTTTTTCACTTGTGAAATGTGTATGCCTATGGAAGGATGATTGAAAAAAGATTCTAGCCACCCGAATCTTATCAAACTAGGTCATTGAATTGTGGGACTTTCTAGTACAAGAATTGTCCTAGGCCCACCTTCTTTAAAGCTGTTTTGAATCTAAATTTTGACCAAGCAATCAAAATTAATTTTGTAAAAAAAACATTTATTGAGAAAAATCCATCAGTTTCTATAATTTTCTCCCCTGTGCCCGGTTCTACTGTTTCAAGATAGCACAATGCTAGAAAGAATTGAATATCGGATGTTGCTTTAATGCATCATTAACAGTATTGATTTCATAAAACTAGCAATTTTACCCGTCTCGAAATTTGACCTTTGACCTCGATGACCTTGACATATCCGGGGCTGACCTTTGACCTCGATGACCTTGACCTATCCGGGGCTGCACTCCACCTAATCCCGTCCCGTAACCCGTAAGTAATCTCGTCCCGTAACTAAGCAATCCCGTCCCGTAACCCGTAAAAACGATAAATTTGACCTTTGACCTCGATGACCTTGACCTTTCAAAAAATGAACCCCTCAAGCTAATATCCGGGGCCGCCCTCCACCTTCCCTCCAAGTTTGGTGAAGATCGGCCCAAGGACCTGGGAGGAGTAGGGGAACAAACAGACAAACAGTGCTCAAATTATAGTATGATATATCATTTTTCTACTGCTTTTAGCTGAAACATGCCTAAAATATTGAAGATATCTCTTGCATATTTTGGAATTTTGGTGTTTGATCCCACTCTGTTCTTAAAATCTATAAACACGCTCTGAAGTTAAGCAAAAAATATGAAGGTGCAAGTTAATGGCATATCGCATCGATGAAATTGACTTACTTTTTCAGTTCTTATGAAAACAAAAAAATATCTTTTGGTTTGACCAAAAGTCGATTTTCAATAAAAAGAAAATGCCATTTTTGCTACTTCTGCATACATGTACATGTCAGGTCCGTAGGAAGCAATTTTATATTGGGACGGCTGAAGCCCTTGTTTCTGAATATTTGGGGGGGGGGGGGGGGGAACTAAATTTGATTTTCTCTAAAATTTCGCGTAAACTAAGGAAAATTCGGCATTTTTGGCCATTTGGGGGGGGGGGGGGGACAAAGCCTCCGAGCCCCCTGTTCCTACGGGCCTGAACGCAACAAGTTTCTATGCCAATCATCTTTTTTTTATTTATTGAATAAGCTTTTCTTTGTCTAATGGATTGTAGTTATGCATCCAGTCTTTCCAATCTGAGGCTTTTAAGTGTACAGTAACCCATCAGAATTTATAGGTGGGGAGGCGTAGTAGGCCTAGGCCTATGTGTTCTTCATGAAACAATGTCAACCATTTCCAAACAAGTGAGTTTTTTTCTTTTTTATACAAAAGACAAATTGTTCTAGATTGTCAAATGTTTATTCATTACATTACTTGTAATGTTTTGGTCGCCAAAGTAAATTGTACCAAATTCCTAGGTTATTTGAGTGGGTGGGGTAACTCTTACTCACTTTTTTAACATTTACACCGTGAAAGTCATTGTTTTAAATGTTATTTTTCCAGGTATATACTAATATGATCTATTTAGAGTCAATATCCAGACAAAAGAAATGATATCATTTAAGTTCCATCAATACTGTTGAAATGCCGTGTACACTGTGTAAAAGCAATGATCGTTACAAATCTTGACCCCAGCTGACTTCGAGCTGTACCTGCATATAGAAATGATGACTTTTTACCATCAAACCTGATTTTAAATGTTTGCTAAGGGTTTATAGACATTTTTTAATGTGTTTGTGTAATTGAAATCGCAATAATTTTTCACATGCAGCATGATTTCCATTTACACTGCGTTCAAATTTTGCACATTTTTTGCCATTTTTTACATTTTGCCAAATATTAATGAATGTGCAAATGAGAAAAGTATCCTTAACTATATTTTACATGCAAGACAATTTATTGGGCTTTCATTTAAAACCGTTTCCGTGCATTTAGACATATAATTGACAGAGTTATACGCATTTAAAGGGGGCTTATGTGAATTTTGCACCCAATGACCTTTGACCTTGTTTTGTGACCTTAATACGGCCGACTGGAGGCGACTACCGGTCTAAGCAAATCAGGCAAGCCTTATACTTTGCAAATAATACATCAAAACTCCATGTTCAAAAAATGCCTACGAAAATGTTTTCTAGCCACTTTTTCAGAATTGGTAGGTAGACTATTATATAAATATCACATGCCTCTCAGGGTAATAGTACATATTGTCTACCCGAGACCGGTAATGTTGACCGAGGCGTTAGCCGAGGCCAACATAACCTGGTCGAGGGTAGACGATATGTACTATTACCCTGAGAGGAATGTGATATTCATTTTATTATACCGAACAAAGCAATTAAATCTAGATCTAGCAGATCTTAGATAGGAAAAAAACCTAGTTTAGAGTGGAAAGCTTTGATCATGATCAGCTTATAGTGCAGTCCAAGCTGATTGACTCTAGGATCTTTTCATATTTTCCCAGAAAGTCCCTTTTTGCGTGACAGGTCACGTAACAATTTCTTTTAATTAAGCCATATAAAAATTTACTATGATTCAGCAAAATTTCTCTTAGATATCACATGACGTCATTAATGACGTCATAAAAGAGTCTATTACTATTTATAGAACATGCAGCGGTAGACATTACATAATGTCAACCGGGTGACATTACGTAATGTCACCCTCTCGGATCTCTGAGCGGTTAATAGTACGAAATATATAGTTTATTATTATTGAATAGAAAGTCACGTGAGGTATAATAATATAGTTTACTTACATAGGTCGGCCACAATTAGTGTTCAGAATGTTTTCCCGACATGCTGACAAAGCAACTATACTTAGGCACTATATTTGTTGTCTGCTAAATTAATAGCTATCAGCAACTTAAACAACAAGAGCCGTCATAGACGGATTATGCTCCCCGAATAAGTGTTTGTCACAAAATAAAAATTATCATACATTAAGCCCCCTTTTCCCGTGACAGATTTTTTGTACACAAATTATTTATAGGATATGGTCTAGAACATCTCATTTATCACAAAAGTACAAAATTTCATTAAATTTTGCCCATTGGATGAAAAGAAATTGGAGAAAATCTAATTTTTACATCAAGGCCCATTTTTCCATGACGCAGCCTCAAATCAACAAATCGAGAAATTATCCCTAGGGATTATGCCTGGGAGTTCACATGTGAATTTTCGTTGAATTTGGTCCAACGGTTGCTGAGATATGGCTGTGGACGGACGGACAGACGGACGGACGGACAGCGTTTGAGTTTGAGTTTATTGGGGTTTTACGCCGTTTTTCAACTACCAGGGTCATATCGCGGCGGCTGGAGCACCTAACCGTGGGTTCCTGGTATATCTCGCACCAGTACAACCACAATATCCAAACCGAGCCTCCAGCTGCTCTCTCACATAGATGATTCACACCCATTGGTGAGAGACAAATGACTTTTGTCAAATGTCAGAATGGATACTGGCCGAGCCGGGGTTCGAACTCGAGACCCCTGGATTGACGGACTCCGACGTAACCGACTGAGCTATCCAGGCTCGGCGGACGGACGGACAGCATGGCGACTATATGCTCCACCGAAATTTTTTCGGGGAGCATAAAAAATTTATTGGCTACTTGACCTACTCTATTATATTCATCATTTCTTATGACCTCTTATTATATTTTCAGGTGAAACGTCGTATCCCGGCGACTACTAGCAGCTGTCCTTGCTGCCCAGATGACCCTACACATAAGACAAAAGCTCCCCGTCGAAGCCACAAATAAGACACTCGGCAGTGACACAAACGAAATGCCTCAATCATCAAGTAGTCCATTCGAAATTTTCGGAACCTTGCAATGTAGAGTACAATGAAGTTTTATTTTGTCTTTACATTGTATAGGTGTTCTAGAGCAGATCTAGCTTTGTTGCCAGAATGGCAACCTTGGGGAACTCCCACAATCCGCAAAAATCTAAGATGGCCGCTAAACGCAACTGGAAAAATCAATTTTTTGTCAAATTGTCCTAAATTGACGCGAAAAATGTTAAACTAGGGGTTCTTTGGTACGCTTAATCCGAATCTGATGATGAATATCGTATTTTGACATCAGAAATATACTTAAATAGAGATGGCCGCCGGAAGCCATCCTGAAAATTAGAATTTTATGATACTTGTTTTAGATGGCCTACAAGACATCTATTACGACATCTCGTACTTATGAATCCAAGTTCAATTTGATTCTTAATCTGGCATTTGAATCAACCTGATGTATATCAAATTCTGACATGGCCGCCACATGCCATTTTTAAAATGATTTCTAATTGAATACTGGTATAAAACGTGGCTAGATTTTGATATTTCTTCTGTATTTTGTTGCTTTTATATTTATTTTGAACACAAACTTTTATATTAATGTAGATGCTACACATTTCCCGAGTGTAGAAATAAAAATAATGAATATGTAATCTTTTTGCCATCTTAAAAAAGAGGGAAAATAGGGGATCATTTTAAGCAGAACATAGCGAGGTTGCAAGTTTGTTCCTTTTGCCGACGTTAACTTAATATCTTATAAACTTATGTTTATTTCAACATATTCTATCAAAATGCTCTTGACATTTCGTTTCAAAGAGCTCTAACTAAAACACTTCCAGTGATATATCGTATGACATTATTATGCATGTAACATGTATTTGAAGCTTTTGTGCTGGAAATATATAAATTTTGTATGAAGAAATATTAGCTTATTGTGAGTAACGGTACTTTATATTTTTGTTAGCACTAACTGCATATCTAAACCATAGTAAACACACCACCAGTTGCCATACTATGAAATGAAAATGAAATCTGCGCTGTAGCCTTCAGATAATTATGTCTGTGTGGCACTTTGTTTACATCATTAATGGCCACCAGTTGCCATGTTGCAATATGACATGAGGTTAATTCTGTAGACAAAATGAGTATTGTGCTGCATCATAATTATTTGTGTGTCAGTGTTATTCTTAGCATTCCAACATATTTCAATATGTTCATCCAATGATATCAGATTGAACTTAAATCCGACGATATTATCAAAGAAAAGAAAAGCCACAATTAAATGGTTAACATATTCTTCTGTCTATATCTGACTGCATTGGCGAATTAGAAATTCCTTAAAAAATACTTTAATAAGCCTTTTTTTACCAATTCGAGAGGGAGCCCGAACCCAAGGACTTTCTGACTACGATTGGTGTATTAAGGTATTCACACACTAATGGGCATAAAATTCTACGGGGTGGATCACTTTATTTTTCCATTCTACATACAAAGAGACACCTTTTCTGAAAGAATAAGGGGATTTGACCGCAATTTTACAATTTTATGACAAATTTAAGATTTATCACACCGATATGAAAAATGGGCTTTTCGCGCACTGAGTAACAGATGCTAAAAACTCAATAAAAAGTGACATTTTCCAGAAACATCTAGAATTTATGCACAAAACAAGAGCTTATTAAATATACTACTATAAAAAAAACTCTTGGCATATTGTGGCAACAATAATATTGGAAAAAATGCAAAAGTCGGAATGCATAGCAACAAAATTCTCTTGAAAATCTGTTTGAATTTTTTTGGGTTGTCATATTTAAAAGGTCATTCTGCATTAAGTATTAGTGGGGCCTTTCTAATCAGAACTTGAAAAATATCTACACATGTGGAGGAAGTAAATACATAAGAATAAGGAAGTTTCGCCGTCCAAAATTAAAGAAATCGCCATGGTAACATGCCTTGTGCGTTTTTTAACACACACACAAAAAACATGTTAAATTTTATTTTGCTTTAAGTATTTGTCCTTTCGGATATGATTTTGTGAAGAGGTTAAACTGAAAATTGAATTATAATTCACTTACAAATCAGCCATTTACAAATCTATTACCCGATTTCCCTACAATTTGGTTTTAGTTGTATGACAACAAGTTGTACACGCGTCGACGTCAATTATACAGAACGCGGGAACGACGTCGTATTTTTTGGCGGCGACGTTATGACGTCATCAAAACAAATCCTGAACTGTAACTTTTGTTTCAAGATAAATGCAGTTAGATGTTATTTTTTTCAACATTTTATCTTTAAAACTCTAAAATATTGGAACAAATGGATTTAATTATACTAACACAAATAATTTCTTTTGGAAACAAATATTTGAAAGAAAATACGGAAAATGTCGACATATGTCGACATTTGCCGATGATTTTTGACGTTCATTAGTGTGCGAATACCTTAAAGTGACATTTCAGATTTTTTTGTCATAAAGTTGTTTTTTTTTTTTTTTTTTTTTATCTGAAAGAGCATATTTCCTTATGAAAATTCTGAAAATTTCAAGCCAAAATATTGCGCCGTTTACGAGAAATTTATATTTTTGTGTTAAAATTGAACAAGTTGTTGTGGACAACAGTTCGGATTTATATTCAATTTATCGATTATGTCTCAACTTTAAATGCGTGTTTCTCACTTATTGGCAACAACTTCAAAAAACTAATATTATTTATACTCATTAGAATAACCAATCTTGGCATCAAGACATACTTTAAAAAATTGAAATTGGAATGAAATGTCCCTTTAAACGCTAAAGAGGTATTATGACAATAATCAATTCTTTCTATATGTAGATATCGTTGGATTGGTCCGTAGCGCGGAATAAGTACAAGAAACATAATAAGCATACTAGTGTCTGTATGGAAAAGTCAAATCTGCATGTAGTTCCATTTCAAATTACATAATAAATCTCATAAGTATCGTGAGCACTATCTTGTCACTAGTTACCCAGTATGTGCAATGAATGTTGGGACATTTTGCATGAGTGTGCTAGGTCCTCCGTATCTTAAGATCCACTAAGAGATATAAAAAAAGACTTGACGGTTGTAAGAAGACTAAATATCTTTAAAATAAAATTCGAAAGGTGGACTAATAATTATAATGAAATTATAGTTTTATTTCTCTTCAGTTTATAGATTATAGGACATTTGATATGATATGAAAAAAACTGAAAAATTTAATCCAGGAAATAAACGACAATCCATTTGAGGAAGTGTTGAACAGTCATAATTCAGAAAAATTCTAGTAAATAGGACGAGCCCATTTGATAAGGCTCGATCTATATCAAGTAATCAGGTGTCAGTGGTTGTTCGAAAAACGGATGATTGTTCGATCGTAACATTTCATGAGATCATCCAGTTTGCCATTCCTTTACTTTTCTTTATAAATGTCAAAATTAAGAAGCTGTCACAAGTATAAGGTGTTCATGTACAGATAAAATAAATCTGAATTGATAATTTAACAAAACATTTATGCAATTGATGTTGGTATCTTCACAATTATTAAATTACTAGTATCTTATCAAATCTGTTTAATACTAGTAATTTTGAATTTTGACCTGCCTAATTATTATTATGTATTGTTTCAATCTACATATATTTCACCAAAGTTCACAAACACTACATCGTCAATGTCTACCTTGAACCGTTAACAGACTTACCAACTCTATCTTTTTGCAGCTCTTTGCTTTAACTTAACGCTCAAGCTACCAGATGGGGTCTTTTATGACCCAGACATATATTTTTGTTTGCCATTTTCAGAGTTGTTCTCCGATATACGTTTACTTTCTTGACTTTGTCAATTTACTATTCGTCGATGATATGTCAAATTTTCTCAAACATCGAACGACGAATGCAGGATGTATCATCTGTTTTTGTGCTGGGATAAAATAATACCCCAATATAAACGTATTGAAAAGTAAAGGAAATCGGAATTTCGTTCCTCATCTTATTGCAAATGCAATATAAAATCATTTGAAGTTTAACAAATTATTTAACAACGTTTACAAGTTATCATAAAATACAATTTCCAACACTTTTGACATACTCTATCAAGTAAAGCTTAATAAAAAAAATCCCTGAAATGGTGATTTTCTGTCAAATGTTATATGCGTTTTTTTCACCAGATTTACGAATAAAAAAATGTTTAGCGATTTTTTATCAAGCTAAAGCATAAAAATATTCACGTGTAAACAGACATAGATCTTAATTTTGATATAGAAATTACTAGTAGCTATGAAAAGCAAAGGGGTTTTTGGTAATCTCAGTTATGAATCTCAGAGAGTAGCGGTTTCTAAAAAAATACCAAAATATTGTGCACGACCCCATTACACGTGTGTTTTTAAAATCTAATTCGGTAATTATACATTGCCCAACAGACGAGAATAGATGCCTATTCTTTCTTCTAGTGTGTTTTCCTACATTATAATGTTGAAATGTCATTTTTCTGGCAAAACAAAGACTTATTTCTAAAAAAAAGTGTCTGGGGTCAAAATGGCCCCACTTGGTAGGTTTTGTATGTAAAAATTGCTGGTAGCTTAAGGGTGAATTGTTTAATTCCTTCTACTTTTTTTCTTAAACTGGTTCTGCGTATAATAGTGTCATACAGAATAATTACGAAGGGCCTCTTTTTAAAGGCGGTTAGTACGTTAGTTGGATTATTTCGGGATCAACTTTTCAGCCACGAAATAAGGATGACATATGTCTACTTGTTCTTTCGATGACGATTGTCTGCTACAACGGCTTCTAAAATCACCGAATATGGCAAGCGTCGATCATTGCAATAATAAATGTATAGCAAAAGTTCTACAGTCATTGTTTGCACCAATATTTAACAAATAAGAACGAACCCTTTTCAAAATGGTATCTGGTGGCCATTTTAGAATTTATCAAAGAGATCTATATTATAACATCCAGATGAAGACTGCGATGTGTTAGAAGTAAACACAGAGAATAAAATATGCACACAGTCAATGATTTTGACAGTATTTGTACCAGTATTTCAACCAGCAATGAATATCAATGTGGCTTCTGGCGGCCATTTCGGAATTTGATATACATCAGCTTAATCCAATGTGAAACGAAAGCTTATTTTCAACTTGACTCACGAAGTATGCCATAAAAAATGTCTTATACGAAACATCAAAAAAGAATATCATAAAATTGTAATTTTCAGGATTGCTTTCGGCGGCCATCTCTAATTTAGTGCATTTCTTATATCAAAATACGATATTTATCATCAGATTCGGATTCAGCATACCAAAAAAACCCCTAGTTATACATTTTCGCGTCAATTTAGGACAATTTGACAAAAAGTTGATTTTTCCAGTAGCGTTTGGCGGCCATCTTGGATTTTTGTGGATTGTGGGAGTTCCCCAAGTTCGCCTTTCTGGCAACAAAGCTAGATCTGCTCTAGAGCACCTATACAATGCAAAGAAAAAATAAAACTTCATTGTACTCGACATTGCAAGGTTGTCATATAGGCCATATAGCAGCGTCGAATGGACTAAAGGGGCGAAATTAGCATTCGGGCACCACGCCTCCAAATATCAAATCAATCATCAGTAATATGTTTTCATCATGAGTTGGACTCATCCAAAGAGGAAGAAGCTGTGCATCCTCCGTCTACTGGACCCATCAACCACTTATCAAGGGTCGTAGGCCCTCAGGTCTCAATACCTCCAAGGGGACAGTCTTACAATCCAACAATTCCACAACCAGAAAATGAGTCTAGTAGTGACAGTAACGAGGATGCTGTGGCTGTACATTCAGCTAACATTATGGGTAATGGCACGCCTCAGACTCAGTTCCAACTAAGCAACATGTTAAGCACAACCTTTATTATGTAATATAGTAAAGGAAGTTAAGCAAAATTTCAATCTTTAAATGTAAAAAAATGCAAAAACTCTTCACATAAAACATAAAAAAATATAGCAGAGACATGTCGAAGAAAATAACAGATCTTATGACCTACAACTTGAAAACATTAGAAAAGCAGTTTGACCAGCAAAATTGGCAAAATCGAGAGTTATGTAATATGGAAAAGAAAATTGACACCATTTTAATCATAAAATGTAAAATTTCCAAAACGATTTACTCAAAACATAAAAAACATGGGAGAGTCATGTCGAAGAAATTAACAGATTTTATTGACCCATGACGTGAAAACATTAGAAAAGCAGTTTGACCAGAAAATTGGCGAAATGGAGATAAAATCCAACAAATTCGATGAAAAAAGACAAATTTATAAAGGAGAGTTACGTAATATGGAAAAGGAAATTAACACAATTTTAATCATAAAATGTCAAATGGTTCACTCCAACAAAAAGTTATAGATCTGGTGCAAGGTATGAAACTTTTATCACAGAATATCATAAACATGAAAACGCTAGAAAAATTGTTTGACCATAAAATTGGTGAAATCAAGAATGAAATGAGCGAATTCAATGAAAAATATTTTTTTTGTAAAGCAGTTATGTAATATATAAAAAAACATCCGGACAATTGACATTAGTCGGGACAACACAATCAATCATCTGAATAGAGCAGCTGTCCCACTCGATTTAGCCATGGAAAATGAATGAGACAAACAGAAATAACACTTGAACAAACTAAAAGCAAACATTTGGGACTCTTTCAAACTTATAGAGTGCAGGACAGCCATGTAGAAGTCAGTGTCTTCCATTCAGAACTTTCAAGACTGCTTGAAATGCCACAGTTGGATACATTTGATACACATGTAACGGTAGGCCTGTAGTAACCGATAGGTACCGGGTTATGTTCCCGGGTTATATGCGTCTTGTGCTGGTACCCGAAATCGTTCTAGCGGTCGTTGCGTAAAGTATCAAGTGCGGGATTCAAGGCCTCGTGTTCTGCCATTTCCGTCTTATGGTTGCGTTCCTTGCGAAGACGAGAAATCAAGCTTAATCACAGCCATGAAGTAATTTCACTGCGTGCGAAAGGCCCAAAGAGTTTTCACGTACCAATATGGCGAATTAGCAGCAACGAAATACAAATATTCCTCAATTAATTTGAGTTTTCACGTGGTCGACGGACAAAATAAAGATTTAAACCCAGACAATGTTACGTTGATCTTAGTCGATACCTTTGGGACAGATCGCAATCCAAGCGACAAAAATTCCAGTTGCGAGTCGCTTTCAGTGAAAACTCTGCGCCACAAGCTGATGAGTGAGTTCCGGCTTTCCAAAAATGTTCAAAAGCCAGACACTGTTACTTCTACAGTTCAATTCAGGCCACTAATTCTATCTGACAGCAAAGGTAGATATTTGAAACAGTTTGTTGGACCGGGGGATGACATTCGATCCAAAATAATTTGGTGTTATAAAGGTGGAGCCAGTACTTTTGAAAGATTTCTCTGGTTGAAACAGAATTTGGACCATCTGATTAATAAATATGGTGCACTCTCTATCTATATTTGGACCGGAACATGCGATTTGACGAAAAAGGACCTCGGGAGAAGAAAGGGGAAATTCATCATTTTACAGGAAGAACGTTGTCTCTCTAGGCTACATCGTCACTATAAACTGTTACAGAATTTTCTAACAGAAAGAGGGATTAAAGTCACATTCCTACAGTTACCGTATTATTCCATTGAAGTTTGGAACAGCCGAAAAGGACATTCAAATCCATCCGAGTTTAAATCCCAAGACAAGAAGTTATCCTCATATGTTGATATTGTGAATGAGAAAATTGATGATCTCAATCGTGAAATGAACACATGGACACCAAAATTGAACCAAGATCTCATGCGTAGTAGAAAGCCAAAGGGTAAAAGAGCCAGATATTCAATCAATTTGAAATTGCTCAGTGATGGAGTTCATCCAGGGTCAAGTCTAGCTCGATCCTGGTTGAAATCCATTATTCGTAAAATTGGAAAGGACTGTATTTGATTGGACTGCTTCTTTTGCAATTGACTTCAGTGCTCTGTAGGCAGGGAAGGCCCAGTCATGGAATTGCACAGTGGTCAATTGTGAGAAAAGGGGTTCTTTCTGAGTCTTACTAGGTCATGTGTTCACTTCTCGAAAGGATGTGGGTCCATTTCTATAGAAAATTGCCCCCTCGAGAACACGGATGAAATTTATATGAATGAATGCTACATATGTGTACTTAATCCTCCCGAAATATTTAAGGATTTGGAATAGTCCAAAAGGGTGTATTAGAGCTCTAAAGTATGGTGGTCTGGACTGGCCATAATTGCACATTTGACATTGTTCTTTAATTTTGTCCCAATTTTTCGATGCATTTTCATGTAAAAATGTGTGAATATCAAAGAACCAATTACAAAATATATTTTTGAAAGAAAAAAATCCTACATATTTCCTCGAAAACTTGTCAAAATCCCATTTATTAGAGCTCTATGGAAAATCCAAAGAATTTTTAATTTATATTTCTGATTTTAAGACGTAGAATTCAACGTGAATGATCGATTTACGATTATTTACCCTCCAGGGTACCAAGGGCTCAGAGGAAGCTGTTGTAGTCACTTTACGATTGTCATCCGCTCGTCTGTCCGTCCGTCCGCGTGTCTGACCCTCCTCCCACAATGTAGTGTTTACACTCTGGTATGCACAAATATTAACCGATTTTAATCAAACTTAGTTTAAACATGTATGATCATAAGTTCTTGTGTGAGTATAAAAATGAGCCCGATCAAATTGAAACATCATGAGTTATCTGCCCTTGAATGTCAAAAATGCCTATTTCTGACTATGTTTACAATCTGTTTCTAGCTAAGATTTATGATTTCTCTTTTCATTTCATGCCTCTATAAAATCAAAAATAATCTGAACCATATGTATGTGTTTACCTACATAATACAGTGCACTCCGTGTATAACGAGATCATCGGGACATCAATCGATCCCTCGTTATAGCCATGTCTCGCTAAAGCCGAATTAGAACAGAATGCGAGAAAAATGTTCATTTGCCCATGTCTACTTTCGCTTTCACAGGAAGTTTACAAAGGAACATTCATAACTTCCCTTTAGAGAGTATAAAGATAGATAACTCTTGATATCCTAATACACACCACTAAAAGTAAAATATGAACATTACACTGTACAGTTTATATACTAGGCAAAAAAAGAAACGCAACTTCCTTTTCAATTCCTTCTTACGCAAAGACAACAAATCAGATTTGAACAAAATGTAATGCATCTAAAGCATTAACATTTCACCTTATAAATTCCACAAAATCTTGTTTGTAGTAAATTCCATTAATAAGAAAACACCCAGTTTACACCGGGCGTCAACACAGTTTGACAAAAAAAAGTGTATGTAGGTCGAAAAACACATTCTCTTTCGTTCAGTTTGGACCGATTTTCGAATGTTGTGAAGTCCATGCGATTTATTAGCGGTCTCCATTGCATTCTTAAACCTATCCCGTAGCTGGCGTTAACCTGATGATACGGTTCTGCCTAGACCACGGTGGATAATCACGTGATGCAACAATTTCAGAAAATCTTTAACAACTTTGTTAAAAATTGACCGATTTGAATTCGGTTTGAAGTAGAGAAGGTGGACAGCCGTCACGCATTAGATGAGCGTGAAAACCGTTAAACTTATAAAAAAGTTATTGAAGATAAACCAAATTTTGTGTTTATCTTCAATAACTTTTTCATCAGTTGATTTTTCAAAAATCCACGCTTCCATGTTATTCCTGACATTTTCCCGCCTTCTCTGCTTCAAACCGAATTCAAATTGGTCAAGTATTGACAAAGTTATCGAAGATTACCGGAAATTCTAAGTCATGTGATTATACACCGTGCAGACGTCATATCTCTTGCACGTCCGCTCCGTGCTCGTTCAGTTGTGGTCCCATTGAGAGCCAACAGCGTAAACATTCGAAAATGTGTCGATTTGTTGCCCCATCAATGCTTTGCAACAACATTTTGACTTTTTCAAACAAGCAAAATCCGTACTGCAGACTGGCGCTGATTTTGGCACAGCCGTGCTATGCGTGGGGTAGTGAGAAGTATATGAACGCTTTGGCATCTTCTTGGTCTATGTTTTAGCTTGTGTTTGAAGAAAATTTGTTATGATAGTAGTCATTTAGAAACCACGACAGGGGGAAAATCAGTTTTTAACAATTTACTATGAATCACGTGATGAATTTACGACATCTGAAAAAATGACACAATATCTATGCGCATGGATGCAGGTATATTAAAAATGTACTCAATATCCATTAAAAACATATTTTGTCGAAAATATTACGAAAAATTGGGGTTGCGTATCTTTTTTGTTCTAGTATATATGCGTTAAAAATAAAAATGTATGTGTCCATCATAACATATCTATTTGAAAAAAAAAACCAGTGATTTTTCATTGTTTTTGAGGTAAATCCCTCTTCTATTCCATTCATGATTTCAAATTTCAACTCTAAGGAAATAGCTTTCGACATTTTAGTAGTGTCTCTCATATTTTCCAAATTGCAAATTCTTGACCACATTTTCATGATTAAAGCCCTGAGCGCAAACAAACCTTGCAAATCGTCGATGTTAGTACAAATGGTCATAACTCCAGCTGAATTAAAGTCTGAGTTACAATGTTTTTCAATAACACATTGACGATATGAAAATAGGTAGATCGGAAGGTGTTGATCTGATAGCCTAATTGATCGATAATTACCTTGAAATGTTATTGCAGACGACACGCTTTAGGACCTAGTAAAGTCGTAAAAAGGTGTGAATAATACAGTCGAGCTGAGAAATATTTGCAGATGACATGCTTTGTGACCGGACCTCGTGAAAAATAGAGTCGGGACCAAGGAAACATGTACGCAATAGCCGATTTTTTGCTCAAACCAATCTCGTGTTAGCCGATATAAAACAAAAGGAAAATAGAAGGGAAATGTCAGGGACTTCGTAACATACTCGTTATAGACGGTATCTCGTATTACCCGAACTTTTTATACATGGAGTGCACTGTATTATGTTTATTTGCTTCTCATTTTTTTACTTATGATTCTACGAAAAGCTGTACATATAACCCTAACATTGTTCTGTGTTCCATTTCATCCACTACTGAAGTATCGTTTTTAAGAGCGACACAATCATTGCTATGCTGTACATTACAACAATTTTTTACTTGTTTGCATGATTCTTTATTCAAACATAAGGACAAAGACAACAAGATGTGTATCTGAAACAGGAATGCCCCCAAAATGGCCAATGTTAAGTTTTCCTACAGACAGACAGATGGACAGACCAACACGAGTAGAACAATATATCCTTGATCTTTCGATACAGGAGCATAAAAAACAAGATGTGTTTGTGAAACACCAATGCCCTAGAAATGGCCATGTTAAGTTTCTGGACAGACAGGTGGATAGACAGACACAAGTAAAACAATATGACCCCATCTTTCAATACAGGGGCATAATAACAAAATGGTTTATAAGAATGGGAATTTGTATGCACAACAGGTGCTGGAAAGGACTTGAGACTTAGCTTGCATTAACCCATTACCACACAGTGACTCCTTTTGACTCCCAACAAGAAAATGGCTTTGGAAAACATTGTGGAAAATGAAGAATTGCTTGTGACAAGCAATTTCTTCATTTCCCACAATGTTTTCTACCCAAAAAAGTAATACAATCTCAAAGTTTCATCACATTGGAAAAGTCGTCTGCAACTTCTTTGAATTTGGACATGTATAAAATTTTGCCGATTGGGAAAGGGTTAAAGCTTGGAAAGCCATTGAAAGTGTGGAAAGTCAGGAAATACAACAAAGGTCAAATCCATGCTGAGTACAGAGAAACCTCTGGAAACGGAATAACAGCTCACAGAGGATTGTGAGAGAGACCCTCATATCCTAAATTATGAAATACTTTGATGAACAAGAGAAAACTAGAACTGTCGCAGAGCGGACAAATACCCCCCACTAGGGCCTTGTCATTGAAAAAGTGCTATAGGTCAAAAGGTTCTTGACTTAGAGCACGGAAACAGATTTTAACCAAAGTTTTGTTGTGACCTTGACTTTTGACCTTGGTGACCCAAAAACACTAGGGCACCTCCTTGGGTCATGGGCAACAACCGTGTAAAGTTTCATGATCCTAGGTCAACTGGTTCTTGACTTAGAGCACGGAAACAGATTTTAAACAAAGTCCGATTGTGACCTTGACTTTTGACCTTCGTGACCCAAAAACAATAGGGCACCTCCTTGGGTCAAGGGCAACAACTGTGTAAAGTTTCATGATCCTAGGTCAAACCGTTCTCGAGTTAGAGCACAGAAACGAAAAAGTCTACGGAAGGACGACTGGACGGATGAACTGACAGACATGGTGAAACCAATATACCCCCCCTCTACTTCGTAGGTGGGGGGTATAATGACTTGGCTCCGCAATCTCAAAATTCTTAACCCATTGCCAAACGACAAAATTTTAGGGCAGTCCAAACTGAAATATCCTGCAGACGATAATTTCAAGTGAATGGAATTTTCTATTTTTAGATCTTTTTGGATGGAAAACATTGTGGGAAATGAAGAAATTGCTTGTCACAAGCAATTTCTTCATTTTCCACAATGTTTTCCAAAGCCATTACCATGTGGGGAGTCAAAAAGAGTTACTGTGTGGTAATGGGTTAAAGCATGCTATGGTGCATCTACCATTGCAACAATTCCAAGCCAAAGATTGAGGAAGAGCTGGCAAATCTGGAGCATCATGGAATCATAACAAAAGTGTGTACAAGTGAATGGGCTACATCAATAGTGCCGATAGTAAAGCCAAATGGTAAAATTCGTATTTGGGGTGATTTCTAAGCGACAATGAATCATGTTTCAGTAGTTGTTTTAACAAATACCAGTTCAGGTTGTTTCTGTACCGTTACGCGCTTTTCGGTGTCTATGGGTATTTATCTCGTAAATATCTTCCAGTTGAATCATTCAGAATTATGTCCCTTGATTTCAGCCTCGTTTTGTAAAATCATCTATGCTGCGTTCTTGCATTACAAAATTGCAAAGATTTCTGCCTTTTGCTGGTGATATGTGTCGTGGTTAAGCCAAAGAGTTTTGACTTAGATAATGGATGTAGACTCAATGTAAATTTGACGAAATAAATTACTTCAACTGTCGACATTATCTTCAGCTCTCTTTTTTGCCACATCATCAATTTAAAGGCAGATACAAACTAGAACTGTCGCAAAGCGGACAAATACCCCCCCACTAGCGCCTTGTCACTGAAAAAAGTGCTATAGGTCAAATGGTTCTTTAGTTTGAGCACGGAAACGGATTTTAAACAAAGTCCAATTGTGACCTTGACCTTTGACCTTCGTGACCCAAAAACAATAGGGCACCTCCTTGGGTCATGGGCAACAACTGTGTAAAGTTTCTTGATCCTAGGTCAACTGGTTCATGACTTAGAGCACGGAAACGGATTTTAAACAAAGTCCAATTGTGACCTTGACCTTTGACCTTCGTGACCCAAAAACAATAGGGCACCTCCTTGGGTCATGGGCAACAACTGTGTAAAGTTTCATGATCCTAGGTCAACCGGTTCATGACTTAGAGCACGGAAACGGATTTTGAACAAAGTCCGACTGTGACCTTGACCTTTGACCTTTGTGACCCAAAAACAATAGGGCACCTCCTTGGGTCATGGGCAAGAACTGGGTAAAGTTTCATGATCCTAGGTCAACAGGTTCATGACTTAGAGCACGGAAACGGATTTTGAACAAAGTCTGATTGTGACCTTGACCTTTGACCTTCGTGACCCCAAAACAATAGGGCACCTCCTTGGGTCATGGGCAACAACTGTGTAAAGTTTCATGATCCTAGGTCAACCGGTTCATGACTTAGAGCACGGAAACGAAAAAGTCTACGGACGGACGGATGGACGGACGGACGGACGGACGGATGGACGGACGGACGGACGGACAGACAGACAGACATGGTGAAACCAATATACCCCCCTCTACTTCGTAGGTGGGGGGTATAATCAAGTGTTGGATATAGATAAGTATATATTGTCACATGTGGAGGATATATTTGCGAATCTGTCACCGTGTCAGAAATTCACTAAATTGGATTTAAGATTAGCTTACTTACACTTGGAAATGGTTGAAGCAAGCTAGATAATGTATACAACAAGAGTTGTCCGAAGACAGCGCGCTCGACTTTCTAAGTTGCTTAGTATAAAGGGGGCATAACTCCAAATATAGTGGAGCCAGGGTCATGGGCCCTGGTAGTAAGGTAGAGGGTGTGATGGTGAATAAGTATTCCAAGTTTGGGTTGAATCCCTTTGATAGTATGGAAGTTATTGATGTTTGAAAAAACTTTAACCTTGGTTGCAACGCCGACACCAATGCCGACACCAATGCCAGGGTGACAGTATAAGCTCTCATTTTCTTCGAAAAGTCGAGCTAAAAATGCACAAAGACTTACAATCCAGGCAAACAGTAACCTATGATGTTACATCTTCTTCACTTATTCGACAGAGAACAATTGCACTAATACTTCAGGGAGAAAATGGTGTGCAGTGTATTTACCTAGATGACATGATCATTACAGGGAGCATGATGAGGAACATTTACAAACTCTGGACATTATACCATGCTTGTTGTATCATACCAATTGAAGGGCAATTGTTTTTAAATCAACCTGTATCCAAACAACACTGATCAGAATCCATACTATCCTCTTGCAGTTGCTAAATGTCTTGAAATTGGTATAAGAGAACAACATGGATCTTGATCAGACTGCATGTATATGCAGGCTGGTCTGGATCTATGTAGGTCTCAAATGGTGTAAGTGCCCTTTTCCCAGTTTCCGGCTAAGATATGGGTCAAACTCTACAAAACATTTTCATAATGACTTTGACATCAAAACACTATCCTCTTTTAAAATAGCTAATGTACATAAGCTAGAACACTGTACTTTCAAATAATGACCAATAAAAGTATATGAAGTTAAACATCAAAGTTATATAAAGCAATGAATTATAAAGATTGCTCAACACTTCCTGAAAGATTGTTGGAAGACAAAAGAAGAGGTCATATGATAAATTTTAAAGCATCGATAATAAGATGTTGTAAACATTTTCAGAAAAATATGACACTTATATAACATACATCACAAAGCCTTATGTTATGAATACTCAATGAGACATCACAATGTAGGTTTGGAAAAAAATAAATGATTTAGAATGACATAACTTCCTTGTATCTTAACCCAATCCCACACAGAGACACTTTTTGACACCCAAAAAGATAAAGGCTTTGGAAAACATTGTGGAAAATAAAGAATTTGTGAAAAGCAATTTCTTAATTTACCCTAATGCTTCCTACAAAAAAGGTAAAGAAAAGTAAATTTTATTTCACTTGAAATTGTAGTCTGCAACATATTTGAATTTGAACAAGTCTACATTTTTGTAGTCTGGTAACGAGTTAATTACTATGCATATTTAGAATGAATTCATATATCATTCTTACAGTTAACATATTCTTTCTGTGTTTCAACAAAACAGCTAGGGTAATAATGTAGCAATGCATATTATGACTAGGATGATTCTATGGCCATGACATTTTCTAAGCAAGGAATTTACCCTATCCCAAATAAATTGAGCCAGGATCTGGAAAAATGTCCTTTAAGGCTTTTGAGCCCGACATGGTTCAAGATCAGCCTGCGCATACACGCAGTCTGATCATGAACCATGTTGGTCTCCAATAGCTTCATTGTGATCTGTAGACACCATAAGACAAAAGAATGGATACCGTTCAGACTGCAGTTAGGCACAGGTTGGTTGTGAAACATGGCTGTCTCAAATGCTATAAAGGAACTTTTTCCAGATCTCGACTCAATTATTTTTAGACTGGTCTAATTAGATAGCAGCTGGGGATGACAAAATAATTGGTGACATGGATAGGAGCTTTGTGGAGGAAAATGTGAAAATGCTGGTTGTCAGCATGTTCTTCTTTTGCAGCAATGTCTCCCTAAATTTCATATTAAAAAGGTCAAACCAGGTCTTGTTTTGGTAAGAATTAAGCTTAATATCACATTGTACATACATGTATATGAAACAGTTCATACAAATTTAGAAATATATCTGACTTTAAATAAATAGAATTAAAGAATGAATCAAAAAGAAACAAACAATATAACATATTGAAAATAACGACATAAATAATATTCATAGCACTTCATTTTGTTCAAAACAATATTCATACAGTATTGACCAAATGTTCCAAATGACTGCAGCATTACTTATTAAGTGTAATTCTACATGCATGAAAAACATGATAAAATTATTTACACAAATCATTGCGGAAAAAGAAGAAAATGTTGCTAATCAGCATTTTCTTCTTTTCTCACAATGTTGTCTAACCAATTTTCACCGATTTTAGTAATTGAGCTTTAAACTTGAACAATCTGGAATCTCTAATAGACACGGTGTATAATCATGTGACTTAGAATTTCTGATAATCTTCAATAACTTTGTCAATACTTGACCAATTTGAAATCGGTTTGAAGCAGAGAAGGCGGAAAAATGTCAGGAATAACCTGAACATAAAAGATTTTGAAAAATCAACTGATAAAAAAGTTATTGAAGATAAACCAAAATTTTGGTTTATCTTCAATAACTTTTTCATCAGTTGATTTTTCAAAAATCCAACACGTTTATCTAATGGGTGACGTCTGTCCACCTTCTCTGCTTCAAACCGAATTCAAATCGGTCCAGTATTTACAAAATTGTTGAAGATTTTCAGAAAATATTGTATCACATGATTCTCCACCGTGAACCAGCATCGTCTTCTTCTCTCACGATGTCTTCTTACCTTCTGCTTTAACCCTTTCCCAAACGGCAAAATTTTAGGGCGATCCACTTCAAAAACTGCCACAAACAACACAAGAGCTGTCCGAAGACAGCGCGCTCGACTTTCTAAGTTGCTTAGTATAAAGGGGGCATAACTCCAAATAGAGTGGTCCCAGGGTCATGGGCCCTGATAGTAAGGTAGAGGTTGTGATGGTGAATAAGTATTCCAAGTTTGGGTTGAATCACAGGGAATTTTAGCGATTTTTATGTAGACTCTTTCTATTAAAGACAAGGGGACCAAGTTTTCATGTATAGAAAATAGTACCCATTCTCGCAAAACACCCATTATGACGCCAATTTTGAAGATAATTACACGAGATCTTCACTAATTAACTCCATATATATTTATTTAGCGAAAAATCCGGTGGTCTGTACGCGTAACAATCAGAGTTTTTCGTGACTGAGGCCGGTTTCTCGACGAAAGGTTCGAAAACGCCATGAACGACGTGACCGTGTGACCCCCGCTTGTAGGACTAAATCTGCTAGTTTGTGCATGATCGTGGCCAAAACATGCATTAAAACGATAAAATAAATTAAAATCTTTCACCAACCTTCCTTGTTGAATAATATCACAAAGAATTCAGCTTTAATTTGTTGAATGTTTTGCCGACTCAACGGATTTTAGATTTCGGCAATTTTAGGCGTGTTCGCTTGGGATACTCTGGTGAGTGTTTTTATCACAATGTTCCCCTTGACTTTCGAACGAAACAGAACGGTTCAGTTTCAAATTTCAACAAAATTGTCCAAAGCAATGCTTTAATTCGTATCTTTTTACGCTTATTGAAAACAAATTTTATTTTTTAACAAGAAAAAGAATTACTCGAGTAATAATGAACGTATGACTGATGGAGGGCGATTTCATCTCGCTGTTGAGCACACTCCAGGGTGCCCACCCTTCACCTGGAATGAAATTCCCTGACTTTTCACTGACTTTTCCCTGACCAAAATTCATTTTTCCCTGACCTTTTTTCGCGCGAAACGGCCTCATTCACCCCCCAGAAGCCGTCCGATCTAACCGCTATTAATCAAGATTTCTTACAATAACAATTCAAATGTGATGGTTGAACTTACATGGGTTAGTAGAATCCATAAAATGGTCAACTCTTTCAACATGATGAAGAGAAAAAGATAATTTGTCCTGCTTGAAATAGTTAAAGGAATGTAGGATGTTTTGGCCACGGACGTTTTGGCCATGACGTTTTGGCCATGACGTTTTGGCCAGGACGTTTTGGCCAAGGACGTTTTGGCCACAATATATTTCAAGGTAGGACCTTTTGGCCAAATATGAATTAAATTGAAATATTAATTATTGAGACCATTCATTCTTATTTTTTCCTTATAATGAACTTAAATATCAATTTTATTATCAAAATCTCTAAAAGTACAACTATGAAATAACTTTAATTGGTTCAATTGTTTTTTTCCTTAAAAAAATTTTTGGCCAAAAGGTCCTACCATGTGAAATATTGTGGCCAAAACGTCCGTGGCCAAAACGTCCTGGCCAAAACATCAGTGGCCAAAACATCCGTCCACCTAGTTAAAGACACTTTCTTTGACATCAAATGAAATGTTAATACTTATGAATGTACACCTCAATATATAAGAGAAAATGAGAAATACTGCTTCAGTCTTTGTCTGATTTAAACTGTTTCTAACAACTGTCATTGGGCATCATTCTTAAAGGTGTTTCCACTCCAATCTTTTCCATTTTAAATATTAACTGACCAATTGATAAGGCCGTAACTTATCTAGATACCTACTGCATGCTCACACGTTGCAATATTAGAGCATTTTAAAACCATTTTTGTACTAAAATTAATTTTCAATCAATCAGGTACAAGTGCAACTAATGAATGTGTTTTAGGAAACTGGTGATAATGAATAGATTTGAGGGCCTTATTCACTTGACATTAAAATGTCACTTGAAAGAAGACAATCTAAGTAATTTGGAAGGGGATGGCATATATGACCTAAATCATGTAACACTCATCATCAAACTCAAAAGCAATTAAAACCAAATGGTGCACAGTCCTTGCAGCTGTGCAAGTATTAATACATATACCACACCACATATCATATTTCTTCAACCTCCTCTGTAGATGTTCAATATTCTTCACTGTCAGCTTCTTTCTTCTTGCTTACAGATTTAGCCATAAGAGCATTAGATTTCGATAGAAGATCCATTTCAAATGTTAAGCTTTAATTCAACATTTAAATGATTATTGCAGAGTCATGTATAAAAGAACAACTGGTTTGTTAACTAAAACCTGAAAAATGCCATAGCTATGATTATCTGTTTCACTTTGTTTCATTTTCTTCTATTTGTTTTGTTGGAACAAAAGAAATTTTCAAAATTCCCTGACTTTTCCCTGACTTTTTAAGCTTTTCAGATTTCCCTGACCATTTTTCAAAATTCCCTGACTTTTCCCTGACCTTGAAGAAAATACAAATTTCACTGACTTTTCCCTGACCAGTGGGCACCCTGACACTCACTCAAGTAATTCTTTTTATTGTGAAAACTTAAAAAAATCATCGACAGTTATGCTAAATTAAGCTTGAAAAAATGAGAATTAAAGCATTGCTTTGGATAATTATGGTGAAATTGAATAATGAACCGTTCTGTTTCGTTCGAAAGTCAAATGGAACATTGTGACATAAACACTCACCAGAGTTACAACCAAACGCGCTGACATCACGCTTGTGTCGTACATGGCAATTTCGAACCTTTTGTCGAGAAACGGCCTCTGTCACGAAAAATACTGATCGTTACCTGTACAGACCACCGGATTTTTCGCTAAATAAATATATATGGAGTTAATTAGTGAAGATCTCGTGTAATTATCTTCAAAATTGGCGTCGTAATGGGTGTTTTGCGAGAATGGGTACTATTTTCTATACATGAAAACTTGGTCCCCTTGTCTTTAATAGAAAGAGTCTACATAAAAATCGCTAAAATTCCCTGTGGGTTGAATACCTTTGATAGTATGGAAGTTATTGATGTTTGAAAAAACTTTAACCTTGGTTGCAACGCCAACGCCAACGCCGACGCCAACGCCAACGCCGACGCCCGGGTGACAGTATAAGCTCTCATTTTCTTCGAAAAGTCGAGCTAAAAATGGATATTGTTAAAGACGGGATTTGGGTAAAATATGGCATAGAAAATATTGAGACAAAAGAAGAAACTGCTGCTTATCAGCAGTTTCTTCTTTTGTCTCAATGTTTTCCTAAGCCTTTTCTATTAAGGATGTCAAAACCAGGTCTTATTTGGGAAAGGGTTAACCCATTATCACAAATAGATGCTTTTTGACACTACAAAAGATTATGGATTTGGTAAATATTGTGGAAAATGAAGAAATTGCTCATGACAAGCAATTTCTCCATTTCCCACGATGTTTTCTAAACAAAAACACCTAAAAATGTAAAATTCCAAGCACTTGAAATTGGCGTCTGCAACACCTTTCAAATTGGAACAGTCCAAAATTTTGTTGTTTGGTAATGGGTTAACCCATTATCACATATTGATGCTTTTTGACACTACACAAGATTACGGATTTGGAAAACATTGTTGAAAATGAAGAAACTGCTTGTGACAAGCAATTTCTTCATTTCCCACAATGTTTTCCATCCAAAAAGACCAAAAAAAAAAAAATTCCATTCAGTTGAAATTGTTGTCTGCACGCTCTCTTAATTTGGAACGCCCTAAAGTTGTGCTGTCTGGTAATGGGTCAACCCATTATCACATATAGACGCTTTTTGACACTACACAAGATTACGCATTTGGTAAATATTGTGGAAAATTAAGAAATTGCTCATGACAAGAAACTTTTTCATTTCCCACAATTTTTCCACACAAAGATGTTAAATTCAATTTACTTGAATTTATCGTCTGTGACATCTTTGAATTTGGACAATACTAAAATCTTGTTGTTCCATAATGGGGTTAAACATGAACTACCCCAGTTGCCCCTACAACACTACCCTGTATTTTGTTACACAGTTTCAGGAACTCCTTCAGAGTTATCCCACATGCATCCAGACCTGCCCCGGCACGCTGTAATGACATGTCTGTCAAAGTCT